>CM053327.1:37915625-38378125 GCA_028583605.1 Dastarcus helophoroides
AAAAGTTAAGTCAACAGATTTTTTTGCCTGTATTCAACGTTTACGTTTCTAAATTTACCAAATTCGTTCTCCTTTTAAAGTTATAACATCGTGTGGCCTTAAAATAATTGTCAAAATTTACTAAATTTGTTTTTCTTCTAGAGCTTTAAAATCGTGTGGCCTTAAATCCGTTGTAACAAACTTTGCCATAGAAGTTAAGCCATAAAGAAGTTGTGGCCTTAAATCAATAAAAAAACTTTTCTAGTCAAGTTTGATGTTTAAGCCCTCATTTATCAAACTTGTTCTTTTAGAGGCGCTATAAAGAAACAAGACTCCCAAAAAATGTTGTGGCTTTAAATCAATTGCAACAAAGTTAGCTGAAAAAGTTAAGCATTTACTTACCTAATACAAGACATTAGTCCTCTTTTTGGAGCGACAAATAGTTAAACCAACAGATTTTTTTAATCTATAGTCGACGTTTACGTTTTCATATTTACCAAAGTCGTTCTCCTTCTAAAGCTATAACATCGTGTGACCTTAAATCAATTCTAGATTCATTGACGTGTTAAAATGTACTAAATTTGATTTTCTTCTAAAGCTCTAAAATCTTGTCCCCTTAAGACAGTTGCAATAACCTTCGCTGTAGAAGTTAAACCAAAAAGAATTTGTGGCTTTAAATTAATAAAAATAAACTCTTCTAGCCAAGTTTGATATTTAAGCCCTCATTTATCAAAGTTGTTCTTTTAAAGGCGCTATAAAGAAAGAAGACTCCCAAAGAATGTTGTGGCTTTAAATCAATTGCAACAAAGTTTGTTGAAAAAGTTCAACATTTACGTTTCTAAATACAAGAAATTAGGCCTCTTTTTGGAGCGACAAAGAGTTAAACCAACAGATTTTTTTTATCTGTAGTCGACGTTTACGTTTTCACATTTACCAAATTCCTTCTTCTTCTAAAGTTAGAACATCGTGTGGCCTTAAATCAATTCTAGATTAATTGACGTGTTAAAATTTACTAAATTTGATTTTCTTCTAGAGCTCTAAAATCTTGTGGCCTTAAGACAGTTGCAATAACCTTCGATGTAGAAGTTTAGCCAAAAAGAATTTGTGGCCTTAAATTAATAAAAATAAATTGTTCTAGCCAAGTTTGATATTTAAGCCCTCATTTATTAAACTTGCTCCTTTATAGACGCTATAAAGAAAGAAGGACTCCCAAAGAATGTTGTGACTTTAAATCAATTGCAACAAAGTTCGTTGAAAAAGTTCAGCATCTACGTTTCTAAATATAAGAAATTAGGCCTCTTTTTGGAGCGACAAAGAGTTAAACCAACTGATTATTTTTATCTATAATTGACGTTTACGTTTCCACATTTACCAAATTCGTTCTTCTTCTAAAGCTAGAACATCGTGTGGCCTTAAATCAATTCTAGATTCATTGATGTGTCAAAATTTACTAAATTTAACTTTCTTCTAGACATCTAAAATCTTGTGGTCTTAAATCAATCGCAATTGCACTGTAGAAGTTAAACAATAGAAAAGTTGTGGCCTTAAATGAATAAAAAAAACTTTTTTATCCGAATTTAATGGTTAAGCCTTTTTTTATCAAATGCTATAAAGAAAGAAGACTTCCAAAGAATGACTTAATATCTTTTATATAGATTCCCTCTTAAAGGGTTCAAATTCTGTTTTTTGTGACCCTAAGCCAACTGCAAAGGATTTTCGAAGAAAAGATTAACATTTAAGCGCTTAAATCTGCCAAATTACTATATTAAAGCTTTCTTCATAAAAACTTATAATAATTCAATTAGCCTCAAAATTTGCCACACTGAGACTCCTTAAGAGGACTAAACGTAGTGTTGGTGGCCTTAAATTAGATGTGAGGAATTTTCCTAAAGAATTTGAACGTTTATATACTAAAGGAAAGTTTTGTTGTAGAGATTCAGTTGAGCCTTAAAATTTGCCACACTGAGACTCCTTAAGAGGACTAAACCGCAGTTTGGTGGCCCTTAAATTAGATGGGACGAATTTTTCTAAAGAATTTGAACGTTTAACGTACTAAAGCAAATATTTGTTATAGAGATTCGGTGTATAACCTTGTGGTCATTAAAGTGTATTTCTCAGAGTGTCGTCATAGCATATGGCCTTTAGCAGGTGGCCATATGGTCTAAAATAATTAAAGAAAAAATATTAAAAGACCTCAACATGTGCTATGTAGATTTTTCTTTAATAGTTTAAATTATACTTCTTGTGGCCTTAACCCAACTGTGAAGAATATCTCTGGAGAATCTTAATATTTAAACGTTTAAACCTCCGAATTCATTCTTTGTAGCTTTCCAAAAATCTCCCTAAAGAATTCAATATTTAGGCCTCAAAATTTGCTCCCATTAGACTTTTTGAAATGATTAATTTGCAGTTGTGGTGGCCTTAAATCAGATGCGATGGATTGTTTTAAAGAATTTCAACGTTTATAACGTATCAAATGAAAGATTATTTTGGAACCTTTTGCTGCTTTAATGTGTAGATTTCGGTGTGTCTTGATAGTGTAGGACATTTAGCCAGCGGCTTTACTGCCCCATAATAATCAGGAAGTAAACTTTTCCTTCTTCCTTGCTTAATTTTTTCTTTCTTTCTGTCTTTTTTCCTTTCCTTCCTTTTATTTTTGTTTTTTATATTCTTCTTTTGATCATTTCCCTTTTTTTCATTCTTCCTTTCTCCCTCCGTTTCTTCCTTTTTCCCTTAGTTTCTTCTTTTCTTCCTTCGTTTCTTCTTTCCTTCCTTCTTTCCTTCCTTCCTTTCTTTCTTATTTCCTCCCCCTTCCTTTCTCCCTTCCTCCCTTCCTTCCTTCCTTCCTTCCTTCCTTCCTTCCTTCCTTCCTTCCTTCCTTCCTTCCTTCCTTCCTTCCTTCCTTCCTTCCTTCCTTCCTTCCTTCCTTCCTTCCTTCCTTCCTTCCTTCCTTCCTTCCTTCCTTCCTTCCTTCCTTCCTTCCTTCCTTCCTTCCTTCCTTCCTTCCTTCCTTCCTTCCTTCCTTCCTTCCTTCCTTCCTTCCTTCCTTCCTTCCTTCCTTCCTTCCTTCCTTCCTTCCTTCCTTCCTTCCTTCCTTCCTTCCTTCCTTCCTTCCTTCCTTCCTTCCTTCCTTCCTTCCTTCCTTCCTTCCTTCCTTCCTTCCTTCCTTCCTTCCTTCCTTCCTTCCTTCCTTCCTTCCTTCCTTCCTTCCTTCCTTCCTTCCTTCCTTCCTTCCTTCCTTCCTTCCTTCCTTCCTTCCTTCCTTCCTTCCTTCCTTCCTTCCTTCCTTCCTTCCTTCCTTCCTTCCTTCCTTCCTTCCTTCCTTCCTTCCTTCCTTCCTTCCTTCCTTCCTTCCTTCCTTCCTTCCTTCCTTCCTTCCTTCCTTCCTTCCTTCCTTCCTTCCTTCCTTCCTTCCTTCCTTCCTTCCTTCCTTCCTTCCTTCCTTCCTTCCTTCCTTCCTTCCTTCCTTCCTTCCTTCCTTCCTTCCTTCCTTCCTTCCTTCCTTCCTTCCTTCCTTCCTTCCTTCCTTCCTTCCTTCCTTCCTTCCTTTCTTCCTTAGGGCCTGCAGGCCCAAAAATTAGCTCCCATGAGACTTCTTGAGATGATTAATTTGCAGTTGTG
Organism: Dastarcus helophoroides; assembly: GCA_028583605.1. NCBI lineage: Eukaryota > Metazoa > Arthropoda > Insecta > Coleoptera > Bothrideridae > Dastarcus > Dastarcus helophoroides. The sequence continues at coordinate 37,919,226 of CM053327.1, forward strand.
GTGGCCTTAAATCGGATGCGATGGATTAAAGAATTTCAACGTTTATAACGTATCAAATGAAGATTATTTGCTGCTTTAATGTGTGGATTTCGGTATGTCTTGATAGTGTAGGGCATTTAGCGAGCGGCTTTACTGCCCCAAAATAATCAGGAAGGAAACTTTTTGAAAAATACCTCAAGATTGGTGCTTCGATTTTTCTTTAATAGTTTAAATTCTACTTTTTGTAGGCCTTAACCCAATTATAAAGAATTTTGCTAGAGAATCTCAAAATTTGGCTGAGTAAAACACCGAATTTATGATTTAGAGCTTCCCAAAGATATTCCTAAAGAATTTAATTATTTAGGACTCAAAATTTCCCCCTTTGAGACTTCTTGAGAAGATTAAATTGTATTTGTGGTGGCATTACGTTAGTTGTAAGAGGTTTACTTAAAGAACTTTAACACTTTTTAATAGACTAACCAAAAATTGATAACCTATTTAGGTCGGTTTGCAAACTCAAACGTTGAGTTTTCTAAAAAAAAATATCGTAACTTTGTAAGGCCACAAAAATTATATAATTGAATCTTTTCCTCAAATTTTAATTTCAAATTATTCGGGGAGATTTCTTTGTAAATGTTTTATAATTCATACCTGGCGATATATTTAAGGCCACAGTTTTGTTCCACATTGACCCATATAACGAGTGTGGCCTTAATTAAATTGCTAATAAGAGGCCACAAGCCAATTGTGAAAAAATCTCGGTACTTGCAATTCAATATTTATTTTGGCGCCACAATTTGCTCCACCAAGATATCTTGCCAAGATATAAGGCCACAAGGAACGTCTTGTGACAAAATTTGAAATACAGAACTTGTCCCCTGAAACCAAGAAAGATTAAAAAACACATCAAAGGTTGTGTTTTTTAATCTTTCTTGGTTTCAGGGGACAAGTTCTGTATTTCAATTATTGAAGATAAACAAGGACCAGTCCGTTCCATCAAACGTCTTGTGACCTTAAAACCACTAAGTAGTTCTTTGAAACAAATTAAGGCCACTCGTGTGGCCTTAAATCAATCGTTAAACAACTTAATTCACTCACAGCGATAATTTAACAGTTTACGTTTAGTTTACTAAGTTAGGCCCTTTTTTAAAACCTAATTTGTACCAAATGCGATATTTAGGCCCACAAGCAAGTTCTTATGGTGAATCTTTATAATTTTTTAAGTTTTCCGATGCGTAGATCGAAGCGATTGCTGAAGCCGCGGGGTGGTTTTGGAGCTTTTTCCTGCACGGTATGGGTTCTTGTTGGGCGAGCGGTCACCCGCCGCGGTTCGATCGTTCGACCTTTTAAAACGAAAACACTCCACTTTGAAGGCAATTCATTTGAGTGAGTACACGATGACAATGGGGGCGATCGAAAAGGTAGTAAAACGTCGGAAATGGACCTGGATACCGCGTTAGATAAATTTGATTGTTTCCTTTCGGTTAATAAAAGGAATCGATGACAATAAAATCGCACCGAGTGCAATAAATATTGCAGACTAACATCGGTGTGTCGTAAAAGTTATGGCTTTGTTAAGGGAAGTCAAACCTGCGGTGGTGGTTCGGTGTTTTCCTTTTTATTGCGTTTTATTAATATTGTATTGCCACCGTTGAATATCACTTTTGTCAACATCAATAAATGGGACGTTAAATTCTGCTTTGCCATAAAAAGACAGATTCATTAGCACGACCGTAAAAGTTTTAATGCTCCATTTTACCTCTTGGTGATTCACAAAAAAAAGAAAGGAAAATCGATGTCCATTTTGAATATATTTTTTTTATCTTAAAGATGATTTTTTATATAACACTTCTGTGGTGACAAAATATTTGTAATTCATTCTAATCAATAATATAATCAATCTTATTTTCTAGTAGATGCATGAGTCGTTTAAGGAACCTATTTGCCAAATTTCAGGTTCGTAAGTTTAATGGTTGGTTTAATATTAAGGAATTTTTTACGTAAACTTCGAACTTTTTCGAAATTTCAATCATCTTCACAAAATTCTGCAACATTTTTTTTTAAATTCGAAATTAAGATTCCAGAAAATAGTTTAAAATTTAACCAAAGAAAAGTTGAGTGATTTAGAAAAAAATCAAATTTTGAGTCAGTCATAGCTTTGAACAAACCAATAAATAATAATTTCTCAAAATTACAACATTAGTGTCGACTTTGTATACATTTTGAATGTTGGAGGAGTAGTAGAGTTGAAAATATATGATCAGCGACTGGGAGTCGAACCCAGGACCGTCACGTTACCGCCCAGACTCCTTAATCACGGAGCCATCGCCACCACTCCTCTCAAACTCTACTCATTCACTTCACATAACGTACTCTCGATATCTGCTCTCTGCTACAGCTCGGCCATTCCTGAAAATTCAGCCGTCCTCGGCTGTCGACCATAATCCGACACCTCGGTAAACATAATACATAATCATAAATGCTGTGCTGTCAGGTGGATCCCTAATCTCACCTCTGAAGCTGTAGTAGAGGTAAAAATATGCGATCAGCGACTGGGAGTCGAACCCAGGACCGTCACGTTACAGCCCAGACTCCTAACCACGGAGCCATCGGCATCACTACTCTCAAACTCTACTCATTCACTTCACATAACGTACTCTCGATATCTGCTCTCTGCTGCAGCTCGGCCATTCTTGAAAATACAGCCGTCCTCGGCTGTCCACCATAATCCGACACCTCGGTAAACATAATACATAATCATAAATGCTGTGCTGTCAGGTGGATCCCTAATCTCACCTCTGAAGCTGTAGTAGAGTTAAAAATATGCGATCAGCGACTGGGAGTCGAACCCAGGACCGTCACGTTACAGCCTAGACTCCTAACCACGGAGCCATCGCCACTACGACTCTCAAACTCTACTCATTCACTTCACATAACGTACTCTCGACATCTGCTGTCTGCTACAGAGCAAAAAGTTGAATATTCATACTTTTACCAAAATTTTCAGTTTAAACGTATAAAACTACCAATTATTCTATTTCATGAAGAAACTCTAAAAAAAGTCGTTTGGAAATTATGGCAAAATGACAAACTGAAGACATATTCTCTAAGAAAAAGTATAGATTCCAAGTTATCGTTAAAACTTTGAAAAAGACCCAACTTAGATTAAGAGTTTCGAGTAAATGTTAATTTGGAAGGCAGTAATGTAAAATTTTCGAAAATTTCGACGAAATGGTTGAAGGTTTTAGGCGAAATTTTCTCAATATTTAATTCAGAGCATACAACTCTGATACTGATTCATCACAAGTAAAATTTAATTCACATTTTCACCCACTTATGGGTTGAATTTCAAAAAGCGTTTTTTAGTGGATGGAAACGTTCGTATAAGGAACCTATTGCCAAGGTTTGTTAGTTTAATAGTTTTGGAAGATTTTGTGATCACTGACTTTAAATATATAGATTACAATGTTTCCTCAAGGTCGTAGTGAGTTACTGTGTTAATTATCCTAATAATGAATAAAAAGTTGAATTAGTGGACTTAGCTGAAGGCTAGAAATTGAATCAAGCTCTTGTTCATAATCTCAAAGCTTTCAGTTTAAAATTCCATTATCCTCGTAATTGTTGCTTTTCCGCTTCCGTCACGTGCTGTGATTTCGCCCCGACGACCGGTACTTACAGTGCACTAAACTCGAGTATTTAATTCAATCGGGTGTTTTTTTATAGTCCTCCGTTTGAAGAGCATGTGGAGCAGAAGAGGAAATTGCGTTAGATTTTCATTATCAATCGTGTTTAGTCTTCAGGCTGCGAAAGCTGTTGAGCTGTTCACGCCTATGACCAGGGCAATGCTAACGACATTAGCCTCTAGGTGAGTGAGTAACCGATAAAGAGTGGGGCGAATATCCTTATTTTCTCAATAGAACCGAACGCGATCCTTCTCAATCTCAATGTTGTCGCAACGTCGGTTTTTCTGCGTTGGTTCGCATTATCGTTTCCGACGCCTTATCGGGGCATGCAACTAATTAACTGGTTAATCTGTGATAAGTGCTCGGTGCTCGTGTGGAGTGGTGCTGATTTATTACACCTCGATTTAGTTTAGTTTTTTTTTTGGGGGTGAGAATTCAACTCTTTATGGTACCTTGCTATTATAAAGCCAATGATTCTCTTTAACGAAAATCAATTTTTTTGAAATTTCCAAAAATGAGTGTTTGATGTGGATGACGAAATCCAATCGCATGGTCTTAAAAAGTTAAAAAAAATACGTTTCCATTTACAATTCGTTTGGAAACTTAACAGAAAAATGTTTTTTTTTAACAGAAAAATGTTTTTTTTAGCAGAAAAGGTTTTTTTTAACAGAAAAATGTTTTTTTAGTTATGTAAGAAGTTTTTTGATCAAGAATTTCCTCATATATTTGAATTTTTTTAACTGTTTTTTAAAAATTAAAGTCATAAGACTCAGTCTACTTAAACCCATATAATCATATAATTTGAACTCAAACGAATCTGGTAAAATTCATCCGCATCGTAATCAATTTCTATTACCGATCAAATGACAACTTGTATCGATTCAATCAGCTATTTCGCATTTTAGTAACGTCAGAAAGTTGGCGATGTTCGAAGAGTTGTATGTTCACGTATAAAGAGTGACGATTTTTTAACCCTCATATTTCTTTATGCAATTCAATTCCATTTGATTTGATTCAATTCCATTCGAATTCGATTCGACTAATTCGAATTCGATTCGACTAATTCGAATTCGATTCGACTAATTCGAATTCGATTCGACTAATTCGAATTCGATTCGACTAATTCGAATTCGATTCGACTAATTCGATTCAGTGTGATTTAACATGGTTTGATCTGATTCCATAGTTTTGGTTCAACTCCGTTCGATTTAGTTCGATTCCAATTAATTTATGAATGTGCAAGGCACCGCTAGATAATGCGACAGCTGCGGCATAACTGTGTATCACACTAGCATCACTTCTGCTCGGAAATCGACCAATTGTATCTATAAAGAACGAAATTGTTTTCCACATAATTAATTGGTATTTATTTGTATGCACATTCTTAACTCTCACCTTGAAGATTGAAAAAAGGCGTAGGAGGATGAACATTTCGAAATTTTAAAAATTTCGACTTTTATCGACTATTTTAGCTTTTTCTAAATTTCGAATTTTCTCGTAACTTCAACTTCTGAACATGAATTTTTATTGTTGGATTATAAAATTTTTTTAGGAATGCGCCCTTTTGGAAAATTTAAACTTCAAAAAGCAGGTTTTTGATACAACTTTTTCTTTCAATATTTAGATATTTTTTAAATTTCTATTTATTTAAAAAGGTCGACTTTTTGGAAGTGCCAATATTTTGATTTCTTCTCAAATTGGTAATTTATTTTTGAAATTTTCGGCCACTTAATAAATAAAGTTTCGGCGACTTGTCTTGAGAATTTCGTCCATTTGTTGCTTTCAACTTTTTTTTTCAAAATTTTCACTTCGATTAAAGACAATTTTCGAAATTTTTCATTTCCATTTTCTTCAAGATTTCGAGCTTATTTTGAAAATATTGACATTTTAAAATTCCAACATATTTCAAACGTTCTATCGTTTTCAATATTTTGAATTCTTTTCGAAATTTTGACTTAATCTAATCTCAAAATTTTTAATATTTCAAAATTCCCTTTTTTTTCAAAATTTTACTATTTATGAAACTTACGAGCTTCGATTTTTTCTCGAAATATTTATTTTATTGTAAATTTTGATTTAAAAAAAATTGCTCCTCTGAAAATTTCGACTTTTTTTAAAATTTCGTTGCTCTTTTCAATTTTGGTTTTTTTTAAATTCCACATTGTTTTGTAAATTTTCACTTTTTGTAAATTAAATTTTTTTTTGAATTTTCTGGTAACTTCAACTTCTGAACATGAATTTTTATTGTTGAATTATGAATTTTTTTTAGGAATGCGCCCTTTTGGAAAATTTAAACTTCAAAAAGCAGATTTTTGATACAACTTTTTCTTTCAATATTTGGATATTTTTTAAATTTCTATTTATTTAAAAAGGTCGACTTTTTGGAAGTTGACAAAATTTCGATTTTTTCTCAAATTGGTAATTTATTTTTGAAATTTTCGGCCACTTAATAAATAAAGTTTCGGCGACTTGTCTTGAGAATTTCGACCATTTGTTGCTTTCAACTTTTTTTTTCAAAATTTTCACTTCTATTAAAGACAATTTTCGATATTTTTCATTTCCATTTTCTTCAAGATTTCGAGCTTATTTGAAAATATTGACATTGTAAAATTCCAACTTATTTCAAACTTTCTATTGTTTTCAATATTTTGACTCTCTTTTCGAAATGTTGACTTAATCTAATCTCAAAATTTTTAATATTTCAAAATTCTCTTTTTTTTCAAAATTTTACTATTTATGAAACTTACGAGCTTCGATTTTTTCTTGAAATATTTATTTTGTTGTAAATTCTGATTTAAAAAAAAACCTGCTTCCCTGAAAATTTCGACTTTTTTTTTTAAATTTCGTTGCTCTTTCCAATTTTTGGTGTTATCAGTTCTTTTTTTAAATTCTACATTTTTTTGTAAATTTGAAATTTATTACGAAATTTTTTATTTTTTCAAAATTGCAGTTTTCAAAATCTTCACTTTTTTTAAAAAAGTCGATCCTTTTCCAATTTCTATCTTCTTAGAACATTTATTAACTTTCTTAAAAGGTCGAATCTTTTAACATTTAGATTTATCAAAATTTTGACTTTTTCTAGTTTTCAAAAGTCGAAATTTATAAAAGATGTTAAAATTTTAAAATCAACGAAATTTAGAAGGACGAAATTTTCAAAAAATTCAATATTTTGAAAACAGTGGAGTGGAGATTTCAAGAAAACTCGCAATTTTCCAAAAGAGTTTAAGATTTTAATTAAGTCAAAATTACCATAAAATAAAAAGTCAAAAATACAGAAAGGAGATCAAAATTTGAGAAAGTCCAATATTTGAATAGACTTGGTCATTTTAAAATTTTGATATAAAAGAAGTTGAATTATTTTATTTAAAAAATCGTCGGAATTAAAATAACAGACATTTTGAGAAAAGTAAAAAATTTGAGAAAAGTAAAAGCTTTCAGGAAAATGTTTACAGATTTAAAAAGGGTCGAAGTTGCCTAAAAAGCAGAAATTTTCAAAAAAATAGAAATTTTCCCAAATCAAAATTGTAAAAAATGTTTTAAACTTTCATAAAGGTCGAATCTTTCAACATTTAGATTTTTCAAAATTTCGACTTTTTCTAGTTTTCAAAAGTCGAAATTTATAAAAAATGTTAAAATTTTAAAATCAACGAAATTTACAAGGACGAAATTTTCAAAAAATTCAATATTTTGAAAAAAGTGGAGTGGAGAAAATTCGCAATTTTAGAAAAGAGTTTAAGCTTTTAATTAAGTCAAAATTACCATAAAATAAAAAGTCAAAAATACAGAAAGGAGGTCAAAATTTAAGAAAGTCCAATAGTTGAATAGACTTGGTCATTTTAAAATTTTGATATAAAAGAAGTTGAATTATTTAATTTAAAAAATCGTCGGAATTAAAATAACAGACATTTTGAGAAAAGTAAAAATTTTGAGAAAAGTAAAAGCTTTCAGGAAAATGTTTACAGATTTAAAAAGGGTCGAAGGTGCCTTAAAGTAGAAATTTTCGAAAAAATAGAAATTTCCCGAAATCAAAGTTGTAAAAAATGTTTTAAACTTTTTTAAAAAGTCGAATCTTTTAACATTTAGGTCTCTCAAAATGTTAACTTTTTCTAGTTTTGATTTTTTTTAAAAACTACGATTTTTTTTTCAAAAATTTTGTCTTTTTTCTTGAAATTTTGGTTTTTTTCTCATAAATATAGACTTTCCGAAATTTTTCGATCCTTTTAAAAACGTCAACTTCAAAAATATCGTACTTTTTCAAAATCTTTATTTTATTTAAATTCTAAACATTTTTTAAAATTTTTTTCGAGATTATTTTTCTCGAAACCTTTTGATATTTTTCGAAAGCTTTAATTTCGAAATTTCGATTTTTTCTCCTAATTTCGATTTTTTTGATTGTTTTTTTAAAATTGTGACTTGGTTTAAAAATGTTCCTTTTAAAATTTCCATCTTTTTTTAAGTTTTTTTAAAATTACGGTTTTCTGTTCGCAGTTTTTTGAAAATTTTGACTTTTCAAAATTTTGCCCCGTTCAAACAAAATTGTGGTTGAAAGCTTAATTTTTGGCTTATAATGGAAAGTTTTGATTTTTTTCAATTTTTAATTAAACATCCTTTGCCACCCCGCTAAGGACCTAAATTTTTAAAATCTATTAAGCACGTGTTTAGTCATCTATTTCAAACTTTCGTTCTTTTCACAGAGTTTTGGGTTATGAAATTTTTTTTAATTTCTTCGGAGCTTAAGCTTTGGTACCTCCTTTCCCCCTTTAGATGTTGAATATTAAAATCGCCCAAGTATGTGCTCAATTATTTATTTCATTTTTTATACAAAATTTTGGGTGATAAAGTCATTTTTTAATTTTTTTTCTTAACAACTTTTAGGCAGCCCTCTAGGCGTGTGTAGTGAATCATAGGTACCCTAACTACCAACAGTTGAAACACAAACGCCTAGTGAAACGGTTGCTCTCTAGGAGGGTCCCAGAAGACAAGGCTTCTAATGCACTATTGGTCTGTGCATTAGAATTACCAAAGTTTGATACCCCCTTTTACCCCTTTAGAACTCGATTTATGATAATCGGGTTTCATCATTTGTTTCATAGGTTATTCACACGAAATTTCAGTTCATAAAGCACATTTTTAATTGTTCTGTACCAACTCAAAATTCAATTTCACCCCCTTTTACCAATTGAGTGTGTAAATTTGAAATTATGCAAGCAACCCAGAATTTAATTATAAAAATTGAGTGAAAGTTCAAAATTTCTAGGAAAAAAAGTCGAATTTACGAAACATCTAAATTTAGTTCGGCAAAATGCGTTTTTTCTTCGAGGTTTTAAACCGGCAATGTCACCCATCAAGGTGTCGTCGCACACACGGACGTTCCAACGGAGGCGTCATTTGCATTTTTTATCAGACGCGTATGTGGGTCAAGTTTACAGAGCAAAACCCACCGATAAATTTGCATAGTAATCAACTTTTCCACCTTCTGCCAATTCGACAAGGTCCCAACTCTCTATGATTGTCTCCTGACGATTTAGTTCCTGACTTGTAAACAATCCTGGGACTTCGTTGCGGAATTACCACGTTACATCAGTTTGTCAATATTGTCGCGATATTGTTTGTTGTTAATCCGTGACATATCGCTGAAATTGAACGTAATTTCGCCCCCAATCATAGGTTAATTCGTTTGTATTTGATTTATGTCCGGATGAAATTTAATTAATTCGACGTTTAAAAATTTATCGCTTATTCCGATAAGTTCACCTTCGACGCCCGTCTGCAACTCGACAAGGTGAACTGTTATCGTAAAACTAGACCGGAAAACAAATTTCGCCTCATTAGAGATATTGTTGGCAACATACATAATAGCAAGGACTAATTAAAAGTAAATAGAGCGACGATGATTTCCCCCTAATTGGACGCTTTGTCCGTGCGGCTTAAAATGAGCGAAAAACGCACAGAGTGGGCACTCTTGTTCCCACTCAAAGCCGGCCTCTTCCCCGTGAAATCCTCCCCGACCATGATCAGCTCATCCGGGCAACTAAAATCCTCCGCCAAGGAGATACCCAAGAGCAGATTGAAAATGAGACGGGGCTCCAGCATGTCCGAGCTGGATAAACTGACGGCCACCGGATTACCCGATTTGGTCCGATCGACCACCGCGAACCATCAATTATCCACTAGCCCGGCGTCCGTGCCGCACAGCCCCTATTTGTCGCGCTCGCTCTTGAGCAGCAACACCCCCAGCGTTAGGGGTAGCATAGGGGATTTGATGAATCAGAAGAAATATGGTAGCAGCCAGTGGAGTATTAGGAGTGAGACTTTGATAGCGAAAACTGTGCCTTTGTCGACGGTGACGCCCAGGCATTCGCCTACGCCGCCAAGTCCGGATAATATGGTGGCTTCGTTTACGGATTACGTTGAGGTTGAGGCAGACAGAGGGCCTTTGACTGCTTACCAAAGGACTCAGAAGCTTTCGAAGCTGATACGACAGCAAAAACCCTCGATTTCAGTCAATCTTGATGTGGTACGTATTCTTTTTATTTATTTCATCAAAATGACCAGATCAAGAACGGATTTCTGTCAATATTTACAGGATTGTTCTCTTTGTTGGGATTTTTAGAAATGTGCAATTGGGTTAAAACTGCAGTCGTAATTTTCAAGAGCTGAAATGTTTAAAAAATTTGTAATTCTTAAAAAAATCGAATTTGTAAAAGTTTTGAGAAAGTACAGATTTTGAGAAATATAGGAAGGAATTTAAAAGAAACTGAATATTTTGGAAAAAGAGCAATGATTTCAAAATAAGTCCAAACGGTAAAAATGTTTAAATTAACAAAAAAGTTGAAATTTTCAAAAATAAGTCAATTTTAAAAAGAAAGAAATAGTCAAAATTTTAAAGAAAATCAATACATCGAAAGAGTTTAAAATTTCAAAAAAAATTCCTTGATATAAAAGCCAACGTTTTGATAAAAATTCAAATTTTGAAAAAAAAAAAGAAATGTGGAAATTCCGATAAAAGGTAGCAATATTTAAGAAAAATCAAAACTTTGAAAAACTCAAAATTTAAAAAAATCCATGTTTTAAAACGTAAATTTTTCAAAACAGTAATTTTTCCAAAAGTCGAAATTTATAAAAAATGTTAAACTTTTAAAATCAACAAAATTCAAAAAGACGAAATTTTCAAAAAATTCAATATTTTGAACAAAGTTGGGTGAATATATCAAGAAAACTCGCAATTTTCAAAAAGAGTTCAAGCTTTTAATGAAGTCAAAATTACCATAAAAAAGTAAAGCGTTTCAAAAAGTCAAAAATACAGAAAGGAGATCAAAATTTGAGAAAGTGCAATATTTTTAGTCTCTGGCAATATTAGAATAGACTTGGACATTTTAAAATTTTGATATAAAAGAAGTTGAATTATTTTATTTAAAAAATCGTCGGAATTCAAATGACAGACATTTTGAGAAATGTAAAATTTTTTAAAAAAGTAAAAGCTTACGGGAAAATGTTTACAGATTTAAAAAGGGTCGCAGTTGCCTAGAAAGTAGAAATTTTCAAAAAAATAGAAATTTCTTGCAAAGTTTTAAAAAACTTTTTTTGTAAGGTCGAAATTTAGAAAAAAATAATAAAACTCCTCTAAGAGACGAAATTTCCCAAAAAAAGTCTAAATCTTCAAAAAAAAGTCCAAATGTTTTTAAAAAATAAAATTTTTCAAAATGAGTAGAAATGTTTATAGATTTAAAAAGGGTTAAAGTTACTAAAAGAGTAGAAATTTTCAATAAAACAAAAATTTCCTGAAATCAGTTTTCAAAAACATCAAAATTTGGAAAAAAAAATTTTGAGAAAAATAAAAGCTTTCAGGAAAATGTTTACAGATTTAAAAAGCTGCCTAAAAAGTAGAAATACTCAAAAAAAATAAAAATTGCCCGGAATCAATGTTTTAAACTTTCTTAAAAGGTCGAATCTTTCAACATTTAGATTTTTTAAAATTTTGACTTTTTCTAGTTTTCAGAAATCGAAATTTAAAAAAAAATGTTAAAGTTTTAAAATCAACAAAATTTTAAAGCACGAAATTTGCAAAAAATTCAATATTTTGAAAACAGTGGAACACGCAATTTTTAAAAAGAGTTTAAGCTTTTAATTAAGTCAAAATTACCATAAAATAAAAAGTCAAAAATACAGAAAGGACTTCAAAATTTGAGAAAGTCCAATATTTGAATAGACTTGGTCATTTTAAAATTTTGATATAAAAGAAGTTGAATTATTTTATTTAAAAAATCGTCGGAATTAAAATAACAGACATTTTGAGAAAAATAAAAATTTTGAGAAAAGTAAAAGCTTTCAGGAAAATGTTTACAGATTGAAAAAGGATCGAAGTTGCCTTCAAGTAGAAATTTTCAAAAAAATAGAAATTTCCCGAAATCAAAGTTGTAAAAAATGTTCTAAACTTTCTTAAAATGTCGAATCTTTCAACGTTTAGATTTTTTAAAATTTTGACTTTTTCTAGTTTTGATTTTTTTGAAAGGTCGAAATTTAAAAAAAAATAATAAAACTCTCGACAAAAAAAAGAAATTTCCAAAGAAAAAGTCAAAGTATTCAAGAAAAAGTCCAAATGTTTTTAAAAAGTGAAAATTTTCAAAATGAATCGAAATGTTTATAGATTTAAAAAGGGTTGAAGTTGCTAAAAAAGGAGAAATTTTCAAAAAAACAAAAATTTCCCGAAATCAGTTTTCAAAAACTTAGAATTTTTGAAACGGTCAAAATTTAGAAAAATAAATAAATAAAAATTTTGAGAAAAGTAAAAGCTTTCAGGAAAATGTTTACAGATTTAAAAAGGGTCGAAGTTGCCTAAAAAGTAGAAATTTTCAAAAAAATAGAAATTTCCCGAAATCAAAGTTTTAAAAAAATTGGAATTTTTTAAAAGGTCGAAATTTAGGAAAAAAAAATAATAAAACTCTCGACAAAAAGACGAAATTTGCAAAGAAAAAGTCAAAGTGTTAAAAAAAAAGTCCAAATGTTTTTAAAAAGTGCAATTTTTCAAAATGAATCGAAGTGTTTGTAGATTTAAAAAGGGTTGACGTTGCTAAAAAAGGAGAAATTTTCAAAAAAACAAAAATTTCCCTAAATCACTTTTCAAAAACTTCGAATTTTTGAAAAAGTCAAAATTTAGAAAAAAAAAAATAAATACAAATTTTCAGAGAAGTAAAAGCTTCAGAAAAATGTTTGCAGATTTAAAAGACGTCGAAGTTGCCTAAAAAATAGAAATATTCAAAAAAATAGAAATTTCTCGAAATCAAAGTTTTAAAAAACTTGGAAATTTTCGAAAGGTCGAAATTAAAAAAAAATAATAAAACTCTCGACAAAAAAAAAAGAAATTTTTAAAGAAAAAGTCAAAGTCTTCAAAAAATCCAACTGTTTTTACAAAGTGAAATTTTTCAAAATGAATCAAAATGTTTACAGATTTAAAAAGAGCTGAAGTTGCTAAAAAAGTAGACATTTTCAAAAAAACAAAAATTTCCCGAAATCAGTTTTCAAAAACTTAGAATTTTTGGAAACGTCCAAATTTAGAAAAATAAATAAATAAAAATTTTGAGAAAAGTAAAAGCTTTCAGGAAAATGTTTACAGATTTAAAAAGCGTCAAAGTTGCCTAAAAAGTAGAAATACTCAAAAAAATAAAAATTTCCCGAAATCAAAGTTTTAAAAAACTTGGAATTTTTTAAAAGGTCAAAATTTAGAAAAAAATAAAACTCTCGACAAAAAGACGAAATTTCCAAAGAAAAGGTCAAAGTCTTCAGGAATAAGTCCAAATGTTTTTAAAAAGTGACATTTTTCAAAATGAATCGAAATGTTTATAGATTTAAAAAGGGTTGAAGTTGCTAAAAAAGTATAAATTTCCAAAAAAACAAAAATTTTCCGAAATCAGTTTTCAAAAACTTAGAATTTTTGAAAAAGTCAAAATTTAGAAAAAAAAATAAATAAAATTTCAAGAAAAATAAAAGCTTTCCGGAAAATGTTTACAGATTTAAAAAGCGTTGAAGTTGCCTAAAAAGTAGAAATACTCAAAAAAATAAAAATTTCCCGAAACAAAAGTTTTAAAAAACTTGCAGTTTTTTGAAAGGTCGAAATTTAAAAAAAATAACAATAAAACTCTCGACAAAAAGACGAAATTTGCAAAGAAAAAGTCAAAGTCTTCAAAAAAAAGTCCAAATGTTTTTAAAAAGTGAAATTTTTCAAAATGAATTGAAATGTTTATAGATTTAAAAAGGGTTCAAGTTGCTAAAAAAGTAGAAATTTTCCAAAAAATAAAAATTTCCCGAAATCAGTTTTCAAAAACTTAGAATTTTTGGAAAAGTCAAAATTTAGAAAAAATAAATAAATAAAAATTTTGAGAAAAGTAAAAGCTTTCAGGAAATTGTTTACAGATTTAAAAAGCGTCGAAGTTGCCTAAAAAGTAGAAATTTTTGAAAAAAATAGACATTTCCCAAAATCGAAGTTTTAAAAAACTTGAGAGTTTTTTGAAAGGTCAAAATTTAAAAAAATAATAAAACTCGACAAAAAAAAAGAAGTTTTCAAAGAAAAAGTCAAAGTCTTCAAGAAAAAGTCCAAATGTTTTTAAAAAGTGAAATTTTTCAAAATGTATCGAAATGTTTATAGACTTAAAAAGGGTTGAAGTTGCTAAAAAAGTAGAAATTTTCAAAAAACAAAAATTTTCCGAAATCAATTTTCAAAAACTTAACATTTTTAAAAAGTCGAAATTTAGAAAAAGGAATAAATAAAAATCTCGACAAAAAGACGAAATTTTGAAAAAAATCTTGAAAAAAAATCAAAATGTTCTTAAAAAAGTGATAATTAAGTCGACTTTAACAAAATAATGTCAACCTTTACAAAATAATGTCAACATTTGAAAAAAGAATCAAAATATCGAAAAAGGATGAAAATTGTCAAAAAGGATGGAATTCTTAAAAAATATAAACAGTTTCAAAAGTCAAAATTTTCAAAGCTGGTAAAGTTATGAAGTAAACGTTTTCAAAAAAAAAATGAAATTTAACATATTTAAATTTTGCAAGAATTAAAATTTAAAAAAATCGAATCGTCGCATCGAAAATCGAATTTCGATGGTTTCCTTGAGATCTGAGAAAATTTCAAATTCTCGTTTTTTTAATTTTCTTCTTATTTTTTCGACTCTGAATTCCATTCAATCGATTTAAGTCAATTCAACTCAATTGAACCCAATTTAATTAAAAATTCGTATTCATTTTAAAAATTAAAAATTCATAGAGTTCGAATTCAGATCTCTCAGATAAAATTAAACTGATAAAATGTTCAGCTAAATCGCGCCAGCAGAGGAACACACACGTTTTCAAAAAAGGAAATTAGAATCTATTAAAATAATTTCCTGGCGAAGGGGTGAATCTCAACTGGGGCAAAACAATTAACTTAAATGAGGCAAAGAGAGGGAATCGGTTATGCATATTATTTTAAACGAGCGCTTAATTTGTATAAGTTGTCGGGAAATATAGATATTAGCCCACTCCTACGTGCCTTCGTGGAGCATCAGTTAACGAAGGGGAATAATTAAAAAAATAAAAATTATAAATTGTATCGAGGTTATCCTAAATAGAATATTTTCAAGGTTTGGAACCTCCCAATTAGAAAATGAAAATACCTCACACCTTATACGTTACAGCCTTTCTAATTGAGGGCCCTTTGGGCATGCTTCGCTGCCGCCACTTTATCCTACACGTCATTCCCTTTCATATGATACCTTACACGCCCCACCCTTCGTAAGTATCTTCGGCTACATACTATCCAAAGCTATAAACTCACTTTCGGTGCAGAATCCCTCTGATATATCTACTATTTAGTTTACATTCGAAATTGACAAAAACACGTTAAAATTTTGATATTTAAGCTAAAACTTCGAGAAAACATTTCACAACAAAACAAAACTCGAAATTTAATTCAAGAATTGAAACTTCGCGAAAACCGAGCGTTAATATTAATCGGATATGAAATTGAAAAAAAGACTAAATTGAAAATCAAAACTGCAAATCTAAACTGCAATATTGAACATGGGAAATCCGAACCGAACGTCAATATTAATCGGATATGAAATTGAAAAAGAGACTAAATTGAAAATCTAAACTGCAATATTGAACATGGGAAATCGTAATTAGAATCGACGTCGAAATCGAATTTAAGATATCAAAAATCGAACACAGAATATGGATCGTTGGATATCGAACGAAGAAATTATAAACCAAAAAGTGACATCGAGCGAAATTCGTTAAAATTTAGATATTTAAGCTGAAATTTCGAGAAAACATTTTACAACAAAACAAAACTCGAAATTTAATTCAAAAATGGAAACTTTGCGAAAACCGAGCGTCAATATTAATGGGATATGAAATTGAAAAAAAGGCTAAATTGAAAATCAAAACTGAAAATCTAAACTGCAATATTGAACATGAGAAATCGTAATTAGAATCGACGTTGAAATCGAATTTAAGATATTAAAAATCGAACACAGAAAATGGGTCATTGGAAATCGAACGAAGAAATTATAAACCAAAAAGTGACATCGAGCGAAAAACGAAAATCAGTAATCGAACATCGGACATCGAAAATTCAACACTTTACATTAATAATCGATTTCGAAATCGAATATCGACAATAATAATAACGATAATAAAATACGAATTAGATTAAAAATCGAAAGTGGAAAATTGTAATCAATCATCGAAATTCACAATCTAATAGTTATTGAAAAGTAAAACAAAAAAAAATACCGAAATGGATGAAAAAAGAAGACTCAAAGAGACAAAGGAAAATCGAAAACTTCTCGAATTAGAAAGATTGGAACCAGCTTACACGAAGTGAAATGTGCACCCTTTCGGTAGCGATTACAGAAGATCCAAAGGTCGTGACCCGCGCTTATTTAGATGCAATCCCGAGGGCGCCCGCCTCTAATCGATTCCCCATAACACTTCGGACGCCTAACTATAGAGGTCGCGTCGCTGCTATCGTTTGTTTGCCCTCCATAGATGGCGCTCGATGTCGATCTTTCAACAGAACGGGAACCGCGCGTTGTATAATGCAAACGCTTCCGGCGGACGAAATTCGATTTTGTAATAAAAGTACGTCGACGTGGGCCCCCCTAACTGACATACTGTTAAAATTTAAGTAGCATCACGCGCGGCCCAAGGTTGAAAATTTCGGCAATTTTTAATGGTCGGAGCGTGGAGCGCTTCTTATCGTCGCCGGGATGTTTATTGGGAAACTTTCATCGAGTCAAACTTTGCACAAGTGTCCCATTACTTTCGATGCTTTGTTATGATTTGGAGTAACTGGGGGCAAAAGGGCTGGGGCGAATAAAATGACATAAATTACAATCGTGCGACTTTCGACTTATCTCTTATTTTAGACAGTTTTTGTCACACTGCCTACAAAGTTTGTTCGAATATGTTACTTTCGATGTCAATCAATTTTAGGAATTAATGTAGAAGTTGTAGAAGCCAAATTTTGAGAATCGAAATTTTAAGAATCGGACAAATCGAAAATTTGAGATTTAAAATTTCGAAATTGTTAACACTCGAAATTCAGAGAATCACAAAAATTTCAAGTAGAAATAAAAATCGAAGTTCGAGATTGAAAAAATTCAGATTTCAGAATCAAAAATTCGAAATTTAAGAATCAACATTTTAAAAATAAAAAAAAATCAAGTTTTGAGAATCAAAAGAGAAGTTAGAGAATGGAAATTTTGAAAATCGAAATTTTAAGAATCGTATAACCGTAATTTAAAGATTTTGAAATTAACACTCGAAATTTTAAGTAGAAGTAAAACATTTTTAGTAGAAATAAAAATCGAAGTTCGAGAATTGAAATTTTTTGGAATCGAAAAATCGAAATTTTATGGATCGAAATACTAGAAATCGAAATTTCGAGAATCGAATTCCAAATTTGAAAAGTCGAAGTTTAAGAATTAAAATTTTGAAAATCGGAAATACCAAATTTTGAGAATCGAAGCAGAAATTGGAAAATTGAAATTTTAAGAATCGAAAAGTCGAAGATTTAAAATTTCGAAATTGTTAAGACTTGAAATTCGAACGAAAATTAGGAAAAAAATTGAATAGGACTAAAAATCGAAGTTCGAGAATTGAAATGTTAAGAATTGAAAATTTATGAATCGAAAAACCAAAAATCGATATTTTGTGAACCAAAAAACTAGCAAATTTTGAGAATCGAAAAAGTCGCATTCAAAATTCGAACGAAGATTCGGAAAAAATTGAATTGCACTAAAAATCAAAGTTCGAGAATTGAAATTTAAAGAATTGAAAATTCGTGAATCGAAAAACTGGAAATCGAAAAATTAGAAATCGAAAACCAGAAATGGATATTTTGTGAACCAAAAAACTAACAAATTTCGAGAATCGAAAAAGTCGGATTCAAAATTCGAACGAAGATTCGGAAAAAATTGAATAGGACTAAAAATGGAAGTTCGAGAATTGAATTTTAAAGAATTGAAAACTTGTGAATCGAAAAACCAGAAATCGATAAATTAGAAATTGAAAACCAGAAATCGATATTTTGTGAACCAAAAAACTAACAAATTTCGAGAATCGAAAAAGTCGGATTCAAAATTCGAACGAAGATTCGGAAAAAATTGAATAGGACTAAAAATCGAAGTTCGAGAATTGAAATTTAAAGAATTGAAAATTTGTGAATCGAAAAACTGGAAATCGAAAAATTAGAAATTGAAAACCAGAAATCGATATTTTGTGAACCAAAAAACTAACAAATTTCGAGAATCGAAAAAGTCGGATTCAAAATTCGAACGAAGATTCGGAAAAAAATGAATAGGACTAAAAATGGAAGTTCGAGAATTGAAATTTAAAAAATTAAAAATTTGTGAATCGAAAAACCA
The DNA here is from genome assembly GCA_028583605.1 of Dastarcus helophoroides. Classification (NCBI taxonomy): domain Eukaryota; kingdom Metazoa; phylum Arthropoda; class Insecta; order Coleoptera; family Bothrideridae; genus Dastarcus; species Dastarcus helophoroides. Next base: position 37,937,800 of record CM053327.1, read on the forward strand.
GAAATCGCAATTTTGTGAATGAAAAAACTAAAAAATTTCCAGAATCGAAAAAATTCAGATTCGAAAATCGAAAAATTAAAATTTAAAAACAAAATCTTCAAGATCGAATGATGGAATTATTAGGAATAAAAAAAAAGTTAAGAATTAAAATTTTGAAAATCGAAATTTTAATTAAAAAATCAAAATTTTGAAGTTTAAAATTTCAAAATTGCTCCAAATTCGAGGCATCAAAAAAATTAAGTAAAACTAAATCGAAGTTCGAGAATCAAAAAAATTCAGATCCCAAAATCAAAAAATCGAAATTAAAGAATCAAAATTTTTAAATAAAAAAATGAAATTTTGAGAATCAGAAGTTGGGAAATCAAAATTTTTTAAAATTAAAATTTTATGAATCGAAAAATCGAAATTTAAAAATTTAAAGTGTTTAATTTGTTAAGACTCGAAATTTTTAGTAGAATTAAAAATCGAAGTTGGAAGAATCGAAATTTTAAAAATCGAAAAGTCAAAATTTTATGGATCGAAAAATCGGAAATCGAAATTTTAACAATTGAATTCCAAAGTCGAAAAATCGAAGTTTAAGAATCAAAATTTTGAAAATTCGAAAAAACAAAAATTTGAGGAATCTGAGAATTTGAAAAATTGAACTTTTTGGAAATCGAAATTTAAAGAATCGAAAAGTCAAAATTTTCACGTTTAAAATTTCAAAATTATTAAGATTCGAAATTCGAAGAATCGAAAAAAAAATTGAGCTGAAGGCAAAATCGAAGTTTGAAAATCGATATTTTGTGAACCGAAAAACCAGAAATCAAAATTTTGTGAACCTAAAAAACTAAAAAATTTCGAGAATCGAAAAAATTCAGATTCTAAAATCAAAATTTACAAATCACAGTTGTTATAATCAAAAAAAGGAATACTAGGAATCAAAAGAGAAGTTGGAGAATTGAAATTTTGAAAATCCAAATTTTAAATCAAAGAAATCAAAATTATGAGATTTAAAAGTTTGAATTTGCTAATAAGATTCGAAATTTGAAGAATCGATAAAAAAATGAATAGAAGTAAACATCGAAGTTCGATAATTGAAATTTTAAGAATCGAAAAATCGAAATTTTGTGGATCGAAAAACCAGAAATTCAAATTTTGTAAATCAGAAAAAACTAAAAATTTTCCAAAAAATTCAGATTCGAAAAACGAAAATTAGAAATCAAAATTTTCAAAATCGAAAAAGCGAAATTTTAGGAATCAAAAAAATCGAAATTTTAGATCGAGAAATCGAAATTTTGGGATTTAAAATTTCGGAATTGTTTGCACTCTAAATTCTAAGAAGGAAAAAAAAATTGCATAAAAGTAAAAAAATCAAATTTCGAGAATCTAAAAAATTCAGATTTCAAAATCAAAGTCAAAATACAAAAATAGAAATCTTAAAGTCGAAAAATTGAAATTTTAAGAATCAAAATAAAAGTTGGAGAATCGAAATTATAAAAATCGAAATTTTAAGAATCGAATTATCGAAATTTTAAGAATCGATTAATTGAAATTTTAAGAATCGATTAATCGAAATTTTAAGAATCGATTAATCGAAATTTTAAGAATCGATTAATCGAAATTTTAGGAATCGATTAATCGAAATTTTAAGAATCGAATAATCAAAATTTTGAGATTGGAAATTTTAAAATTGGTAAAACTCGAAAATCGAGGAATCGAAAGAACAATTTGAGTAGAAGTAAAAATCGAAGTTGGTGAATCGAAATTTAAAGATTCGAAAAAACGAAATTGAAATAATCGAAAAATCGGAAATCAAGATTTTGAGAATCGAAATAATTGAGATTCCAAAATCGAAAAATCAAAATTTGAGAATCAAAATCAAAACAAAGTTTTATAAATCTAAATAGAAGTTGGAGAATCGAAAATTTGAAAATCAAAATTTTAAGAATCGAGTATTCGAGTTTTAAAATTTGGAAATTGTTATGAGTCGAAGTTCCATAATCGAAATTTAAAGAATCGAAAAATCGAAATTTTGTGAATCGTAATTTTGAAAATCGAAATTTTAAGCTTTAAGAATTCGAGTTCTAAAATTTCGAAATTGTTATGACTTGAAGTTCCAGAATCGAAATTTAAAGAATCCAAAAATCGAAATCTTGAAAATCGGAATTCTGAAATTCGAATTCTCGATTTTTGAAATTTCGATTTTCAAATTTTCGATTTTTAAAATTTCGATTTTTCGAGAATCGAGAATTCGAGTTTTAAAATTTCGAACTTGCTATGATTCGGTGTTCCAGAATCGAAATTTAAAGAATCAAAAAATCGAAATTTTGAAAATCGGAATTCTGAAATTCGAATTCTCGGTTTTTGAAATTTCGATTTTCAAATTTTCGATTTTTAAAATTTCGATTTTTCGAGAATCGAGAATTCGAGTTTTATAATTTCGAAATTGTTATGACGAAGTTCCAGAATCGAAAAATCGAAATTTTGTGAATCGAAATTTTGAAAATCGAAATTTTAAGAATCGAAAATTCGAGTTTTAATATTTCGAAATTGTTATAATTTGAAGCTCCAGAATCGAAATTTAAGGAATCGAAAAATTTCGATTTTCAAAATTTCGAGTCGATTTTTCGAGAATCAAGAATTCGAGTTTTAAAATTTCGCACTTGTTATGATTCGAAATTCCAGAATCGAAATTTAAAGAATCTAAAAATCGAAATTTTGCGAATCGAATTTTGAAAATTGATATTTTAAAACTCGAATTCTCGATTCTTAAAATTTCGATTTTGAAAATTTCGATTCACAAAATTTCGATTTTTTGAGAATCGAGAATTCCAGTTTTATAATTTCGAAATTGTTATGACTTGAAGTTACAGAATCGAAATTTAAAGAATCAAAAAATCGAAATTTTGTGAATCGACATTTTGAAAATCGAAATTTTAAGAATCGATAATTCGAGTTTTAATATTTCGAAATTGTTATGATTTGAAGTTCCAGAATCGAAACTTAAAGAATCGAAAAATCGAAATTTTGTGAATCGAAATTTTGAAAATCGAAATTTTAAGAATCGAAAATTCGAGTTTTAATATTTCGAAATTGTTATGATTTGAAGTTCCCGAATCGAAATTTAAAGAATCGAAAAATCGAAATTTTGTGAATCGAAATTTTGAAAATCGAAATTTTAAGAATCGAAAATTCGGGTTTTAATATTTCGAAATTGTTATGATTTGAAGCTCCAGAATCGAAATTTAAAGAATCGAAAAATTTCGATTTTCAAAATTTCGAGTCACAAAATTTCGATTTTTCGAGAAACGAGAATTCGAGTTTTAAAATTTCAAACATGTTATGATTGGAAGTTCCAGAATCGAAATTTAAAGAATCGAAAAATCGAAATTTTGCGAATCGAATTTTGAAAATTGGTATTCTAAAATTCGAATTCTCGATTCTTAAAATTTCGATTTTCAAAATTTCGATTCACAAAATTTCGATTTTTTGAGAATCGAGAATTGTTATAACTTGAAGTTGCAGAATCGAAATTTAAAGAATGGAAAAATCGAAAGTTTGTTAATCGAAATTTTGAAAATCGAAGTTTTAAAACTCGAATTCTCGATTCTTAAAATTTCGCTTTTCAAAATTTCGATTCATAAAATTTTGATTTTTCGAGAATCGAGAATTCGCGTTTTGTATTTTCGAAATTGTTATGACTTAAAATTCCAGAATCGAAATTTAAAGAATCGAAAAATCAAAATTTTGTGAATCGAAATTTTGAAAATCGAAATTTTAAGAATCGAGAATTCGAGTTTTAAAATTTCGAAATTGTTATGACTTAAAGTTCCAGAATCGAAGTTAAAGAATCGAAAAATCGAAATTTGGCGAATCGAAATTTTGAAAATCAAAATTTTGAAACTCGAATTCTCGATTCTTAAAAGTTCGATTTTCGAAATTTCGATTCATATAATTTCGATTTTTCGGGAATCGAAAATTCGAGTTTTAAAATTTCGAATTTGTTATAATTCGAAATTCCAGAATCGAAATTTAAAGAATCGAAAAATCGAAATTTTGTGAATCGAAAAAAAAACCGGAAATCGAAGGTTCGATGATCGAGAAAATTTAGATTCCAGAATCGAAAAATCGAAATTTAAGAATGAAAATTTTGAGAATCGAAATTTGAAAGAATAAAAAATCGAAATTTTGAATATGATTACGAAGAAATGTTTATCTACGTGTATTATTTTTGGTTTATTTACTTAATTTTCTTAGTCATTCTTTTACGTAAAATTGAAGCAATACAATTTTAAGATCTAAAAGAATGCTGCATTTTAAATTTTTAGTTTATTAGCATTTCAGCTTATGAAATATACGAAGAATAATATTTGTTAAAAGTGTTTAAAAATATCCCACTTAAGTATTCAATTTTCTGCCTCCTTTTACGCCCCATTAAGAGAAATTGCTACATTCGTCATAGTTTTGTGTCGACTTCCCTTTCTTCTCGCTTCTTCGCGCTAAACGGCCTTATCTGGCGCTGTAAAAATCGGAAACCCATAAATATTAGACGCGCACATTAAAAATGTGCTAGACTACGGTATGGGCAAAACTGCTGATAAACAAGAGGCAGGATCCAATCTGGCACCCCCAGGGGAATACGAAAGATGAAAACGGGGGCGAATGCGAGACCGCTGTCTATATTCTTTTGTTAAAATACGCGCCGGATAAACGCAAAAACCTCGAAGTTTAATAAAAATGATACGAAGGCTCCTCGGCCGAGATATTTGGGTCAGAATATGAATCCCGGCAAAAACGGAATGAATTACTTCTCTCTTTATAAATAATAATTTGTTCCTGAAACGCGATTAAGGGCACATCGGGCTTTATTCGCTATTCAACTGAAGATGCAGCTTGTTTCGTCGCGACGTTTATGCGATTCTCCAAATTTCGATTGTCGATTTTTAAAACTTCGATATTTCGATTTTGGAAGTATTTTTATTCTTAAAAGCTAATATCTTTCTACTAACGAAATTTTAAATCTTGATTCTTGAAATTTCGATTTTCTGATTCTTGAAATATTCGATATTTCTTTCAATTTCCAAAATTTCAATTATTTTTGATTTTCGGAATTTCGATTTTTCAATTCGCGACTTTATATGCGATTTTCGAAAATTTGATTGTCGCTTTTTAAAATTTTGATATGTTGATTTTCAGATTTTGGAAATTCAATTGTTTGTTGATTCTTGAAAAGTAATATTTTTCTACTGACGAAATTGCAAATGTTGATTTTTAAGATTTTGATTCTGTGACTCTTTCAAATTGTGATTTTATGATTCAGGTCTCGATATTTCAGTTTTTTTTTAATTTCGATTTGCTAATGTTAGCATTTTGATTCTTCTATTTTTCAGATTGATATCATATAGTGTTAATCTTTCCGTTAAATTTTCTGCCTCAAATTTTCGATTGACCTGAAATTTGATTCTTGAAATTTTGACTCTCCTATTCACGGAATTTTATGTTTTCGAACTTTCCTTATTTCATTGTTGCTTCTCAACGTTTTGAATTATAAATTCTCAAATTTTTCGATTATTTCAATTTTGTGATTTGTAAAATTTCGATTTTTGATACTTGCCAAAATTTCAGTTCTTATTCTGATAATTTTAATTTTTCAATATTGAAAAATCATATTTGTAAAATTTTAATTTCTTGATCCTTGATCCTCTAAATATTTTAATTCTTCGAAATTTTAATATTTAGGGTTAATAAAATTTTGGTCATTTGATCTTTAAATTTTCTTATTTAAATTATCAATTTCCAAAACTTCAATTACTTTGATTTTTTGGTTCAAGCAAGGTCCAAAACATTATGAAAAGTTTGTGAAGTTATGCAATAAAATTGAAACCATTGATTATCGATTCCAAAAATATTCTATATTCGATCAGAAACTAGAAACTGTTTGATTTTGACACTTAAAAGTTTGAAACTCGTTGTTTGCTTTCGGCTCTTTTTAAAGCTTAAACATTCTGATGGTCAAATTTAAAGTATTTCAAGGAGTCATAGACTTGAAACGAATTTGATTTTGACACCTGAAGCTAAAATTTGTTGCAAGTTTTTGGCTCTCTTTAATGCTTGAAGACCTCCAAAAATAATATAAATTTCGTAAAGATTAGTTGCACTTTTCGGTGGCTCAATTTGAAATATTGGTTAAAGAGTCAGAAACTTGAAACATGATTTTCACAACTGTAACTTAAGTTTTAAAGGGATTTTGTGGCAAGTTGTCTACTGTTCTTTTCCTTAAAGGCTAAATGGCAACAAAACATAAATGAAACGACACAAAAAGATATTTCAAAAGGAATCAGAAACTTGAAACTGTTTGATTTTGTTACTTGAAAGCTGAAATTTGTTATAAGTTATCCGCTTGCTGCTCCTTTTAAAGCTTGAACATTTCGATGGTCAAATTAAAATATACTTCAAGGAGTCAAGAACTTGAAACTATTTAATTTTGATGCTCGTAAGCTAAAATTTGTTGCAAGTTACTTGCTTTTGGCTCTTTTTAATATTTAAAGGCAACAAGGCACTAGAAAAATAATTTTAATTTTGTAACGATAAGTTAAACCTTTCGGTTGTCTGATTTGATATATTGTTTAAGGAGTCAGAAACTTGAAACATGATTTTCAAAACTTTAACTTGAGCTTTCAAGGGATTTTGTTGCAAGTTGTCCACTGTTCTCTTCCTTGAAAGCTAAAAGGTAACAAAACGTAAAATAAACAACACAGAAAGACGTTCTAAAAGGAATCAGAAACTTGAAACTGTTTGATTTTACACTTGAAAGCTGAAGTTTGTTTTAAGTTGTTCGCTTGCGGCTATTTTTAAAGCTTGAACATTTTGATGATTAAATTAAAATTTAGTTCAAGGAGTCAGAGGCTTGAAAGGATTTTATTTTGACATTCATAAATTGTAAGTTATCTGCTTTCGGTTTTCTTTAAGGCTACAAGGCAACAAGGCCCCACAAATAATACAGATTTCGTAAAAGTAAGCTGAATTTGTTGGTGGTCCAATTTAAAATGTTATTGAAGGAGTCATAATCTTGAAACATGATTTCCACAACAGTAACTTGAGCTTTACAGGGATTTTGTGTCAAGTTGTCTACTGTTCTCTTCCTTGAAAGCTAAATGGCAATAAAATGTAAAAGAAACGACACAAAAAGTTATTCCAAAAGGAATCAGAAACTTGAAACTGTTTAATTTTGACACTTGAAAACTGACGTTTGTTATGTTATCCGTTTGCTGCTCTTTTTAAAGTTTGAACATTCTGATGGTCAAATTAAAATGTACTTCAAGGAGTCAGAGATTTGAAACTATTTAATTTTGATACCCGTAAGCTAAAATTTGTTGCAAGTTGCCTGCTTCCGGCTCTTTTTAATGGTTAAAGGTAACAAGGCCCTAAACAAGAGTATAAATTCTGTAACGATAAGTTGAACCTTTCGGTTGTCCAATTTGAAATATTGTTAAATGAGTCAGAAACTTAAAACATGATTTCCAAAACTATAACTTAAGCTTTCGATAGATTTTGTGGCAATTTGTGTACTGTTTTCCCCTTGAATGCTATAAGGTAAAAAAAAACGTAAAAGAAACAACAAAGGAAGACATTCTAAAAGGAATCAAAAACTTGAAACTGTTTGATTTTGACACTTGGGATCTGAAGTTTGTTGAAGTTGTTTGCTTGCGGCAATTTTTAAAGCTTGGACATTCTGATAATCAAATTAAAATTAAATTCAAGGAGTCAGAGGCTTGAAAGGATTTGATTTTGACACTCATAAGTTGCAAGATGTCTGCTCTTGGTTCTCTTTAAGGCTATAAGGCAACAATGCCCTACAAAAAATAATATAAATTTTGTTAAGTTGAACCTTTCGGTGGTCCAATTTGAAATATTATTGAAGGAGTCAGAAACTTGAAACATGAATCCACAACTATAATTTGAGCTTTCTAGGGATTTTGTGGCAAGATGTCTAGTATTCTCTTTCTTGAAAACTAAAAGGTAACAAAACGTAAAAGAAACAACACAAAAAGACATTCTTAAAGGAATCAGAAACTTGAAACTCTTTGATTTTGCCACTTGGAAGCTGCAGTTTGTTTTAAGTTGTTTGCTTGCGGCGATTTTTAAAGCTTGAACATTCTGGTGATCAAGTTAAAATTTAGTTCAAGGAGTCAAAGGCTTGAAAGGATTTGACTTTGACACTCATAACTTGCAAGTTGTCTGCTGTCGGTTTTCTTTAAGGCTACAAGGCAACAAGGCCCCGAAAGTTATACAGATTCGGTAAAAGTAAGCTGAATTTTACGGTGGTTCAATTCAAAATGTTATTGAAGGAGTCAGAAATTTAAAAAATGATTTCCACAACTGCAACTTGAGCTTTTGAGGGATTTTGTAACAAGTTGTCTACTGTTTTCTTTCTTGAAAGCTAAAAGGCAACAAAACGTAAAAGAATCGACATAGATTGATATTCTAAGAGGAATTGGAAACTTGAAACTGTTTGATTTTGACACTTAGAAGCTGAAATTTTTTATAAGTTGTTCGCTTGCAGCTCTTTTTAAAACTTGAACGTTCTGATGATCAAATTAAAATTTCAGTTCAAGGAGTCAAAGGCTTAAAAGGATTCGATTTTGACACTCATAAGTTGCAAGATGTCTGCTTTTGGTTCTCTTTAAGGCTACAAGGCAACAATGCCCTAAAAAAATAATATAAATTTTGTAACGATAAATTAAACCTTTCAGTGGTCCAATTTAAAATGTTATTGAAGGAGTCAGAAACTTGAAACATGGTTTCCACCACTGTAACTTGAGCTTTCTAGGGATTTTGTGGCAAGTGTCTACTGTTCTCTTCCTTGAAAACTAAAAAGTAACAAAACGTAAAAGAAACGACGGAGAAAGATATTTTAAAAGGAATCAGAAACTTGAAAATGTTTGACTTTGACACTTGGAAGCTGCAGTTTGTTTTAAGTTGTTCGCTTGCGGCGATTTTTAAAGCTTGAACATTGTGATGATCAAGTTAAAATTTAGTTCAAGGAGTCAGAGGCTTGAAAGGATTTGATTTTGACACTCATAAGTTGCAAGATGTCTGCTTTTGGTTCTCTTTAAGGCTACAAGGCAACAATGCCCTACAAAAAATAATATAAATTTTGTAACGATAAGTTGAACCTTTCAGTGGTCTAATTTAAAATATTATTGAAGGAGTCAGAAATTTGAAACATGAATTCCACAACTGTAACTTGAGCTTTCTAGGGATTTTGTGGCAAGATGTCTGGTGTTCTCTTTCTTGAAAGCTAAAAGGTAACAAAACGTAAACGAAACAATACAAAAAGACATTCTAAAAGGAATCAGAAACTTGAAACTCTTTGATTTTGCCACTTGGAAGCTGCAGTTTGCTTTAAGTTCTTTGCTTGCGGCGATTTTTAAAGCTTGAACATTCTGGTGATGAAGTTAAAATTTAGTTCAAGAAGTCAGAGGCTTGAAAGGATTTGATTTTGACACTCATAACCTGCAAGTTGTCTGCTTTCGGTTCTCTTTAAGGCTACAAGGCAACAAGGCCCTAAAAAATAATATAAATTTCGTAACGATAAGTTGAACCTTTCAGTGGTCCAATTTAAAATGTTATTGAAGGAGTCAGAAACTTGAAACAAGGTTTTCACAACTGTAACTTGGGCTTTCTAGGGATTTTGTGGCAAGCTGTCTACTGTTCTCTTCCTTGAAAGCTAAAAGGTAACAAAACGTAAAAGAAACGACACAGAAAGATATTTTAAAAGAATCAGAAACTTGAAACTGTTTGATTTTGACACTTGGAAGCTGCAGTTTGTTTTAAGTTGTTTACTTGCGGCGATTTTTAAAGCTTAAACATTCTGATGATCAAGTTAAAATTTAGTTCAAGGAGTCGTAGGCTTGAAAGGATTTTATTTTGACACTCATAAGTTGCAAGTTGTCTGCTTTCGGTTCTCTTTAAGGCTACAAGGAAACAAGAACCTAAAAAAATAATATGAATTTTGTAAAGATAAGTTGAACCTTTCGGTGGTCCAATTTGAAATGCTATTGAAGGAGTCGAAAACTTGAAACACGATTTCCACAACGGTAATTTGAGCTTTCTAGGGATTTTGTAACAAGCGGACTACTGTTCTCTTTCTTGAAAGCTAAGAGGTAACAAAACAGAAAAGAAACAACGCAGAAAGACATCCCAAAAGGAATCAGAAACTTAAAACTCTTTAATTTTGCCTCTTGAAAGCTGAAGTTTATTTTAAGTTGTTCGCTTGCGGCAACGTTTAAAGCTTAAACTTTCTGATGATCAAGTTAAAATTTAGTTCAAGGAATCAGAGGCTTGAAAGGATTTGATTTTGACACCCATAAGTTGTGAGTTGTCTGCTTTCGGTTCTCTTTAAGGCTACAAGGCAACAAAGCCCCAAAAATAATACAGATTTCGTAAAAGTAAGCTGAATTTTACGGTGGTTTAATTTGAAATGTTATTGAAGGAGTCAGATACTTGAAACATGATTTCCACAACAGTAACTTGAGCTTTCTAGTGATTTTGTGGCAAGCTGCCCACTGTTCTCTTTCTTGAAAGCTAAAAGGTAACAAAATGTAAAAGGAACAACACAGAAAGACATTTCAAAAGGAATCAGAAACTTGAAACTTTTTAATTTTGCCACTTGAAAGCTGAAGTTTGTTTTAAGTTGTTCGCTTGCAGCAATTTTTAAAGCTTGAGTATTCTGGTGATGAAGTTAAAATTTAGTTCAAAGAGTCAGAGGCTTGAAAGGATTTGATTTCGACACTCATTTGTTGTAAGTTGTCAGCTTTTGGTTCTCTTTAAGGCTACAAGGCAACAAGGCCCCAAAAACAATACAGATTCCGTAAAAGTATGCTGAATTTAACGGTGGTTCAATTTGAAATGTTATTAAAGGAGTCAGAAACTTAAAAACATGATTCCCACAACTGTAACTTGAGCTTCCGAGGGATTTTGTGACAAGTTGTCTACTGTTTTATTCCTCGAAAGCTAAAAAGCAACAAAATTTAAAAGAAACGCCACAGAATGATATTCTATAAGGAATCAGAAACTTGAAACTGTTTGATTTTGATACTTGGGAGTTGAAATTTGTTATAAGTTGTCCGCTTTCGGTTTATTTCAAAGTTTGAACATTCTGATGGTCAAATTAAAATGTAATTTATGGAATCAGAGACTTGAAAGGATTTGATTTTGACACTTGTAAGTTTGGTTCTCTTGAAGGCTACAAGGCCTTCAAAATATAATACAGATTCCGTAATCGTAAGCTGTACTCTTCGGGGGGCTAATTTGAAATGTGATTTAAGGAGTCAGAAACTTGAAACATGATTTTCACAACTGTAACTTAAGCTTTTGATAGATTTTGTTGCTCTATTTCTCTCTTTCTTGAAAGCTGGAAGGCAACAAAATGTAAAAGAAACAACATAAAAAAATATTCTAAAAGGAATCAAAAACTTGAAACGCTTTGACTTTGACACTTAAAAGCTAATATTTGTTGTAAGTTGCCTGCTTTTAGTTCTTTTTAAAATTTAACTTTCTGTTTATCAAATCAAACTTACTTTAGAGCAAATTTTGTTGTATTTTTTAATCCTTCTTGGTTTCAGGGGACAAGTTCTGTATTTTAATTTTTACTTTAAGGAGTCAGAGATTTGAAACTGTTTGATTTAGACATTCGTATAATGTATCGCAAATTGCCCGCTTCCAACTTTCTATAAGCCTTGAAGGCAATAAACCATCCAAAAAATAATACAAATTTCGGGAAAATGCGCTAAACTGTTCGATTGTCAGAAGAGTCAAAAACTTGAAACATGATTTTCCCTGTAATTTAAACGTTCCAGGGATTTAGTTGCAAATTGTCCACTTTTTTCTTCCTTGAAAGCTGAAAGACTACGTTATGTACAGAAACAACATAAAAACATATTTTAATAGGAAACAGAAATTTGAAACTATTTGATTTTGACATTTGTAAGCTAAAATTTGTAAAAATTTGCCTGCTTTAGACTATTTTTGAAAAATTGAACGTAATGATAGTGAAATTAAATTTTTTTCAAGGAGTCAGAAACTTGAAACAATTTAATTCTAACACTGGCAAGCTACCTTGCTACTACTTGCTACTATTTGAAACTTGTAAGTGGCTTGCTTTTAGTTCTGTTGAAGGCTTAACTCTAAACAATAATGCAAAGTTTGTGAAGGTACACACCACAATTTAAAGCTGATTGTCGAATTAGAAATGTAATTTAAGGAGTCAGAAAGTTGAAATGTGATTCTTCATAATTGTAGGCTAATATTTCAAGTTCGTTCGCTCTCTACCTCCATCTCTATCTCGCTTGAAAGTCTGAAATTCAACCAAATGTAAAAAACAACATAAAAAATATTTCGTAAGAAATCAGATACCTTTAAGTATTTGATTTTTCGAATTTTGGTTTGTAAAATTTCGTTTTTTGATACTCGCAAAATTTCAATTCTCGTTCTAAAAATTTTGATTTTTCGATGTTCGAAAATCATATTTGTGAAATTTCAGTTTCTTTATATTCCAAGGTTTTCGATTTTGAAAATTTTTATATTTGAGTTCTCAAAATTTTGGTTGTTTGGTCCCCGAATTTTTTTTATTTCAATTATCGACTCTCAAAATTTTGATTTTTTGATTCTTGAAGGTTTGCATTTTTGTTTTGTTGTTTATGTTTATGTTACGTTTACGTTATTTTTTTAATTCTTTAAATTTCAGTTTTTCAATGTTAGAAATCTCGATTCCTTTGGTGTTCGAAATTTTTTAGGTTCTTGTAAGTTCGATATTTTAATTGATTATATTTTTCTATTAAAGGAAATTCTATTTTTCGGTTGTGGAAATTTTGAATATTTCATTATTAAAATCCTGATTCTAATGGTTGAAAAACATTTCTGTTTTCAGAAAGAAAGTCGTTTCTTAGAATTTCAATTTCTCTAGCTTGGATATTTTTCGAATTTCTATTGATCAGTTTTGGTCTTCGCTATCCTAAGAAATTTTCAATTGAATAACGTCCTGTTCTTTCACGTTTTTTTTGCTTCGTTCGTTTTCATCTCATATTCTTATGGACTGTCGCCGGGAAATAAATCGCACCTCCAGCGTTTTTCAAGACTACTTCCAGCTTTTGCACTCGAAGCATATTTTATGGTGACCGTCGCCGTGAGTTTCAGATATATTTTCAGTGCGATCGCCGCCAATGTTAGCGACATATTTCCAGGGGACTGTTGGTAATTGTTGGTGTTTTCCGCCGCAGGAACAAAAAAACCGTCACAATATTGTGGCGCTCTCTCGTGAATTTAACGAGAAAATAAGGATGTGGTCGGAGCTTAATTTATCAAATGCTCGAAATACAAGTGCCGGCAATCGATAAGCTTTCAAAGAACATTTATAACGGCGTTGGAAGTAATGATCTTTCATATAGCAGTGAAATTACAAATAAATTTCAAGATAATTTCATATGATTGATAGTGAATTTGTAAAATTTATTACGTAACTAGCTGGAATAACTTTTTTCATTCAACTACAGAATAAATTTATAAAATTTGGAATAGTTTTCTAAAAAAAGCAAAGATGAATTTTAGTTCTAATTACCAAGTATTTAAAATAATTTGAAAAACATTCGCATATTTGTGCTCTTTTTATCTAATTGTACTAATTATACTGATTTCATTCGTTTTTGAAATTTCGACTTTTTGGTCAACAGGAATTTAGATTATTCGATTCAGTGAAATTTTCATATTTTTGATTCTGGAAGTTTTAGTTTTTGCATCTCGATATTTGGACTTTCGATTCAGAAAATTTTGGTATGGAATTCTTGAACTTTCGGTTTTTTGACTTTTAATTTTGATTTTTCGAGTCTCAAAATTTTTGCTTCGACAATTTTCCTGATTTTCAATTGATTTTTGAAAGCTGGATTTTTTATTTTCGAATATTCTTCTGATTGTTAAAATTTTGATTTTTGGACTCATACATTTTTAATTCTTGAACTTTCGATTTCAAAAATTCTATTGACTCTTGATATGAGGCAAATCTAGAACTTGCGTTTTTCAAAATCGATTTCTTGGAAAAATTTATGAATTATTTACATAATTGAAATTGAATAATTGATAAAGTTCGCGTGTTTAAATTGAAAAAAAAAATAATGACAAATTTAATTAATATTAGTGGCTGTTAAATTTATAAATAGTTTGGAGATGCAGCTCTGCAAATTAGTTTTCTTTGCTAATTGTCAAAAAGTTCCAATGAATTTTAAAAATGTCCAGAAATTAATCAAAGTCACTTATGCTGCTTCTTCGCACGAAAATATTTCAACAACTTCGTGAAAATTTCCTCTTGTTGGATAATAAAAAATTAGATAAAGTTGCCAAATCCCAAGCTAATTTAGCGTATTCCCATCGGAATCCGGCGGTGATAATTCTCCATCTTCTTGGGCGGAAGTTTATTTATCGACGAATTGAAGAAAATGCAATTTCTCGGCCAGATGACGACGCTGCGTTGTTGCAGCTTGAAAAATATGTAGACTAGAGAATGAATCTGTCTGTTTATGGGATTTCGCTCGAAGATAAATTTACCAATTCGGGTATGTACAGACAAAATGTGTGTTGGGCTGCAGTAACGTCGAAGGCACGATGTTTTTTCGCGACTTCGTTTCGAGCGGATTTATGGGGATATTAATCATGATTCCATCGGCAAAAAAGGCATATTAGCTCTATTTAGAAGGGTCGTTCGCTTTATGGTATTTTCGAATAAACCCACGTAAGGTCGAAAGATTAATTGGTCTTTTTTGATCGAAATTTCGTTGCTCGTCTAGCTGTCGCACATTTTTGATTATGATGTTAAAAAAACAATTTTTTTTCTGAATTTATATTGTTAGGATAGCCCCAAAGACTTAAATACGATGACTTTTACGAATTACCTAAGGTTTGAAGTATATTAGCGTCCTATTTAACTACCCAAGAATCAAAATATGAATAAATCTCCCAAGCCATTAGCTAATTAAAAAGTGCTGCTATAAATATAATTTGTTTCGTTGATTAACACTTTGAAATATTACTAATTTAGGCTCAGTTGTGACAACTGCATTCTTAAGAAAGTATTTCTACAAATTTCAATGTTTTAACATCGTCGACTTTTGTTCCAGAACCCTCGTATCGAATCTACTTTCGTACTTATTTCACACCAAACAAGTATTACCCCCAATATTTGTTTGGTGAGTGGCATAAAAAGGCCGAGAAGATGGAGTGTGTTTTAAAAAAAAATTGTTTTCTTTATTCTCGTCCTTCTAAAGATTTAATTCTCATTTCATTTCCACCGTCGTTTGAATGAGTCAGAAATTTGAAACAGCTTGATTTTGACATGTGTGAGCTAAAATGTGTTGTAAATTGCCTGCTTTCGACTCTTTTTAAAGCTTGAACCTACTAATGGTCAAATTAAAATTTACTTTAAGGAGTCAAAAATTTGAGACTATTTGATTTTGACGTGCATTAATTAAAATTTAGTGTACATTTCCTGCTCCCTCTTTCTTTTAAGGTTTGGGGACAACAAGGTCAAAAAATAATAATATAAGTTTTATAAAGGCATGCAACAAAATTCAAAGTTAAAACTTACAATTATCCAATTACAATTTTCGTTTAAGGAGTCGGAAACTTGAAATGTGATTTTCCCAATTATAGGCTAAGCTTTTGAAGGATTTGGTTGTTCTTTCACGCTTGAAAACTGAACAAAAGAAGAGATAACATAAAAAAAACATTCTTGAAGGAATCATAAATGTGAAACTATGATTTTGACACTTGTAACTTAAAATTTTTTGAACTTTTTAACCCTGTGAGCTGTACGTTTCCTGCTTACAGCTTTTCTTAAAATTTATTATTTTGATGGTCAAATCAAAATCCATTTTAGGGAGTCAAAGACTTGAAATTATTTGATTTTGACAACCGTAAGTTAAAACTTCTTGCAAGTTACCTGTTCTGGCTCTCTTTAAGGCTTTAACGCATTAAAGCGCCTAAAATATAATACTAAATATGTGAAAGTATGCAATAAAATTTAAAGTTTAGAATTTCAGGTTATAGAAATCTTTTATAGGAATCAGAAACTTGAAACTATTTGATTTTGATACTTGGAAGCAGAAATCTGTTGTGATTCGTATGCTTTTGGCTCTTTTTAACGCTTGAACATTTTATTGATCAAATTAATATTTACTTCAAGGAGTCAGATATTTGAAACTATTTAACTTTGATACTCGTAAGCTAACATTGGTTGCAAGTTGTCTGCTTCCAGGTCTCTTTAAAACTTAAAGATAACAAAGCCCATAAAAATAATATAAATTTTATGAAAGTAAGCTAAATTTTTTAATTGTCCAATCTAAAATTTAAGGAGTCAGAAACTTGAAACATGATTTTCACAATTTTACTTAAGCTTTCGACGAGTTTTGTTAAAAGTTGCCCATTTTTCTCTCCTTTGAAAGCTAAAAGTCAACAAAACGTAAAAGAAACAACATAAAAATATATTTTAAAAGGAATCAGAAATTTTAAACTATTTAATTTTGACACGTAACCTAAGATTTGTTGACATTTTTAACCCTTACTGTGAGTTGTAAATTGCCTACTTCCGACTATTTTTAAAGCCTAATATTCTAATGGTCAAATTGAAATCCATTTTAAAGAGTCAGAGACTGAAAATTGTTTGATTTTGACCGTGGTAAGTTAACATTTCTTGCAAGTTACCTGTTCTGGCTCTCTTTAAGTCTTTAACGTATTAAAGCGCCTAAAATATAATATAAAATATGTGCAAGTATACAATAAAAATTCAAAGTTTAGACCTTCGATTATAGAAATATTTTATAGGAATCAGAAACTTGAAACTATTTGATTTTGATACTTGGAAGCAGAAATCTGTTGTGAATGTATGCTTTTGGTTCATTTTAAGACTTGAATATTTTAATGGTCAAATTAATATTTACTTCAAGGAGTAAGATATTTAAAACTATTTAATTTTAATACTCGTAAGCTAACACTGGTTGCAAGTTGTCTGCTTTCAGCTCTCTTTAAGGCTTAAAGATAACAAAGCCCATAAAAATAATATAAATTTCATAAAAGCAAGCTAAGCTTTTTGATTGTCCAATCTAAAATTGAAGGAGTCAGAAACTTGAAACATGATTTTGACAATTTTACTTAAGCTTTCGATGGATTTTGTCACAAGTTGCCCATCTTTCTCTCTCTTGAAAGCCAAAAGGCAACACACCGTAAAAAAACAACAACAACAACAAAAATATATTCTGAAAGGAATCAGAAATTTGAAACCATTTGATTTTGACACGTAACTTAAAATTTGTTGACATTTTTAACCCTTACTGTGAGTTGTAAGTCGCCTACTTTCAACTTTTATTAAAGCCTTATATTCTGATGGTCAGATTAAAATCCCTTTTAAAGAGTCAGAGACTTGAAACTATTTGATTTTGACCGTGGTAAGTTAACATTTCTTGCAAGTTGCCTATGCTGGCTCTCTTTAAGGCTTTAACGCATTAAAGCGCCCAAAATATAATGTAAGATACGTGAAAGTGTGCAATGAAATTTAAAGTTTGGACTTTCGATTGGAGAAATATTTTATAGGAATCAGAAACTTGAAACTGTTTAATTTTGATAGTTGGAAGCTGAAACCTGTTGTGAATTGTATGCTTTTGGCTCTCTTTAACGCTTAAACATTCTAATGGTTAAAATAATATTTACTTCAAGGAGTCAGATATTTGAAACTATTTAATTTTGATAATCGTAAACTAATATTTGTTGCAAGCTGACTGCTCCCAGCTATCTTTAAGACTTAAAGATAACAAAGCCCTTAAAAATGACATAAACTCCAAAAAAGTAAGCCAAACTCTTTAATTGTCCAATCTGAAATTTTATTTAAGGAGTCAGAAACTTGAAACATGATTTTCAAAACTTTACTTAAGCTTTCGACGGATTTTGTCACAAGTTGCCCATTTTTCTCTCTCTTGAAAGCTAAAAGCCAATAAACTGTAAAAGAAACAATATAAAAATATATTTTAAAACGAATCAGAAATTTGAAACTGTTTGGTTTTGACACTTGTAAGTTTGGTTCTCTTGAGGGCTACAAGGCCCCCAAAAGATAATACAGATTCCCTAATTGTAAGCTGTACTCTTCGGGGGTCTAATTTGAAATGTGATTTAAGGAGTCAGAAACTTGAAACATGATTTTCACAACTGTAACTTAAGCTTTCGATAGATTTTGTTGCACTATTTCTCTCTTTCTTGAAAGCTGAAGGGCAGCAAAATGTAAAAGAAACAACATAAAAAAATATTCTAAAAGGAATTAGAAACTTAAAACGCTTTGACTTTGACACTTAAAAGCTAATATTTGTTGTAAGTTGCCTGCTTTTAGTTCTTTTTAAAATTTAGCTTTCTGTTTGTCAAATCAAACTTACTTTAGAGCAAATTTTGTTGTATTTTTTAATTTTTCTTGGTTTCAGGGGACAAGTTCTGTATTTTAATTTTTACTTTAAGGAGTCAGAGACTTGAAACTGTTTGATTTAGACATTCGTATAATGCGTCGCAAATTGCCCGCTTCCAACTTTCTATAAGCCTTGGAAGGCAATAAACCATCCAAAAAATAATACAAATTTCGGGAAAATGCGCTAAACTGTTCTATTGTCAGAGGAGTCAAAAACTTGAAACATGATTTTCCCTGTAATTTAAACTTTCAAGGGATTTAGTTGCAAACTGTTCACTTTCTTTTTCCTTGAAAGCTGAAAGGCTAAGTTATGTACAGAAACAACATAAAAACATATTTTAATAGGAATCAGAAACTTGAAACTATTTGATTTTGACACTTATAAGCTAAAATTTGTAAAAATTTGCCTGCTTTAGACTATTTTTGAAAGATTGAACGTAATGATAGTGAAATTAAATTTTTTTCAAGGAGTCAGGAACTTAAAACAATTTAATTCTAACACTGGCAAGCTACCTTGCTACTACTTGCTACTATTTGCAACTTGTAAGTTGCCTGTTTTTGGAGTCAGATATTTGAAACTATTTAATTTTGATAATCGTAAACTAACATTTGTTGCAAGTTGTCTGCTCCCAGCTATCTTTAAAACTTAAAGATAACAAAGCCCATAAAAATGACCTAAACTCCATAAAAGTAAGCCAAACTCTTTAATTGTCCAATCTGAAATTTTATTTAAGGAGTCAGAAACTTGAAACATGATTTTCACAACTTTACTTAAGCTTTCGAAGGATTTTGTCACAAGTTGCCCATTTTTCTCTTTCTTGAAAGCTGAAAGGCAACAAACC
Organism: Dastarcus helophoroides; assembly: GCA_028583605.1. Taxonomy (NCBI): domain Eukaryota; kingdom Metazoa; phylum Arthropoda; class Insecta; order Coleoptera; family Bothrideridae; genus Dastarcus; species Dastarcus helophoroides. The sequence goes on from CM053327.1 coordinate 37,957,114, forward strand.
GTAAAATAAACAATATAAAAATATATGTTAAAAGGAATCAGAAATATGAAACTATTTGATTTTAACACGTAACCTAAAATTTGTTGACATTTTTAACCCTTACTGTGAGTTGTAAGTTGCCTAATTTCAACTTTTTTTAAAGCCTAATATTCTGATGGTCAGATTAAAATCCCTTTTAAAGAGTCAGAGACTTGAAACTATTTGATTTTGACCGTGGTAAGTTAACATTTCTTGCAAGTTGCCTATGCTGGCTCTCTTTAAGGCTTTAACGCATTAAAGCGCCCAAAATATAATGTAAGATATGTGAAAGTATGCAATGAAATTTAAAGTTTTGATTTTCGATTGGAGAAATATTTTATAGGAATCAAAAACTTGAAACTGTTTAATTTTGATAGTTAGAAGCTGAAACCTGTTGTGAATTGTATGCTTTTGGCTCTCTTTAACGCTTGAACATTCTAATGGTCAAATTAATATTTACTTCAAGGAGTCAGATACTAGAAACTATTTAATTTTGATAATCGTAAACTAACATTTGTTGCAAGCTGTCTGCTCCCAGCTATCTTTAAGACTTAAAGATAACAAAGCCCTTAAAAATGACATAAACTCCAAAAAAGTAAGCCAAACACTTTAATTGTCCAATCTGAAATTTTAGTTAAGGAGTCAGAAACTTGAAACATGATTTTCACAACTTTACTTAAGCTTTCGAAGGATTTTGTCACAAGTTGCCCATTTTTCTCTCTCTTGAAAGCTAAAAGCCAATAAACTCTAAAAGAAACAATATAAAAATATATTTTAAAACGAATCAGAAATTTGAAACTATTTGATTTTCTCACGTAACCAAAAATTTGTTGACATTTTTAACCCTTACTGTGAGTTGTAAGTTACCTACTTTCAACTTTTTTTAAAGCCTAATATTCTGATGGTCAGATTAAAATCCCTTTTAAAGAGTCAGAGACTTGAAATCATTTGATTTTGACCGTGGTAAGTTAACATTTCTTGCAAGTTGCCTATGCTGGCTCTCTTTAAGGCTTTAACGCATTAAAGCGCCCAAAATATAATGTAAGATATGTGAAAGTATGCAATGAAATTTAAAGTTTAGATTTTCGATTGGAGAAATATTTTATAGGAATCAGAAACTTGAAACTGTTTAATTTTGATAGTTGGAAGCTGAAACCTGTTGTGAATTGTATGCTTTTGGCTCTCTTTAACGCTTGAATATTCTAATGGTCAAATTAATATTTACTTCAAGGAGTAAGATATTTGATATTATTTAATTTTGATAATCGTAAGCTAACATTTGTTGCGAGTTGTCTGCTTCCAGCTGTCTTTAAGGCTTAAAGATAACAAAGCGGATAAAAATGAGATAAATTCCATAAAAGTAAGCTGAACTTTTTGGTCGGCCAATTTAAAATATTATTTAAGGAGTCAAAAACTTGAAACATGATTTTCACAATTTTACTTAAGCTTTCGAAGGATTTTGTCACAAGTTGCCCATTTTTCTCTTTCTTGAAAGCTGAAAGGCAACAAACCGTAAAATAAACAATATAAAAATATATGTTAAAAGGAATCAGAAATATGAAACTATTTGATTTTAACACATAACCTAAAATTTGTTGACATTTTTAACCCTTACTGTGAGTTGTAAGTTGCCTACTTTCAACTATTTTTAAAGCCTAATGGTCAGATTGAAATTTATTTTAAGGAGTCAGAGACTTAAAATTTGAATCTGACAGACGTATAATAGTATAGTATAAGTAGTATAGTAAATAGTATAAATTTCTCACAAGTTGCCTGCTTCTGGTTCTATTTAAGGCTTTAAGGCAACAAAGCGCCCAAAATATAATATAAAATTAGTGAAGGCATGCAAAAATTCAAAGTTTAAACTCTCGATTCCAGAAAGATTCTACAGGAATCAGAAACTTGAAACTGTTTGATTTTGGCACTTGAAAGCTAAAATATGTTATTAATGATCTGCTTTTGACTCTTTTTAACGCTTGAACATATATAATAATTAAATTAAAATTTACTTCAAGGAGTCAGAGACTTGAAACAATTTTATTTTGATACCCGAAGCTAAAATTTGTTGCAAGTTGTCGGCTTCTGGTTTTTTGAAGGCTATAAGGCAACGAGGCAACCAAAAATAATACATATTTAGTAAAGATGAGCTTCATTTTTGGGTGGTTTTATTTGATATGTTATATAAGGAGTCAGAAACTTGAAATGTGGTTTTCACAACTGCAACTTAAGCTTTCAAGGAATTTAGTTGCAAGTTGCCTACTTTTCTTTCCCTTAAAAGATGAAAGGCAACAATGTATAAAAAAACAACATAACAATTTAACAGGAACAGGAATCTGAAACTTGATACTACTTGATGTTCACACTTGTACCTAAAGTTTGTAAAACATTGCGCATTTCTGGCTATTTTTAAAAACTTAAACACGATAGCCAAATAATTTTTTTTTCAAGAAGTCAGAAACTTGAAACGATTTTACTATAAAACTGTTAAGCCAAAATGTATTGCAAGTTGTTTGCTTCCGGTGCTCCTTAAAATTTGAAAGCAAAAAGGCACCAGAAAATAATGTAAATTCTGTGAAAGTAAGCTGAACTTTTTGGTTATCCAATTGTTATTTAAGGAGTCAGAGACTTGAAACATGGCTTTTACAACTGTAATTTAAGCTTTTGAGGGATTTTGCTACAAGTTGGCTAATTTTCTTTTCCTCGAAAGGTACAGCGCAACAAAGTGTAAAAGAAACAACGTAAAACATACTTTTAAAGGAATCAGAAATTTGAAACTCTTTTAATTTTACACTTGTAAGCTAAAATTGGTTGTAAATTGTCTGCTTTCGACTCTTTTTAAAGCTTAACATTCTGATAGTCAAATCGAAATCTACTTTAAGGAGTCAGAAACTTGAATTTATTTAATTTTGGCATTCGTAAGTTAAAATTTGTTGCAAGTTGACCGCTTCTGGATCTCTTTAAGCCTTTAAGACAACAAAGCGCCCAAAATATAATATAAAATTTGTAAAGACATGCAAAAAAATTTAGAGTTTAAACTCTGGATTTCAAATATGTTCTATAGGAATCAGAAACTTGAAACTGTTTGATTTGACACTTGAAAACTAAAATATGTTGTGAATTGTCTGCTTTTGACTCTTTGTAACGTTTCTAATGGTTAAATTAAAATTTAATTCAAGGAATCAGAGGCTGATTTGACACTTGAAGCTAAAATTTGTTGCGAGTTTTCTGCTTTCGGTTCTCTTTAAGGCTACAAGGCAACAATACCCCAAAAATAGTACAAATTCTGTAAAAGTAAGCTGAACTTTTTTGGTGGTCCAATTTGAAATGTTATTTAGGGAGTCAGAAACTTGAAACATGATTTGCACAACTGTAACTTGAGCTTTCGAGGAATTTTTTGGCAAGTTGTCTACCGTTCTCTTTCCTTGAAAGCTAAAACGCAACAAAACGTAAAAGAAACCACACAGAATGATATTCCACAAGGAATCAGAAACTTGAAACTGTTTGATTTTGATACTTGGGAGCTGAAATTTGTTATACGTTGCCCGCTTTTGGCTCTTTTCAATGATGGTCAAATTAAAATTTAATTCAAGAAGTCAGAGGCTTGGAAGGATTTTATTTTGACACTCGTAAGTTGCAAGTTTTCTCCTTTCGGTTCTCTTAAGCTTTCGAAAAATTTCAAAGCAGCCCACTTTTCTCACCCTTGAAAGATGAAAGGCAGCAAAACGTAAAAAAAACAACATATGTGATATAAAAAAATTAGCAATTTGAAACTTTTTGAATTTGACACTTGTTAGCTAAAATTTGTTGTAAATTGCCTGCTTTTGGCTCATTTTAAAGCTAAATATTCTGATGGCCAAGTCAAAATCCACTTAAGGAGTCAGAGACTTGAAATTATTTGATTTTGACATTCACATGTTAGAATTTCTTGCAAGGTGCTTTGGTGGCTCTATTGAAGGCTTGAAGGCAACAAAGCGCTAAAAAATATGTAAAAATTGTCAAGGTATGCAATATTCTATTTGGAATCAGAAACTTGAAAATGTTTAATTTTGACACTTGAAAGATGAAATTCAGTTGTAACTTTTCTGCTTTCGACTTTTTTTGAAGATGAACATTCTGGTGGTTAAATTAAAATTTATTTCAAGGAGTCAGAGACTTGAAAATATTTGATTTTGATAGTCGTAAGCTAAAATTTGTTGCAAGTTGCCTGCTTTCGGTTCTCTTTAAGGCTTAAAGGTAACTTCAAAAAATGATATAATAGTACGTAAGCTGAACTTTTCGGTTGTTCAATCTGAAATATTATTTAAGGAGTCAGAAACTTAAATATGATTTTCACAACGTGTAACTTAAGCTTTCGACGGAATTTGTTGCAAGTTGTTCCACTTTTCTCTACCTTGAAAGCTGGAAGGCAACAAAAAGTAAAAGAAACAACATAAAAAAGTAATCGTAAAGGAATCAGGAAACTTGAAACTCTATTATTTTGATACTTGGAAGGCGAAATTCGTTGTAAGTTGTCTGCTTCGGGCTTCTTTTAAGGCTTGAACATTTTAGTAGTTAAATTAAAACTTACTTCAAGGAGTCAGAGATTTGAAAAAATTTAATTTTGATAGTCGTAAGCTAAAATTTGTTGCAAGTTGCCTGCTTTCTGTTCTCTTCTTAAAGGTAACTTCAAAAAATGATATAATAGCAGTAAGCTGAACTTTTCGGTTGTTCAATCTGAATTGTTATTTAAGGAGTCAGAAACTTGATTAAAATTTTTACAAGTGTAACTTGAACTTTCGACGGAATTTGTTGCAAGTTGCCCACTTTTCTCTCCCTTGAAAGCTAAAAGGCAACAAAATCTAAAAGAAACAACATAAAAAAGTAATCGTAAAGGAATCAGAAACTTGAAACTGTATTATTTTGATACTTGGAAGACGAAATTTGTTGAAAATTGTCTGCTTCAGGCTCCTTTTAAGGCTTGAACATTTTAGTAGTTAAATTAAAATTTACTACAAGTAGTCAGAGATTTGAAAAAATTTAATTTTAATATTTGTAAGCGAAAATTTGTATGCAAGTTGCCTGCTTTCGGTTCTCTTTTAGACTTAAAGGTAACAAAGCATCAAAAAATGATATAATTTACATGAAAGTAAGCTGAATTTGTTTGAATTTTTTGAAATGTTATTTAAGGAGTCCAGAAACTTGAACATGATTTTCACAACTGTAACTTAAGCTTTCGACAAAATTTGTTGCAAGTTTCTCCCTTTTCTTTTCTTTGAAAGCTGAAAGGCAACAAAACGTAAAAGAAACAACATAAAAAAGTAATCTTAAAGGAATCAGAAACTTGAAACTGTGTTATTTTGACACTTGTAAGACGAAATTTTTTGTAAGTTGTCTACTTCCGGCTCCTTTTAAAGCTTGAACATTTTAGTGGTCAAATTTACTTTAAGGAGTCAGATACTTGAACAGATTTGAGTTTTATACTTGTAAGCTAAAATTTGTTGCAAGTTGCCTGCTTCCGGCGCATTTAAGCCTTGAATGCAAAAGGCACCAAAGAATAATATAAATTCCGTGAAAGCAAGCTAAACTTTTGGGTTGTTTAATTGTTATTTAGGGAGTCATAAACTTGAAACATGGTTTTTACAACTGCAACTTAAGCTATCGAGGGATTTTGCTACAAGTTAGCCATTTTTATTTCGTTTAAAGCTGAAAGGCAACAAAATGTAAAAGAGATAACATAAAAATATTCTAAAAGGAATCAGAAATTTGAAACTTTTGAATTTGACACTTGTATGCTAAAATTTGTTGTAGATTGCCTGCCTTCGGTCATTTTTAAAGTTTAATATTTTGATGGTCAAATTAAAACCAACTTTAAGGAGTCAGAGACTTGAAATTAGTTGATTTTGACATTAAGTAAAAAAAAATTCTTGCAAGTTGCCTGCCTTTAGCTCTTTTAAAGGTTTGAAGGCAACAAAGCGTCCCAAAAATTATATGAAGTTCGTGAAGGTATCCAATATTCTATATGGAATCACAAACTTGAAACTGTTTAACTTGAAAGAGAAAATTCGTTGTAAATTGTCTGCTTTTGGCTCTTTCTAAAACTTTAACATTCTAGTTGTCAAATTCAAATTTACCCCAAGGAGTCAGAGACTTAAAAAGGTTTATCTTTGTGGGCTAAAATTTCTTGCAAGTTGCTTGCTTCCGACTCTATTAAAGGCTTAAAGGTGACAAAGCGTCCAAAATATTATGTAAAGTTCCTGAAGGTATCCAATATTCTATATGGAATCAGAAACTTGAAACTGTTTAATTTTGACACTTGAAAGATGAAATTCGATGTAAATTGTCTGCTTTCAATCTCTTTCTTAACACTGAACATTTTGGTTGTCAATTTAAAATTTATTCCAAGGAGTCAGAGACTTGAAAAGGTTTGATTTTTATAGTTGTAAGCTAAAATTTGTTGCAAGTTAGCCTGCTTCCGGCGTTCCTTGAAGGCAAAAAGACAGTAAAAAATAATACAAATTCTATAAAAGCAAGTTGAACTGTTGGGTTGTCTAATTGTTATTTAAAGAGTCAGAAACTTGAAACATAGTTTTCAAAACTGCAACTTGAGTTTTCAAGGATTTTGTTGCAAGTTGCCTACTTTTCTTTGCCCTGAAAGCTGAAAAGCAACAAAATGTATAACATAATTTTTTTTTAAGGAATCAGAAACTTGAAACTATTTGATTCGAATCCTTGTAAGCTAAATTTTGTTGTAAGTTTGCCTGGTTCCAGCTCCTTTTAAAGCTTAAACATAATGATAGTCAAATTATAACTTACTTCAAGGAATCATAAACTTGAAACGAGTTAATTATAACACTTGTAATTTGTAATTTATAGCGGGTTGCCTGCTTCCAATTTTCTTTAAGGCATAAAGATATTAAGGCGCCAAATAATAATTCAAAGTTGGTGAAGGTACGCAAGAAAATTTAAACTTGATTGTCCAATAAAAAATGTTATTTTAGGAGTCAGGAAGTTGAAATGTGATTTTTACAATTGTAGGCTAAGCTTTTAAAGCTCTTTCGCCCCCTGGCTTCATTTGTACCTCTCTTGGAAGACTGAAATTTAACGATATGTAAAATAAATACCAGGAAAATATTATATAAGGAATCAGATACTTGACGCTATTTGACTTTAACCTTTTTAAAATTAAGTTTCAGTGATATGCTAGACATTTGGTCCACCTTTATGCAAAGTCATTTTAGAGACGTAGAAAACAGCAAATTTAGTTAGAATAGCACGAAAACCTGATACTTACACGAAAGACGATACGCTTAATATACATAAAATAAAGAATGGGATGCTGCTATGTTGGAATTCAAGTTTTACCTTAAGGAGTCAGAGACTTGAAATGTTGTAATATGAAGACAGTGATAAAGTAAAATCTGATGCAATTATAAAATTATTTCAACGAGTCAGAAAGTTAAAATGATTTTATTTCTTTCCTTTATATTTGAAATTTACTTCAACGAGTCAGAACCTTGAAATGATATATACTAAATGATACTTTTTCTGATATTTTAAGGCACTAAAATATAAAAGAATATTATTATAAATGATCAAGTAAGATTTTCACCAATTATAAAATTACTTCAGCGAGTCAGGAATTTGAAATTATTTTATTTTGACGTATTTGCCCTCAATTTTAGGAGGGATTCGTTACGGCTTTCACTCTCTTTAATATGCTGGGGTAATAAATACCCACAGGACCATTATCACGTTGTTAATTCTAATACTTCTGCTGGCATTATTCAGGACGCGCAATAACATAAGCTATTCTTTTCCTTTAATAAATTTAATAGTCGAGACATGACCTAAATACAAAATAATGACGGTTGAAGGCATTGCTCTGCCGCTCGCGAATATAACCCAAAAGATACGAGTCCCAAATTCGGGTGCTGGTTGAATCATCTTCAAACGGAAGTGACGTGGCTGAAATTTAACGAAATGGGGGATGCACCAGACGAATTTTATAATCAGCTGATTTTTCTTTATTGTTTTTTTGAGTAAAACCAATCGCCTCGTTGTGCTTCTTAACCCGGACAGATTTATCAGTCATCCCATTTGCATGAAATGTGGACAAACTCATAACTGAATTTGGGCCAATGTTGCCCTTAACTGGCGCTCGATATTGCCGATCACGTACAAGTCGAGGCATTTATTAGATGGAAAACGGCTGGATTTAATGCCGGAGGCTGAATATATCCGAAAACAATTGATTAATTTGCCGGCGTGTCACGAACATTGCGGTAATTTATTGGATCTCGACGCTGATAAGTCGAAGACCGAGTGCCACGCATCTATTCGCGTCCGATTACACTGAGAGGGCTCCGATTTTAATTATTGGTCACAATGAGGGTAATTTGGTCGCTTTGCGAACAACTGGAGGAAAACTGTGACGATTCGGATGAATCAAAAAGAAATTTGTGTCGAATCCTGATTGCATTGTCTTTTGTTAAAGTCAACAGCATACCCCATCAAATCTGTTTTATTTACTTAATGGGACAATGTTTTGTCTAAAGGATTATTTTGGTACAGATAGTGCTAGTCCAAGTATTTAATTACAAAAAAATGTGAACAAATTTTTAGAACAATTGTAATGTCGAGGATAGAAAAGTCGACATATAGAGAATCAAAAATTTAGAAGGTTGAAAATCGAAAAACTAAAATATCAAGAAACAAATATCGAGTTGAAAATTGAAATTTGAACAGTTGAAAAATTGAAAGTCGAAAATAGAAATATGGAGATTAAAAAATTAAAAAGTTGAAAATCAAAATTTGAAAGAGTTGAGAGAGTCGAAAAATCGAAATATCGATAATCAGCAATCAAAAATTTGGAGATCGAAATTTCGAGAATTACCATTGAAATATCGAGAATCAAAATATTAAGAATTTGGAAATCGAAATCGAAATAATCGCGAGCTGAAAAATCCAAATATCGAAAACGAATGTTAAAAAGTCAAAAATCGAAATTTCGATAATTAAAATGTCGAGAATTAAAAAATCGAAATATCGAGAAATTTGAAAAACTTGGAGAGTCGAAAAATTGAAATATTGAAAATCAAAAAATAGAAAATGTACAGAATTGAAAAATCGGGAGTCAAAAAATCGGAATGTTGGAAAACAAAAGTTAAAAATTTGAAAATTGAAATCGAAAATTAAATTGGGAGTCGAAATATCGAGAATCAAAAATTAGGATGTCGAAAATCGATTATTCGGGAATCGAAAAATCGATAATCGAAAAATCGATAATCGAAAAATCGATAATCGAAAAATCGATAATCGAAAAATCGATAATCGAAAAATCGATAATCGAAAAATCGATAATCGAAAAATCGATAATCGAAAAATCGATAATCAAAAAATCGAAATATAGTAAATCAACATTTAAAAAAATGAAAATTAAAATTTCGACAATCGAAAACCCAAATCCAAAGCATCGAAAGATGGTAATATCGAAGTACCATAATCTTGATTAGGAATCAAGTAAATTCGTTTGACTATGAAATTATAAGTAATTAAATTTAACATGTTACTTGTCTTTTGTATCGTACATAATCTTTACAATTTGAAGATTTCAGTATTTACAGCAGTCACGTATATGTGGGCTCATTAAGCTGAATGTGGATACGTTGCAAGTGTTAATCCTTGTTTTATGCGCTCCAAATAGCTGCATACAGTCGCATGTATATCTGCATAACACACCGACTGGTCTCGGGCGACAAATCCTCTTAATTTATCCCAAGTTATCACGTTAAACTAATCTTGTCTCTATCACATTTCTAAAAGGCACCTAAACGCTATCACCGATGCCGAGCCGTTAAATTTCGCCTTACGGGCCCGCTTATGTGAAAGCACGTAACCTTCTCTCAATGAAAAGTTAAAAATGATCGCCGCCGCGGAGAAATTGAAAGAGAAATAAAACGAAAGTTGGGAGGTAAACAAAGCGAAATGATGGCGCTGTAAAGCTAAACGACCTTATAAAATTTCGGTAAAGCGCCAAATATTTCATAGTTTTCGGTCGCGCTAAAGGAAAGGAAATTCGTTTTTCTTAGTTCAAAATTACATTTGACCTTCGACTTTTTCGTTAACAATCACACGAAGAGAGAGTTTGCGAAAGCAGCAAAATCGCGATTGGTAACAAAGAAGCACAGAACTCACCTAAGACTGACGCCATATTTGAGTTAGAACCCGCCATAATCAACTACTTCCACTAATTCATTAGTGGCCACTTAAGCTTTTGGTAAAGAGCTTTCGACTTTTTTTGAAGAATTTTTAATTTATTAACTTCTTAACTGCGCTATACTGCTTTATTGCTAATTTGTGCATTTAATCGTGGAATGCGTGATAGCGTTAGCTTATTTTTCTAACTTTTAATGGAGCCTACGGAGATTTAGCAGCAAGGAGACAAATGGTGGCTTTGGGACCGAATTAAACTGTACCTCCTAAGCCTATTCGCCCTCCACGAAATGGCGTGCGATCGGATAAATTTAACCAAAACAGATTCGTAAAACGACCGATCACGCGCGCCACTGGAAACGCGAATGCGGCGAGATCAATAGAAAGGCAAGAGAATCTGTCACTTCTCCAATTGTATCGCAGTTTTATACAGCCAAACCGGAGCAACTTCATCTCTACGAGGCTTTGCAACCATTAGAGTGCAACTATCCGATTCCGAACGAAATTTTGGCACGCTTCACCTGCTCGAATGAATTTTTCATCGTAATTCACATCCTCGATTGTAAAAAAGCGCGATCGCCCAACGCTGAAAGTTTCACCTCATAAAAGTTAGCGCTGGATGTGCGTGCTAACGGTCTAGTTATTGAAATGGCCCTACGGAATCAGCTCTGGGATATTTTTTTATTACATATTTCGGAGGCTTTACAGCTCGAACGCCGCGTGGCAATTTCCTCTTCGCGCCCGGAAGATTGACACGTTAAGAAGGTCAAATAAATTGGGTCTTTTTCCTGACGCTTAATCAATATGGCGGAATAATTGTTTTGGTATCTCGTCCCCCATCGGGATGTCTGATGGCAATTTTTATCCATCAACCTAGGATTTAGAAAGCTTTGCGAATGAAAACATGAAATTTTCTTCATTTTATATGGTTCAAAAATTAAATTAGGTTTCACTGAGCAAAGTTGGATTAACTGTCTTTTTAATTAGTCGGAAGATACTTTGTAAAGATGATAGGGGAGGTACAAAAGGAAAACGATATGAGAATAGATGAGAAGAAAAGAAAAGAGAAGAAAAGAAAAGAGAAGAGAAGAGAAGAGAAGAGAAGAGAAGAGAAGAGAAGAAAAGAGAAAAGAAGAGTAAAAAAGAACTCGAGAAAGAGCTAGAGAAAGAAAAGAGAAGAGAAGAACAGAGAAGAGCAAGGGCTGGACAAAGAGCTGGAAAAGAAGCTGGAGGAACAGCTGGAGAAAGAGCTAGAGAAAGAGCTACAGGAAGAACTATATAAAAAAAGAAGAGCATAGAAGAGAAGAAAAGAAAAAAGTTCGAGGAAGAAAAGAGAAGAGAAGAAAAAGAGAGGAGAGGGAAAAGAAAGGAAAGGAAAGAGAAGAGAAGGAAAGAGTATTGGAAGAGCTGGAGAAAGAGCTGGAGGAAGAGCTGGAGGAAGAACTAGAGGAAGAGCTGGAGAAAGAACTGGCGGAAGAACAAGAGGAAGAGCTAGAGGAACAAAAGAGAACAGAAGAGGAAAAAGAGAAGAGAAGGGATGGGAAGAGAAGAGAAGAGCAGAAAAAGGAACAGAATAGAAGAGAAGAGCAAAGAAGAGAAGATAAGAGAAGAGAAAATAAGAGAAGAGAAGGGAAGGAAAGGAAAGGAAAGATAAGGGAAGGGAAAAGAAGAAAAGAAGTCTAAAAAGTAAGAGGAAGAAGGGGAAGAAGATAAAGAAGAGAGAAATAGGAAGAAGATGAGGAAGAATAGAAACAAGAGAAGAAATAGAAAGATGATGAAGATAGGAAGAAATAGGAAGGAGAAGAGGAAGAGAAAAAGGAAGAGAAGAAAAAAAAAGAAGAGATGAAAGGGAAGAAAAGAGTATTGGAAGAGCTGGAGGAAAATTTGTAGAAAGAGCTGGTGAAAGAACTAGAGGAAGAGCTAGAGAAAGAAAAGGTAACAGAAGAGAAAAAAGGGAAGAGAAGACAAAAAAAGAAGAGATGAAAGGGAAGAAAAGAGTATTGGAAGAGCTGGAGGAAAATTTGTAAAAAGAGCTGGTGAAAGAACTAGAGGAAGAGCTAGAGAAAGAAAAGGTAACAGAAGAGAAAAAAGGAAAGAGAAGAAAAAAGAAGAGAAGAGAAGAGAACAGAAAAAAAGAGGGGGGGGGAAGGAAAAGAAGAGAAGAGAAAGAAGAGAAAGAAGAGAAAAAAAGAGAAGAAGAGAAGAGAAGAGAGAAGAGAAGAGAAGAGAAGAGAAGAGAAGAGAAGAGGAAGGGCTGGACAAAGAGCTGGAAAAAGAGTTGGAGGAACAGCTGGTGAAAGAACTAGAGAAAGAGCTACAGGAAGAATTAAAGAAAAAAAAGAAGAGAATAGAAGAGAAGAAACGAAAAAAATTCGAGGAAGAAAAAAGAAGAGAAGAATAAGAGAAGAGAGGGGAAAGGAAGGAAAGGGAAGAGAAGGAAAGAGAAGGGAAGAGGAGGAAAGAGTATTGGAAGAGCTGGAGAAAGAGCTGGAGGAAGAACTAGAGGAAGAGCTGGAGAAAGAACTGGCGGAAGAACTAGAGAACGAGTTAGAGGAAGAAAAGAGAACAGAAAAAAAGGAGAAGAGAAGGGATGAAAGAGAAAAGAAGAGAAGAGGATAGAAGAAAAGAGAAGAAAAGATAAGAGAAGAGAAAAGAAGAGAAGAGAAGAAAAGGGAAGGAAGGGAAAAGAAAGGAAAGAGAAGGGAAGGAAAGGAAGAAAAGGAGTCTAAAAAGTAGGAGAAAGAAGGGGAAGAAGATAAAGAAGGGAAAAATAGGAAGAAGATGAGGAAGAATAGAAACAAGAGAAGAAATAGAAAGATGATGAAGATGAGAAGAAATAGGAAGAAGAAGAAGAGGAAGAGAAAAAGAAAGAGAAGAAAAAGAGAAGAGAAGAGAAGGAAGGGAAGGAAAGGGCAGAGAAGGAAAGGGAAGAGAAGGAAAGAGAAGAGAAGGAAAGAGTACTGGAAGAGCTGGAGAAAGAGCTGGTGAAAGAACTAAAGGAAGAGCTAGAGGAAGAAAAGGTAACAGAAGAGAAAAAAGAGAAGAGAAGAGGAAAGAAGAGAGGAAAGAAAAGAGAAGAAAAGAAAAGAGAAGAAAAGAAATCAGAAGAGAAGAGAAAAGAAGAGAAGAGAAGAGAGAAGAGAAGAGAAGAGAAGAGAAGAGAAGAGAAGAGAAGAGAAGAGAAGAGAAGAGAAGAGAAGAGAAGAGAAGAGAAGAGAAGAGAAAGAGAAGAGAAGAGAAGAGAAGAGAAGAGAAGAGAAGAGAAGAGAAGAGAAGAGAAGAGAAGAGAAGAGAAGAGAAGAGAAGAGAAGAGAAGAGAAGAGAAGAGAAGAGAAGAGAAGAAAATATAAGAGAAGGGAAGAGAAGGAAAGGGAAAAGAAGGAAAGGGAAGAGAAGGAAAAAGAAATGAAGAGGAGGAAAGAGAAGGAAAGAGTATTAGAAGAGCTGGAGAAAGAGGTGGTGAAAAAACTAGAGAAAGAGCTAGAGGAAGAAAAGGTAACAGAAGAGAAAAAAAGGGAAGAGAAGAAAAAAGAAGAGTAGAGAAGAAAAGAGAAGAGAAAAGAAGAGAAGAGAAGAGGAGAAAGGTCTAAGAAGTAAGAGGAAGAAGGGGAAGAAGATGAAGAAGAGAGAAATAGGAAGATGAGGAAGAAGAAAAACAAGAGGTGAAATAGAAAGATGAGGAAGACGAGGAGAAATAGGAAGAAGAAGAGGAAGATAAAGAAGAGTAATAAGAAGAAGAGGAGGATAAAGAGAAAAAAGAGGAAGAAGAGAAGAAAACGGAATAAGAAGAAGAAAAAAACGAAGGGACAGAAGAGGAACAAAAGGAACAAGAAGAAGAAGATTAAGGGAGGATATAGAAGACAATTTTAAACGAATGTAAATTGTGGACGATTAAGAATAAACAGTGATCGAGTTTAGCCCTTTATTTCAAGTATACAGCGGGGGGGTTTACTTGCATTCGGCGGGGGCGCCTTCCAGTAAACCGCAAACGGTCCCCATAAAGTCGACGAGGGCGCGTTTCTTCAATTCGGCATCGAATTTATCGTTGAAGACGACGTGGGGCACAGACATGAAAGCAGGTTGAAGAGCAGAAGATTTTTTGCCATTGTTTACCATGGTCGTGGTTCCGAAGGTGTCATTCATGCAAACATCGAGATCCTCTGGGCGAACGTTCGATTCTTCAGCGCACTGAAATGGTTTGACACGTTTTAAACTACTTTTTCAACAGAGCTACTACATTGGTGGAATATTCAAATAATGATTTACAAAATAACTTGGGTTTGGTTGACCTGCAAAGATTTGGAAAAATGATATGAGCCAAGGCGGTACAAATTAAAATCTTTAGATTTTGAAAATACCAAAACCCAAGCACAAAATTCCAAACTAGACAAACCGCACCCAAAATAACGTGTTTACGAAATGGAATCTCGTACCTTTTTGCCAGCATCAACGTCGGCGCCAACATAGCAAGCGACGAATTTAATTTTCTCCTCTTGAGTGTAATTACCGGCGAGGACGCAACCCTGTATCATATTCTCAGTGCATTCGTTAGGACCGTTTTGACACTCGAACGTGGTTTTGCCATCAACTGATTTCACTGTCGCATTCCCGAAGGGCACCAGGTCCAAAACCAAGTATTGTCCGATTTTCTGCTGGGCTGGGTAGAGTTGATGCTTGATGAAGGTCACGCAGTAAGGACAAAGGCTCTCGTAGTAGAGGGACACTTTGACCTGATGAGGAATTTCGAATAGAATTAGTTTGCACATAAACACAAAGGTGTCCAAAGCACCAAATAAATACAAAAACAATCTTATTGGGAAGTCAAATAAAACTGTAAACATTGACTGCTATTCAACTGACAGCTTAAAACGATATGTTTAACATCATGAAAGAATTCCATGAAGTAAGGATTGGAAATGTCAATCATGAAATTTTGCATAGATGTTCGCCATACGACGTAGGTGAGCCAGAAAAAAGAATTTTAAAAAATTTATTGTCTAATGGTGTTAAATAGGGGATGAAAGTTTGTTTGGAAGTTCGTCTCTTTGGAAGTTAAAAATAAAGATATTAGCTGAATGAATGACCAAGGACACTTCAATCACGGGGATAGCACAATGGGCCCGGAAAGTGTAGCTTAAGTGCTGGCCTAAACTTAGGCAACCTACAACTAATCCAGACTCCCGAATCCAAATTAGTGTTTGGCTTCTGCTGTAAGTAAGAACGTTTTGGAAATTCATCCTCTCAGGAGATGAAATGGATTACATTTTTCTATGGAAAGTTTGTCATTATCAAAAATTAAAACATGGTTTTAACAAATCTCATCGAGCTCATGATTAGTAAACACAAATAATTTATAGAGCACGAACTGAAAAGAAATATACTAAGAATCTAAATAAACTAAAAGATGATCCTAGGGCACCAAAACATCCTGACTTCTTGGTAAAGTTAAGAAGAAGGTTTTACCTAATGATCATATTAGAAATTAATAGACATTTTGCATTAGAACTAAAAACTAACTAAACTAGAACTAAAAATATCAAAATTAATAAGTGCGAAGGTGCCAGTTGATTTGGCAGATGGACGAAACGTGTCGATGTGGTGGTAAAGAGCTGACAAAGTCAATAACGGTTATATATCATCAAAAAACAACCTGATAAATTAACAAATACATAAAAACAGTTTAGCAACAACTAAGTGAAAGAAAAATGAGTTACCTGTTCTGCGAAGACCAGAGCTGGGCAAAGAACCAAAATGATGTAAAAGTAATTCATTTTAGAGATGATCACTGCAACTGCTGACTGGAGAGCTCGCCTCACTTGCTTTTATACGAAAATTGCATCGGTCCTTTGAACAGACCGATTGTCTCAGTGGAAATATAACTAATTAGTAAAATAGATAATATTGTTCAGGATTAAAAACAATTCAGTTACTCACCTCTTGATTCTAAAAGAATACTCATATTAGAGATTGCATGACTATCTTGGAGATTGCAGGACTATCATAGAATTCGCCGTTCCGTTTATTGGAATACGTATCTCATGCTAAATGTTATGATTACAAGGTTCAAGTGTAATCTACTTTATATACCTAGAAATTACAAGGTAATGTTGACAAACCCTTTAAATTGGTATTAATAAAAAAGTGCACGTTTGGAAACAATTAGGTTATATTGCACACAAAATGCTTTCCAATTAGATTCACTCAGAAAATTGATCCAAATTTCATCTATTCGGATGAGCATGTTGTCCAAAATATAACATTTTGACCAGATTCTCATTAAAAGAAAAACAACTAAGCAGTCTCTCGGTAAAAGCCTGTGCATTTATAATCGAGGTAACTGAATGCATATAACTGATGCATATAATAATGCATATTAAAAAATATGATTATTACGAAGATTATAAGTCATATTCCATATATGAGTGAAAAACTGATCTTTTTCATTCTTGCATTTTGAATAAAATACGAGAACTTTAACCAACTATCCAAAGTTACAAACTGTTTGCATAAAATTGATAGAATTGATAGAAACCTTGCCAGGCACTTGGGGGAGCGATACCACTGACCCAAACATATATTAAACCAAATATCAAATTTGATGAGAGAAAATGAGATGCTATCGACATCAATCCAAATCAGAAGAGACACGTCCAAATTCACTGTTGCTTATCGACCAGCTCGATAAAATCGAGGATGCCAATTGGGCTACTGAAGCACGTATCTCTTAACTTTTAATCAACGCCAGCGATGGCATAAAACTTTCAGAAACGAAAACCTCTTCTATTTATTCAGTTTATTCGATAATGCATACGCCACATAAATTCCATTTCGATGGTACATCACACACGCAATACATAAGAGAAAATAACGCTCGAGTTGCATTGTAATACCCACAATATATCATTCTTTATTCTTGCATGAATGACACAGATACTCGATATTTATTGCATTTTCTCGAGATGCCTCGAATTTCTCCTTAAATTTCGTGCCGTTTCGACACCAGTTTGAGAGCTTTTCTAAATAAAGGAAAACCGCAGGCGCCTGACCAAAGCAGTTAAAGCTACGTAACCAACAATCAAGGCCAAACTAAATATCAGATTTTTGTCACGATGTTTTTTATGGGAAAAATCTTATGGTTTCTCAGCATCATCACACTTATTTATTTTTTGGTACTATAGTAATTAATTTGATTTGTATTTTCCCAGTTTTGAGTTTTCATTTCCGTCGGCAGTCTCATGACTGCCGGAATTGCTGCTGAGTTGCATCGAACGTTGAAACTGTCAAGATGTTGTCGCTTTGTACACGTTTCTTTTCTGGAGCAATTAGCCGCCAGTATTTCTTTATTTGGGCGCCCCAACCAAGCTACTAATTCTTAATTGTTGGCTCTTCCAACAGATCGCACTTCGGCAAAGAGCCCCCGGCTCCGCTTAATTTATCGTCGAGCAACACAAGTCTTCGCCCACGGCCATTACAGTGACATACAACTGGCCGCCACCGTTCTTTTATTTTTGTCCATTCCTCCGCTAACGGGGCGCATTTACAACCCACGCCCGTGAACTTATAATAGAGAGAGAGAATGTGGCCGGTGGGAATCTTTTCAAATTTATTAATTGAGCCGTCATCGGCATTGACAAGTTGCGCAAAAACTTTAAGCATCATCTTTAAACTAATCAATTATATCCGACATGACGGAGACTTTGGAAAATTGAGCCTTTGTTTTAGAATCTTCCGACGCAATTAAGCCGCCTTTTGTGTGCTGGTTTCATAATTTGATGGAATTTCGCGTATGTTTTCTCTCGAGAATCTAGCGATCTATTTTCTGGGGGTAAATTGGTTCGTTTGAGAATGTTTGGAAGTTGCTTGGAACCTCAGCATTAGCTTTCAGTGATATGGAAAATGTTTGCTGTACTGAATTTTAGTTTTTTAACCTTGAGGGGAACGTAAGTCTCTATGGCTCAAAAAAATCACCAAGGGCTCACATATTTAGTGTCCCGTATTAATAAACCAAGTTTTTATTCATGTGTTTCTAAATCTTGCCCATTGTCAAAGAAATTGTCTATTGTTAAATAGATATTGTATATCGACGTTAAATGTGACTCTGTCCTAATTACTGTGTTGTGTAACTTGTGCTAACTCCAAAAATATAAAATACAGTCAAGGACAAATTTGATCTACACCATTATAGGTTAACTAATGGTGTTATTTAATAAGAATTAATACTATACGGACAAAAACGTCTTATTTACTCAATTATAACAAATTAAATAGTGTTAGCCCTCATTTCCACACACATACTAATGTCATTTTCCTTTTCAGGTAAGTTTCTAAAGTTGCTCGTTGTTCCTGGTAAGTTACAACTTACGTTACCTAGTTTTAAGTTAGATATAAATTAAAACTGCGATGGTGTCACAAATTGCAAAGGTGGACGTTTTAATAGCACTCGCCTAGTTTTCCACATTTCGTATTATCGTAGTAAATAAGCGCAACAAAAGAAAAATATTTGGTCGAGCTCATTTCAAATTTATCGCTCGACTGTCTGTCGGCTTTCTGCTAATTAAATCGGACTTAAGCGTCGGTAACAGCAGCAGGAAATGCCACAAAAGGGCAGAGCGCCGCCAAAACGCAGACGTACAATTAAAACGGTGCAATCCAAAAATAACACGCTTTTCTAATAGAATCTCGTTTCGATTAAATAAGACTTCTAATTACTTTATGCAAATTTTCGTTTACACGCGGTGGAAGAAAAGGCGACCGACTTTGCGGTTTAATGAATTAATTGAGCCCCCGGTTGCTCCCGCTGCTTTCCGGTTTGTTCAGTTACCTTTGGGTCTTCGATCCACCCCGGAATTCGCTAGTTTTAGTTCGGCGTTTCTGTTTAGACAGGTTGTTTTATCCCTAGAGCTGCATAACCTAAAATTAGGACTCAAAAATGTATTATTTGTATTTGCCTGTTTTTTATCTACGAGCGCATTCACCAACGATTCGCTAGGGCTGACCGATGCAGTGTCTGGGCATGTTTTATTTGTTGGAGCTATTCCACAGTTTCTTTCACTGACAGATAGATGGCGCTATATTTAGAAATAATAGGAATAATATGGATAAAGATCATTACTTTCTAAGTGTATTCTTGTTGGAACATTTGTAATCTTTCAAGTAGAATGTACTCAACTGATTAGATCTAATAAGATGGAAACCGGTCTTTCGTTTCCAAACTCTGAATCTGTTGAATATTCAAATTTATTGGTCTAAACATTAGAAGAATGTTTAATGCTTATTATTTAAGAAAAGAAAAGAAGAACTCGGGGAAGAGCCAGAGAAAAAAAAAGAGAAGAGAACGAAAGAGAAGAGGAAGAGCTGGACGAAGAGCTGGAAAAAGAGCTGGAAAAAGAGATGGAGAAAGAGCTGGTGGAAGAGCTTGAAAAAGAGCTACAGGAAGAACTAAAGAAAAAAAAGAAGAGAATAGAAGAGACGAAAAGAGAAAATCTCGAGGAAGAAAAGAGAAGAGAGGGCAAGGGAAGGAAAGGGAAGAGAAGGAAGGAGAAGGAAGGAGAAGAAAGGAGGAGGAAGGAGAAGGAAGGAGAAGGGAAGAGAAGGGAAGAAAAGGGAAGAGAAGGGAAGAAAAAGGAACAGAAGAGAAGAGAAAGAGAAGAGAAGAGAAGAGAAGAGAAGAGAAGAGAAGAGAAGGAAATAGTGCTGGAAGAGCTGGAGGAAGAGCTGGAGGAAGAATTGGAGGAAGAGCTGGAGAAAAAGCTGGAGAAAGAAGTGGAGGAAGAACTGGAGGAAGAGCTGGAGAAAGAACTGGCGGAAGAACTTTGGGAAGAAAAGAGAACAGAAGAGAAAAACCTATTGGTCTGAACATTAGAAGAATTTTTAATGCTTTTTATTTAAGAAGAGAAAAGAAGAGCTCAAGGAAGAGCTAGAGAAAGAAAAGAGAAGAGAAGGAAAGAGAAGAGGAAGAGCTGGGCAAGGATCTAGAAGAGAAGAGAGAGAAAAGAGCGGGGGAAGAGTAGAAAAAGAAAGCTAACAGAAGAAAGAAGAGAAGAGAAAGAAGAGAAATAGAAGAGAAGAGAAAGAAGAAAAGATGAAGAAGAAGAAGAAGAAAGAAAGAGAGAGGATGAAGAAGAAAGAGAAAGAGAAAGAGAAGAAAGAGTAAGGAAAGAAGAAAGAAAGAAAGAAAGAGAAGAAAGATAAGAGAAGAGAAGAGAAGATAAGAGAAAGAAAGAAAGAAAGTAGATAAGATGAAGAGAAGAAGAAGAGATAAGATAGAAAGAAAGATAGAAAGATAAGATAGAAGATAAGATAGATAGAAGATAAGAGAAGAAAGAAGAAAGAGAAGATAAGAGAAGAGAAGAAGATAAGAAAGAAAGAAAGAAGAGATAAGAAAGAAAGAAAGAGAAGATGAAAGAGAAGAAGAAGAGAAGAGAAAGATAAGAGAAGAGAAGAGAAAGATAGAAGAGAAGAAAGAGATAAGAAAGAAAGAAGAGAAAGATAGATAAGAAAGATAAGAAAGATAGAAAGAAAGAAAGAGTAAGAAAGAAGAGTAGAAAGAAGAGAAGAAGATGGAAAGATAATAAGAAGAAGAGAAGAAAGAGATAAGAAAGAAGAGAAAGAGGAAGAAGAAGAGAAGAGAAGAGAAGAGTATAGTTGGAAGAGCTGGAGGAAGACTGGAGGAAGAGCTGGAGGAAAAACTAGCGGAAGAACTGGAGAAAGAACTGGAGGAAGAACTGGAGGAAGAGCTGGAGAAAGAACTGGCGGAAGAACTGGCGGAGGAACTTTAGGAAGAGAACAGAAGTGAAAAAATGATTTGCTAGAGCTGACCGATGCAGTGTCTAGTCATGTTTTATTTGTTGGAACTATTCCACAGTTTCTTTCACTAACAGATAGATGGCGCTATATTTAGGGATAACATGGATAAATATCATTAATTTCGAAGTGTATTCTTGTTAGAACATTGGTCATCTTTCGAGTAGAGTGTACCCAACTGATAAGATCTAATAATATCGAAACCGGTCTTTCGTTCTGTTGAATATTCAAACTTATTGGTTTGAACATTAGAAGAATTTTTAATGCTTATTATTTATTCAGTAACAAAGTGGTATGTTAAAATTTGAAGAAAAGAACTACTTGGTTTTTATCTGTTTCAATCTAATAACGACGGGGCCGCAAAATGTTCTCTTTTAAATTCTCTGAAAAATGTTAAACTTTAAAATGATTCGGCTTTTATGGGACATTAATGTCCTTTACTTTTGCTAATATACTTCTAGGTTTATTCTCGCTCTGCCCTGAACAAATAAAATTGTTTGCTCCAGTACTTTTTAATTAAGTCTTAAAACGTCGAGTCGAGAATTTACAATATATTTTTTTTGTTATAATCATCGGCATTTAAAAGAAAGCATTCTTTATAACTCCGTCTCTTTGCCATTTACATAATTTGTTTTGTATTTTCAAGAGCTAAAAAGAATTAGATTTTAGAAGCTTTCTGGAGTAATTGTTTACTCGAAATTGGGCGCTTTTGCCCCACAAGGGAATCTTATTTGCTCGCCAAATTATTTAACAAACCCAACAATCCCCATTAATAACAGTACTTATCGAAATTTACAAAACACCTACTTATGCACCCGAGAGATACTATCTCAACGAATTATGATACTGTTGCGCCTGTTGGGCGCGCTCAACAGGCCATTTTGGCGGCGTTCCATCGGAAGCCGTCTCTCTGACCCGACGGCATCCGGCGCCCCCAAAAGCCCCCTCCGGCAATAACAAAAAAAAAAACCTCCGATGGAGTCAATAATAATTAAGTCGGCGTAAAATATTTAGGAATTCGCTGCATTAGCATCGAGCAACAAACCTAAAGTGGCATGTCGGGATGGAGGCGCGCGTCGGCCAGAAATCAATATGGTGGCGCAAGCCCGAGCCCCGCGAGCCCAGAGGATCAGTCTGCGTCCGCCACACGAGCCCGCTGCGTCGAAAACACCGGCGCGGCGAACCACACACCACATTGCTGCATGTGTACATAAGTAATTTTTTTGTGTGCTTTTCTGTGATATGGCTTTTGTCGGTGTTCGACACCCGTGGCGGCTAACGCTGAGGTAACCACGATGGGGACGGTTCTCTGATCGTCGTACAAGTCACGTGTGTCATGTAGTGCTCCGTAATCTTCTTGGATATTTACCCTTCCCCATCGCAGACGTCCATGTAACGAGATGTAACGTTTTATGTTTTGGATTGTGCCATTTACTTCACACTGTGTGCACTTGTTTGTTTATTTTTTTTCAATACAGACTTAAACCAACAACACCATCCGCTTTTTATTCACTCATTTGCATTTTTATCTTTTATAAAGTATATCGTCCACAATTTCGTCACCAAATACCCTCGTTAAACTTAACTGAACAAGCCAAATACACTATCGCCTTGAATGCATACCAGGTTTAAACTTATTTTTTATAGGAACCCTAAAAACGTGCCTTAAAAAACCGTTTAATATGCAGATAACCTTATTTGGGGTATCGCCCCTTTTGATATTTTGAGACAAAGAATCCCTATAAGTTATAAAAATGATTCAATGTAAAGTTTTAGCAGAGAAACATTTACCCAACTGAATGCTACAAACATTTGTAGTGAAAACTATATGTATTTTTGCTTGAAGCAGATTTTTGGGAATTAATACAACAACTGACAATTTGTTTATTAATCAAAGGACAATGGTACTTTATTATTTAAGAGAGAAAATTACCCATATGTAAGTTTCTAGTTAACTATTATTATCAAGCCTAAAAAAGCCTTAAAAGTTTGCTCTTAGTTATTTTTGTAGTCATATTGATTTTAAACGCCTACTTGTATAGAAGTTTTTTTTTTCAAACAAATATAACTAACAAGAGTTTATAATCAATCAGACAACTTTGTCTCTTATGACAAATATATGCTCACATCTTCAGCTGATCTAATGAAAGGTCAAGCCTAAAAAAACCCAAATAAGCCTCAACATTTTGCTTAATATTTTTCTTAGTAACAAATCTTTATTATGTACTTTTTGTGGCTCAGATATAACTTCAACTAATCTACAAATAAGTTCATTATATTCCTTGATCCAAGAGACAAAATAGTGCAACTAAGATATAAAACTAGAATCATTTTCTTTTGGAAATAAGTCACGAAAAATTGTAACATTAATAGGTCAACAGAAAGCTGTAAAATTCCAGTAATTTTCTTCTTCAATTTGTCCAAGAAGTTCTTGGCTCATATATTCAACTTCTGGCCAGACTCAAGCTTAAAAAAAACCTTAAAAAAACCCTAAATTTTGCTTAGCGTGAAATTGTAAATTGCAATTTTTCTTAGCAATACATAAGTTAACCAGTAATAGATTTATTATATTCTCTGACTGAAACAAAAAGTATTAAGAAATAAAACAGTTAACCAGAAAATTAAGCCAGCATACCAACATAAGTCTAAACCAAAAGTTTGTCCACTTAATGGTAAAATTAATTGCGAAACAACGAAATCTGAAAATATGTTTTTTGTTGTAACCAGACCAATTTGCAAAGAAAAATTCGGTCCTACATTTTCAATTTTTGAATTGATCTAAGACAGTCTTAAAAAACATTAAAAAGCCTTTAAAAAATCTTCAGTTATATTTATTTTTACCCAGATTAAACTTAATTTTCATCTTTAACTAATCCAGAAATAGGTTCATTTTATTCCTTGATTGATCCAAAAAAGAAATAAAACAGTAGAGCAGAAGGTTAAGCTAAATTCATTCTATTTGAAAATAACTCAGAAAACTTTGGGAAGTTAATAGGTAAACGCTTTCACAGATTAAGTGTTAAAATTTGGAAATTAGATTTGGTTTTAGCGAACATTATTTAATTTGTAAAGTCTGCTCTCACATCTTTAAGTTTTGGATTATCCAAAAGTAAAGCTTCAAAAACCTTAAAAAAAGCCTTAAAATTTTGCTCTAATTCGAAGAAATTCAAGAGAAAAGGGCATTTTTAAGTGTTTCTGAAATAGATTTATTTTATTTCTCAAGCAAATCACAAATTAAATAAATAAACCATTAGGAGTAGTAAAATGTACTTAATGAAGAACATATTATAAAGACAAGTTACATTCTCAGATATTATTTCTAGAAATAGGTAATGTCATCGATTTCTGCTGAAGCAAAAAGAACTTCAAAACTGAGCTGACAATTTCAGCTTGTTCAAAAAATGTTGTTTGGCAACATGAGTAATTTAAGTTTATCTTTACTAATAGAATAATCAAGAGAAAACTTGAAATTAATTATTCTGCCAAAGAATAGCTTTAGAGGCTCAGAATTCAAACTCGTTTAGGAGCTATCTGTTAGCACAACAAATTATCTGAACACTCACTTTCTCATCAGCGAAAATTAGGTTTAATTATAAAAAATTCTTTTACCGGGAAACAGAGCTTTCACCAGAAAACAGAGCTTTCACAAGTAAACCTGAAACCTGACGCTATAAAAATTCTTCTACCAGAAAACAAAGCTTTCAGAAGTAAACCCGACATGTTTTTTTCTTATTAAAAATATAGATTTTGAAATTACATTATCAGTTTATTTGAAACAATTCTGAGAAATCTCTCCTTGAAAAATGGAGACTAAGGGTAAACGTGAAATGAATTCTCACGTTGTTGTCGCAGCCGATAGAATTTCATCCACCACAGATGAAATTATTTGAATTTTTTACATTCATCCCTAAGTTTGACGGTGGTATTCTCGTTATTTTTGGGCTGCAAATGCGTTTCGAGTGCTCTGCTAACAACGTTCTTAAACGTTTGTGTTTCAGGTGTTGAATTTGTCTTCTATTTTGCATGGAGTGATTACCTACTTGAGATCTCGTTGCTTCCCTAACTGAATGCCGAAACGATATCCTTGTATGTTCTTTTAGTAAAGGATATTGTGTGTTCTAGCAACTGATAGAACCACAGTTCTGAAATTGGAGACATGTGATTTTCTTACACTCATCCGTATGGTTGATGGTAGTGTTTTCGTTATTTTCAGGCTCCTAATGCGTTTTGAGCTATCTCCTATCTCGAACGTTCATGTTTCAGGTATTGAATTTGTCTTCTCTTTCATGGGGCGTATTACCTACTTGGAGATCCCGCTTTTTTAACTGGATGGAGAAACGACATCCTTGTATGGTCTTTTAATAAAGGCTATTTCTGGACGGGATTCTGGCAACTGCTGGAACCGCACTTCTGAAGTTGGAGACATGTGATTTTCTTACATTCATCCATATGGTTGATGGTCCTGTTTTCGTTATTTTCATGCTCCTAATGCGCTTCGAGTGCTCTGTTAACAACGCTCTCGAACGTTCGTGTTTCGGATATTGAATTTGTCTTCTCTTTTATAGGACGTATTTCCTACTCGAGGATCCCGTTGCTTTCCTTACTGGATGACAAAATGATATCCTTGTATGGTCTTTTAGTAAAGGTTATTTCTGGACAGTGTTCTAGCAACTGATAGAACCACACTTCTGAGGTTAAGGACATGTGATTTTCTTACATTCATCCACAGGGTTGACGGTGGTGTTCTCGTTATTTTCAGGCTCCTAATGCGTTTCGAGTGCTCTCCTAACAACGCTCTCGAACGTTCGTATTTCAGATGTTCAATTTGTCCTTTTTTTTTCATTGCATGATTACCAAACTAGGGGATTCCGTTGCTTTCTTATTTGGATGGCAAAACGACATCCTTGTATGGTCTTTTAGTTGGGGTTATTTGTGGACACTGTTCTAGCAAATGATAGAATCACACCTACTGAATTTGGAGCCATGTGATTTTCTTACATTCATCCGCAGGATTGACGGTGCTGTTCTCGTTATTTTCAGGCTTCTAATGCGTTTCGAGCTATCTCTTATCTCGAACGTTCGTGTTTTGGATATTGAGTTTGTCTTCTCTTTTATGGGGCGTATACCTACTTGGGGATCCCGTTGCTTTCCCAACTGGATGGCGAAACGACATCCTTATGTTCTTTTAGTCAGGGTTATATGTGGGAGGTGTTCTGGCAACTGATAAAACCTTACTTCTGAAGTTGGAAACATGTGATTTTCTTACATTCATCCGTAGGGTTGATGATGGTGTTTTCGTTTTTTTTTCAGGCTCCTAATGCGTTTCGAGCTACCTCCTATCTCGAACTTTCGTGTTTTGGATATTGAATTTGTCTTCTCTTTTATGGAGCGTATTACCTACTTGGAGATCCCGTTGCTTTCCCAACTGGATGGCGAAACGACATCCTTATGTTCTTTTAGTCAGAGTTATATGTGAGAGGTGTTCTGGCAACTGATAAAACCGCACTTTTGAAGTTGGGGACATGTGACTTTCTTACATTAATCCGCAAGGTTGATGGTGGTGTTTTCGTTATTTTCAGGCTCCTAATGCGTTTCGAGTTATCTCCTAATAAGGCTCTCGAATGTTCGTGTTTTGGATATTGAATTTGTCTTCTCTTTTATGCGGCGTATTACCTACTTGGGGATTGCGTTGCATTTCTTACCGGAGGCGAAACGACATCCTTGTATGGTCTTTTAGTGAAGGTTATTTCTGGACGGTGTTCTAGTAACTGATAGAACCTGACTTCTGTAGTTAAGGACGTGTGATTTTCTTACATTCATCCGTTTAAAAAACCTTAAAAAAAAGCCTTAAAATTTTGCTCTAATTCGAAGAAATTCAAGAGAAAAGGACGTTCTTTAAGTGCTTCTGAAATAGATTCATTTTATTTCTCAAGCAAATCGAAAATTAAATAAATAAACTATTTGGAGTAGTACGCAATAGAGAAGAAACCGTTTGAATCACTCGAGGGAAAGAGAAAAGCTTTGAAATTTTCTGCTGATTTAAAACACTTGCAAATTTCATAATATTTCTCCACAAAACACGTTTCTGAAATTGAATGCTTTGAAGATAGATATTAGGTGAAGTTGAATTTGTTTATATTTAAAGTCAGTAGTGGAGTGAATATCACAGAATTGATGTTTTTAAGGTAGTTCACCAGTCAATTGCTTTTCCGTCAGATTAGAATAATCAATCTAAGGTTATATATCTGACAGAATTTCGATGCTTCATTTCGCACGTTAGGAAAACATCTTGAAGTATTCCTAACTAATAAACTTTATTAGCGATAAAAAATGCAACAAAATATAAAAATTCCACAAGGTTTTCGTTAAATATTTGCTAACGCCGGACCAGGTTTCGCATTACTGCATCTAGGCGGTCATACCACCAATTTGTTTAATCGCTTTATTATTGTTAATAAAGTTTATTAGTTATGAATATTAAAGAATACCACGAAGTAAGGATTGGAAATGTCAATCATCTTGAAGTAATAGAATAGTCGTCTCAGGAAATCTACGCCACAGCGGCGTACTGTATCCACGCGTACAGTCTATGCTAAAAATCGAGTAGTGGTGGCGCTTACGCCTTGCCATACACATCGCAGATATAAGGTTCTAAAAGCTACGATTACTGTCGGTGAAGTACCTTTTTTATGTTCAATTCACTTCGCAAAAGACCTTAAGGGCCTTTATGGAGGAATTTATTCAAACACATTTTTCTATTGTAAAATACGCTCACCATTTTAAGCCTTTCCACTTACACCCTCAACATCACCTGCTGAAAATGTTCTCGGAATAAA
This sequence comes from Dastarcus helophoroides, assembly GCA_028583605.1. Lineage (NCBI taxonomy): Eukaryota > Metazoa > Arthropoda > Insecta > Coleoptera > Bothrideridae > Dastarcus > Dastarcus helophoroides. Next base: position 37,984,962 of record CM053327.1, read on the forward strand.
TTCCCTTTTGATGTATTGAGCCGGGAAATAAATAACTTCAGAGTAGTTCTCGCCACGTAAACAAATATTTATTGTATGTTACTGGATAAAATGGATATCGCGTTGAAAGCATTCTACTCGAATAAATAAACAAAAACAGGGGCGGATTCCGACGTACCACCTAAAGGCTTAAAAACTGCCACATGAGGGACATGAGCGTACACCAAAGGTAATTTAATTGGTGAAACTACGTCGACATTAATTCATCATTTATTCATGGCTGGTAATTTGATGGAAACCGTTTTTAACTACATATACATACATATATACATACATAAATATACATATATAGAACAATTTTCTTGGAAATTAAACACGATTCTAACGCGAGCGATTACACAAGTTTAATTGTTGCATTCATCCGTTAATTTACGCCTAGTTCGCCTACAAGTAAAATACGACCTACACTCCAATCAACCCTCCTAGTGGATCATAGGTAGCTGAACTGCCCACAATTGACCAATGATGTTTAGCAAACATGGTCTTGGAAAGTCCTAGCGCGCAGAACAATAGAACATTAACCAGATTCAGAGTTTGGGAAACAACAAGATCTCGTCGATTAATCACAAACGCAAATGTCCCCGCTTGAACCATCGCGGGTCGCATACTTTCTTTAATAAAAATCCCAAATGCAGTTAGGCAACTTTTCCAGTTTATTTTTCATTTCCACGTTCCTCCACTTGTGGGCCTGATTTCCACCGAGGTCTCCAGCTCGCAGGAAACTTCACCGTTTCGTCGCTTTCACAATAAAACGATTTTTGGGAAAGTTTCACTTGAAAAGTTGGCCCCGGTTCGCCCTAAATGAGTGTCTATTAAGTCGGTGTACTTAAGTCGAAAGAGAGTAGGCACAATGAAAAGTTTACTCGAGATCTCGCGGACAGAGTTGGCGAAATTTTCTCTAGTTTAGGCGCAATGCGGAAGTTTACATTAAAACAGTGGTAAGACGTCACTAATTGAACAAGTCGATACTGGTAACTGACTAGTGTCGTCATTGATCTTAGTAGAACAGGCGAACTGTTCCCAAATAACTAAAATTAAATTTACTGGAAACATTCCTACCGATGAAGCAGATAAGTACTCTCGAAATTGATCTTGGAGTATCTTCGTCAGTAGAAGAATAATACTAGTGTTGCGGGCTTATCGGTTCGAAATGATTATTAAACACTGAATTAAACCCACTTTATTACCAAACTAAACTCGGAACACTTCAACTGAATAATGCACACATTTATTGACGTCTAACTACTAACTCACTAACTATACTGTCTAACTGACTGACTGACTCAAGGGAAAGGCGACCACCTTATATAGTTTTGGCTTCCGGGTTCTAGAAAAATCCCGCAGATAAGGCCGAAATTTCTGGAACGCTTATCTGCCGTTTGCATAGGTATCGCGGCCGCTTTTCCCTTGTCAGATCTTTCTAAAAAAATGTCATACGTACTAAATTTATCTTCGTCAGTAGAAGAATAATACTAGTGTTGCGGGCTTATCGGTTCGAAATGATTATTAAACACTGAATTAAACCCACTTTATTACCAAACTAAACTCGGAACACCACAACTGAATACTGAACTCATTTATTGACGTCTAATTACTAACTCACTAACTATACTCTCTAACTGACTGACTGACTGACTCGAGGAAAAGGCGACCGCCTTATATAGTTTTGGCTTCCGGGTTCTAGAAAAATCCCGCAGATAAGGCCAAAGATTTAGATTTTAAAAATCTGAGTTCACTCATTGACCTTGGAGTATCTTCTTTAGTAAAAGAATAAAACTAGATTTAGATTTTAAAAATGTGAGTTCAGTTAAACGAGTTTAATTCAGAGTCTCCCTTGGTCAACAGAAAAAAAAATCATGTTATCGTGGCAGTTTTAATAGACAAACTCAATGGTGTCCATTCCAAAAAGTCTTCTTGGTCAGTAGAGAAAGATAGGTTAAGTTAGTCCCAGGACTGTATTTTTTTAGCAAATGAAATCAAATGAATTCAGCTCTGCAAGATGTCCTTGATCCTTTTATTCAGTAGATAGATTGAAGTTATGAAAATGGAGCTGGAAGATCTCCTTTAAATTCTGACTGAGAGAGAGAGAGAGAGAGAAAGAGAGAGAGAGAGAGAGAGAGAGAGAGAGAGAGAGAGAGAGAGAGAGAGAGAGAAGAGAGAGAAGAAAGAGAGAGAAATACAAATCTTATCCCCTGAAACAAAAAAGATTAAAAAAAAGATTGAAAAACACAACAGAGATTGCTCTGTTGTTGTGTTTTTTAATCTTTCCTGGTTTCAGGGGACAAGATTTGTATTTCAATTTCTGGAAATTGAGGAAAACTGAACCAAAAACTCTTTCTTGTTTCGGAAATTTGTCTTAGCGAATAAGTTGCTATAAATGACAGATTCAATTTTCCCTTATATTAGATATTCCATTAACTGAAATTAACAAAAAAATTCATTAGACTGGGACTCGATAGACTATATTATTTTCAAGACACTTTTTTCCTTCAAGAACTTTAAATATTTCTCAATAATTTTAAACCCCCTAAAAATTAAACAGACTTGGGTAGTAGGAAATAAAATTCAAATTAATGCTGAGACTTTTTTAGCGGAAAATCTAATAAATCAAACTCTAGTAGATTTCCTTGTGTAGTAACAGAAGAAAGTACTTGGCACTTTGAAACTCGACATAAATTGTGCTAGTACTTCTCAATTCATGAGCAGAATAAAAAACAATGTAAATCTTGAGAACTCGAATTATTTCCTTACCAAATAAGAGTTAAATCTGGAAGCTCTTTTTGACTAATCGAACAAGCAAGTTAAGATCCATGATCCATAGAAAAGCCGAGTTGCTTGTGGATTTTTAATAACGCTTGTAATAACACAACTTTCGGAACGCATTACAAGCCTGAAAATAACAAGAACATGACCGTCAATCTTACGGATGAATGTAAGAAAGTCTTATGTTCCTACCTTTAGTAAATGTGATTCTAACAGTTGCTAGAACACTACCCAGAAATAACCCTTACTAAAAGACCATACAAGGATGTCGTTTTGCCATCCAGTAAGGAAAGCAACGGGATCCTCGAGTAGGTAATACGTGCTATAAAAGAGAATACAAATTCAATATCCGAAACACGAACGTTCGAGAGCGTTGTTAGCAGAGCATTCGAAACGCATTAGGAGCCTGAAAATAACGAAAACAGAACCATCAACCCTACGGATGAATATAAAAAAATCACATATCTCTAACTTCAGAAGTGTGGTTCTATCAGTTGCTAGAACACCGTCCAAAAATAACCTTTATTAAAAGACCATCAAGAATGTCGTTTCACCATCCGGTTAGGAAAGCAACGGGATCCCCAAGTAGGTAATACGCCCCATAAAAGAGAAGACAAATTCAATATTCAAAACACGAACGTTCAAGATAGGAGATAGCTCGAAACGCATTAGGAGCCTGAAAATAACGAAAACACCACCATCAACCCTACGGATGAAAATAAGAAAATCATATGTCTCCAACTTTAGAAGTGTGGTACTATCAGTTGCTAGAACACCGTCTAGAAATAACCTTTACTAAAAAAACAGAAAAGGATGTCGTTTTGCCATCCAGTAAAGGAAAGCAACAGGATCCTCAAGTAGGTAATACGTCCTATAAAAGAGAAGACAAATTCAATATCTGAAACATGAACGTTCGAGAGCGTTGTTAGCAGAGCATGCGAAACGCATTAGGAGCACGAAAATAACGAAAATAGGACCATCAACCCTACGGATGAATGTAAGAAAATCACATGTCTCCAACATCAGAAGTGCGGTTCTATTAGTTGCTAGAACACCGTCCAGAAATAATCTTTACTTAAAGATCGTACAAGGATGTCGTTTTGCCATCCAGTAAAAAAAGCAACGCGATCCCCAAGTAGGTAATGCGCCCCATAAAAGAGGGGACAAATTCAATATTCAAAACATGAACGTTCGAGAGTCTTATTATCAGATAGCTCGAAACGCATTAGGAGCCTGAATATAATGAAAACACCACCATCAACCCTACGGATGAATGTAAAACAATCACATGTCTCCAACTTCAGAAGTACGGTTCTATCAGTTGCTAGAACATCGTCCAGAAAAAACCTTTATTAAAAGACCATACAAGGATGTTGTTTCGCCATCTGGTTAGAAAAGCAATGGGATCCCCAAGTAAGTAATCACATCTTACAAAAGAGAAGATATATTCAATATTCAAAACAAAAACGTTCGAGAGCCTTATTAGGAGATAGCTCGAAACGCATTAGGAGCCTGAAAATAACGAAAACACCACCATCAACCCTACGGATGAATGTGAGAAAATTACATGGCTCCAAATTCAATACGTGCGGTTCTCTCATCTGCTAGTACACCGCCCACAAATAACTCAAACTAAAAGACAAGGATGTCGTTTTGCCATCCAGTTAAGAAAGTAACGTGATCTTTAAGTTGGTAATCATGCAATGAAAAAGAGAAGACAAATTCAACATCCGAAACACGTAGGTTCTAGAGCAGAACACTCGAAACGCATTAGGAGCCTGAAAATAACAAGAAGACCACCGTCAACCCTGCGGATGAATGTAAGAAAATAACATGTCCCCAACTTCAGTAAGTGCGGTTCTATCAGTTGCTGGAATATCTCCAACAAATAACCCTAACTAAAAAACCATATAAAAATGCGTTTTGCCATCCAGTTAACAAGGCAATCGGATCTTCAAGTAGGTAATCACTCCATACAAAATAGAAGACAAATTCAACACCTGAAACACGAACGTTTAAGAACGTTGTTGGCAGAGCTCTCGAAAGCGTATTTGGAGCCTAAAAATAACGAGAATACCACCGTCAAGCTTACGGATGAATGTAAGAAATTTAAATAATCTCATCTGTGATGGATGAAATTCTACCGGCTGCGACGTGAGAACTCATTTCACGTTTACTCTTAATCTCCATTTTTTAACGAGAGATTTCTCAGAATTGTTTCAAATAAACTGATAATTTAATTTCAAAATCTATATTTTTAATAAGAAAAAACACATGTCAGGTTTACTCCTGAAAGCTTTGTTTTTTAGTAGAAGAATTTTTATAGTTAAATCAGATTTCAGGTTTAGTTCTGAAAGCTGTGTTTTCTAGTAGAAGAATTACTTAAATCAGATTTTTGCTGCTAAGAAACTGAGGTTTCAGATCATTTTTTTATGCTAACGGATAGCTCTTGAGTTTGAATTCTGAGCCTTTAAAGGTATTCCTTAACAGAATAACTAATTTCAAGCTTCCCCCTGATTACTAATAGTAACTTCAAGTTACTCATGCTGTCAAAGAACATTTTCTGAGCAATCTTAAATTGTAAACTCAGATTTGACGTCTTTTTGGCTTCAACAAAAATCGCAGACGTTACCGACTTCTGAAAAAAATATCTGGAAATGTGACTTGTCCTTATAATACGATTTTCATTAAATACATTCTTAGAACTAAGAAGGAACTTACTATTGGATCTATTCTTTATCAAGAAACAAATAAGTGTTCCCAAATCGTAATTGTTTCGAGTGATACACAATTGAGAGATTGAATTTGAGTCTCAAAAGAATTTGATTTCTTAACAAAACCAATTTAATGAGGATTAAATTAAAAGGTTCTAAAATACTCGATCCTTGTACAAAAAAAACGTGAAAACGAAGTAGAGGTCAAGAAAATTTGAATTTGCTAGCCCTACACTGTTCTAAGAGGGCCGCGGGTTGGTCACCCCTGTCCTACGGCGTTGAAGGAGAGATACGTATTTGGCTTGGTCTCAACTTCAATTTTGAGTATCCTTACTCGTTTTAATTTATCGCCTGGATGTTTTATTTGCTTTGCATGCGTTTTTACAATCCAACGATCACTTTGAACGATTCTTCTAGGGCAAAATACAATAGTGCAACACCGTAACATTTCTATTTTGTGGCTAGATAAAAAAACAGTGATACAGTGCAATGTCAGTGCTTAAATCCTACGATAATGCACCCATTACTTAAGAGCACCATGGATTACTTACGACGCCGACGCAGCAGAGAAAAAATCGGTCGCCTCTAAGGTCAGTCGTTCTCTTTCGTAGGAAAGTCGTGTTAATATTATGACGACACGAAGTGGCTCGCAGGAATTTGTACGGAGATACTTGTAATGGATGGTCACGGTGTTCTCTTGTTTTATGTCTGTTAAAAATTTCAACGAAACAGAGCGAATTATCTTTTGATACGTCCCTTGAAGTTTTTCCTGGAAAGAATAAAGTGAAAATAGAGAAAGTAAATGGGGAAGACAAGGTAAATAGGGAGGATGAAGTACAGAAGAAACAGAGAGTTATCTTCTCTCTTCCTCTTTGCTATTTTTTTCGTCCTGAGAAAGTTTCAAGGTAAAAATAAGTACAGAACAAAGAGAATTCTCGAGAGTGCTTTGCAGCCACCGAAACACGTAGCGAGTAGACTCGCGTGACCTCCACGCAATTCGTACGCGAGCGTGTCCTGCATAATTTTAGCACGAGCCTCGTATCTAGGGTTGCCAACATATTTTCGCCTGATTATAGTATTTATCAAAATAAGCAATAAAAAATATAGTATATTTGATGACAGGTGTTCATCTATATGGTGCGCCCCCTAAAATATAAAAAAATCTATTCATGCCCTCCTTTAAAATTTTTCAATAAAAGTGGAAAATTCGAACCAAAACTGAGATTTTAAAAAAGTCAAAATTCTAAAAAAGAAGTTTTATCTATTTAGTCGAAATTTTGAAACTTTCAATTCGATTCTTTGAAAAATAAGGCAAAATTGTAAATATTTAGAAAAGTCGAAATATTTGAAAAAAGTTAGTATTTTAAATTAACTCGAAAATATTTGAAAACAGTAGAAATTTTGAAAAAAAATCGAAAATTTTATAAAAAAGTTAATGTTTCAAAAAAAAATCAAAATTTCCAATAAAATAAAGTTTTGAATAAATTTGTAATCTACTTTTTAAAAAGTTAAAATAGTTAAATTTTGAAATAAACTAAGATTTAAAAAAAAATCAAAATTTTCCCAGAAATTCAAAATCTTAAAAAACAGCACAATGTTTAAAAACCTTAAAATGGAAAAAAGTAAAATTTCTAAAATGATTTAAAATATTCGAAAAATCTTCAACATTTTGAAAAATGGGTAAATTTTCCAAAAACTGTAAATATCATTAAAAAACGAAATTTTCAAAATAAGACAAAAATTGGAAAAAATAAATTGAAATTATGAAATAAAATTTTAAGAAATGCCGAAATTTTCTTAAAAATGCAAAATTTACAAAAGACAATTAGAATTTTTAAAAAAGTTGAAAGTTTTAAATAAATTCGTGTTATTTCAAAACGTTGAAATCTTAAAAAATGCTTAAAGGACCCAAAAAAGGTACATTTAAAGAAAGTCAAAACCTTCAAATAAAAATTGAAAAGTTAGTAAAAAATGGGACAATTTTTAGAAAAAATCGAAACTTAAAAAAACAAATGTTTTAAAATAACTGCCCATATATTAATTCGAAAATGTTAAAACAATACAAAATTTTGAATTGTCGAAATTTTCAAAAAAAATCAGGAATTAAAAAAAATGGATTTTATAAAATTTGTAATTTTAAAAAAGTCGAAATATTGAAAAATAATCAACGAATTCAAAAAAAAGGGCGAAATAATGAAAACAATATTAAAATTTTCTTCAAAATTCAAAAACAGCGCAATTTAAATAAAAATCCAAATTTCTTAATAAAACCAATATTTTAAAATAATTCAAAAAATTTTAAATATTTTAAAAAATGGAGGCATTTCCAAAAATGTCGATATTTTTAAAAGCAGTGTTTTCAAAAAAGACCAAAAGTTTAAAAAATTGTAGAAAATTTAAAGTAAAATTTTGAGAAATGTCAAAAATTTCATAAAAGAGTTTTTGGAAAAGATTAAGTTTTGAAACACTTCTTATAATTTCATAAATTCTAAACATTGAATAATGATCAAAGAACCCAAATAAAAGAAAATTTCAAATTTGGAGTATTTTGAAAAGTTTCAAATTTTCAAAAAGGCCAATATTTTAAAAATAGATGAATTTTAGAAAAAGATCAAAATTTTTAAAAGCCAAAGTTTTAACAAAATTTTAAATGAAAAAAAAAATTCATATTTCGGAAAAATGATGCAAAATTTAAAAATTTTGAAGTCAAAATTTTGAAAAATGTTGAAATATTAATAAGCATTTAAAAGTGAAGCTTTTCGAAAAGGAGTAGAAATTTTGATAAACACTCGAAAATTTTAAAAGAGGGCTACATTTTTAAGAAATGTCAAGCTTTGAAACAATCGATATTTCCAAAAAAGTCGATATTTTATAAAAGTTTTATGTTAAAAAAAATAAAATTTGAACAAGATTTTCAAAGAATATTCGACATTTTGAAAAAATATCGAAATTTAATAAAAGTCAAAATTTCAAAGTCAAAATTTTTATTTAAAAGTCTAAAAAGTCCAGAATTTAAAAGACTATCTAAATTTAATAAAATATCCAAATTGACAGTGTTGAGAAATTTAAAAAAAGTCTAAATTTTAATTTTTTTAAATTTTTAATAAAATCGCATTTCCAAAATTATTCAGAAAACTTAAAACAATTTAAAAAATAGGATGCATTCTCAAAAAATGTCGATATTTTTAAAAGCGATGTTTTTAAAAAAGAGAAAAAGTTAAAAAAAAAGTAGAAAATTTAAAATGAAATTTTGAGAAATGTCAGAAGAAAAAAAGTAAAGAGTTTTTGGGAAAGACATAATTTTGAAAAACTTCTTATAATTTCATAAAGTCCAAACATTGAATAATGATCAGAGAACGCAAAAAAACAAGAACATTTAAATTTGGAGAATTCTGAAGTTTCAAATTTTCGAAAAGGCCAAAATTTTGAAAAATAGATGAATTTTGGAAAAATATCACAATTTTTAAAAGCCAAAATTTAAAAAAAAAGATAATATTTTGGAAAAAAGATGCCGAAAATTTTAAAATTTTAAAGTGAAAATTTTGAAAAATGTTAAAATATTAATAAGCATTTAAAATTTTCAAAATAAAAGTGAAGCCTTTCGAAAAGGAGTAGAAATGTTGATAAACAGTTGTCAATTTTAAAAAGGACTACATTTTGAAAAAATGTCAAGCTTTGAAAAAATCAATATTTGCAAAAAGAGTCGATATTTTATAAAAATTTTTGTGTTAAAAAAATTAAAATATCAACAAGATTTTCAAAGAATATTCGAAGTTATGAAAAAATGTCGAAATTTAATTAAAGTTAAAATTTTAATTTTTTTGTTTTTTTTTTAATTTTTAATATTACCAAATTTTCAAAATTATTCAAAAAACTTAAAACAACTTAAAAAATGGATGCATTCTGAAAAAATTCGAGATTTTTAAAAGCGATGCTTTGAAAAAAGTGCAAAAGTTTTAAAAAAGTAGAAAATTTAAAGTAGAATTTTGGGAAATGTCAGAAATTTCATAAAAGAGTTTTTGGAAAAGACGAATTTTTGAAAAACTTTGTAATTTCATAAAGTCTAAACATTGAATAATGATTAAAGAACTACAAAAAAAAGAAAATTTCAAATTTGGAGTATTCTGATAAGTTTCGAAATTTTCGAGAAAGCCAAAATTTTGAAAAATAGATGAATTTTGGAAAAAGATCAACATTTTTAAAAGCCAAAATTTTCAAAAAAATACTAAGATTTTGGAAAACGAGGCGAAAATTTGAACATTTTTAAAAATGTTGAAATATTAATAAGTATTTAATATATTTCCAAAAAAAAAGTGAAAAGGGGTAAAAATTTTGATAAACAGTTGAAAATTTAAAAAAAGGCTTCATTTCGAAGAAATGTCAAGTTTTGAAAAAATCAATTTTTGCAAAAAAAAGTCGATATTTTATAAAAGTTTTATATTAAAAAAAATTTAAATTTCAACAAAATTTTGAAAGAATATTCGAAATTTTTAAAACACGTCAAAATTTAATAAAAGTCGAAATTTTAAAGTCAAAATTTTTAGTTAAAAGTTTGAAAAGTCCGGAATTTAAAAAAAACTATCGAAATTTAAAAAAGTGTTCAAATTGACAGTGTTGAGACTTTTAAAGAAATCGAAATTTTAGAAAAAAATCTGAATTAGTGGAATTTTCAAATTTTCCTGAAGTTTTGATTTTTGAAGAAATTTCGAGTTTTTATCCAACATATTTTATCAAAATTTCAACTTTCGTTTAAGATTTCTATTTTTTTCACAGATGTTAAGGATGCTTAATATTTTCTTTAAACTTCGAGAAGGAAGTAAAAATTCCTGAAAAAAGGAAAAAGTGAAAATGCCAAGTGGTGTTTCGAATTTTCTAATTTTTTAATTTTCTATTTTGAATTTTTTTAAATTTTTAGTAAAAACTAAAGATTTAAAAAACTCGTGTAGGACACAACTGAAATATAGTATATTTGCGTACTATATATTTTTTCAATAGTATATAGTACACAGACGTGAAATATAGTACAATACTATATATTATAGTACGGTTGGCAACCCTACTCGTATCGCCTCCTCTTCGTTTTGATGCGATAAAAGGAAGTAAGTTAAAACAACGGCCGCCGGAGGCGGAAGCCCCGTAAATTCCTCGACCCGTCTTAATATGATCTTATAAGTTGAAATTCTCGGAACTCGGAACTTTTCTCTTAGAAATTAAACATGAAAGGAAGAATCCTTTTCAGTCGAGAATTAAGGTAGCAGATGCGTAGACCGCAAAGTCGGCCCGCAATTACCTTTCATCCCCGAGGTTGACTTCCCGGTGCAACGCCGGGTTATTTAATTAGCCGGCGCTCGAACGGGGGGCTTCGGATGGGGAAATGTCGCCTTGTCGTAGCATCCAAGCATTTGTGCAAATTCACTATTTTAATAACAAATGTTGTTATTGGGATCTAATTTTTTAGCCACTTCTGTATTAGTGCGGTCTAATTTTTTGTCCCTTTGGATATTCAGTCTTTCCATTACCCTATAAATTGCAATATCGACGGAAGTATTATTTTGCTTTTATTGACTCAATTATAAACAATTTAACATTAAGATGCTATTTTGGATGCGCTTTGATAACTTATTAGCTAGGGTGGGGTCATCTAGAAATTGGAAACATTTTTTGATTTAGATTCATAATTAATAAGCAAACAGGAGTTCAAAGTAGCGTGGGCTGAAATCAGAGCTAAATCAGAAGTTCCGGATGCAGAGGCCCCATAAGCGTAGTCCACAGATTCAAAAAGCCCAATCGGATGACGAATTGTTTTGTGTAATCATCGGGGCTTGAACAACTGTTTCCCGGAGGTCCGACAATTATTACGTCGCGTCGTGCAGTTTATGACAAATAGCTTTCGCCCACCGAATTGATTCGAACTTGAAAAATAAAAATGAGGAAAAATGAAAGAGAGGCAGGAGCGGCGGTACACGTCGAGATAACGATTTTAGGTCATAAATGTTAACTGGGGGGACAACGTTTTTTATTGTCTAATTGACGGTGTCGGGAACGCGCCGAGAGCGATGTCGATTTTGCGCGCGGCCAATTATGTTGGAGAAGCGAGAATTATAAAGTTCATTGTTGCAACCTGAAACACGCAATGATGCTCGATAGGAAAAACCGGAAACTCTTCGAAGCCACCTTAGTTCAAATATTTGATTTACATTTGGGAATGATTACAATTTAATGAAGGCAATGAACTTGACTGTGATTTATAGTTTTGTTCGATTTTGGAGAGGATCACTTAATTTGGCAATAGCAAAACTTCTTATCAATAAACAACCGATCTATAGCGATGTTCCTGCAGAAAAATTACTATCCCAAATGAAAGGACAAGAGTGAACAGTGATCTCGAAGAAAGGCTATCCCAAACCAGGTGGATTCAAAGAATATGATAACGAAGACTTCCACGGCCAGAGTCAGTACAGGATATACTTCTTCCAAGATTGAACCGTGTCAAAGAACTACTAAAAGTGTACAAAAGTGAACACAGCGAACACTTTTAGTAGTTCTTTGACACGGCTCAAAGCGATATCTGTAACGTTACCTGGGATGAGAAAGAAAGTCGACCGTCCCACCCAAATTTAAAAAATATTAGTCTCCCACTCAATCTCTACCACACGAATATCTCGAGAGTTTTTTAATTGTTTTAAATAACATTTTAAGATCAGTCAAAATTGGAAATTGCTTAGTCCACAAAAAATCAAATTTTTATCATTTATAAAAAACTTAAAGTTTCTAGTCCAATTACTTGAGTTTAAAACGCAGGACGAGGAGCACCTCCTGTTTCGACCTGCCTTCTGCCTCTACGGTCCACAGATATTGTCCTGGTGATATAAATTCGCGATGCGGGGCAAACAGCCCGGCATTGTCTCATAGGTTGATGCTACACAGGTAACAGTAAATTGATAGATTCGCCCGCGTAACTCCCTTTTTTTCTATTGTTAGATGTTACAGACTATTAACTATTAATATAGAATATGGAATACCAGTAATATAGAATAGTATACACCAATGTTTTTCGTACAATACAGTACAAACCCCTTTCTTATTAAGGATTGGTATCAACGACACCAAGGGCTGTGCTCTCCCACATGAAAGCGAAAGAAGTATATCCTGTGGATTCAAAGAAGCTCGCGAAGATATGGTGTTTATTGTGCCATTGCTCTCCTTCCATAAAATAAATCTCCGAACGAACTACCAACTATCCCAACTCGCTTGATCGCACTCCTGAACTAAATTTATAACCCTGAAGACCTGACCATTCCCTGGTCAATGTCTAATAATATAATCGAGTAGTAAACCCCTAAAAGCCAAAGAATAAGGCTCTAAGAGCCATCGAGTAAAACTCAAGTGCCAGAGATTTACTCACTCAGGTTCAGCAACTTAAAGAGCTAACGAGTAACACCTCAGTGCCAGAGTCACGCCCTAACAGCCAGCGAGTAAGGCTTCCGATACCTCAGAAGCGGTCACACGTTACATTTTACGAGCCCCCGATTGCTTATTAAATCATTTCAGACGAGGCGTCAGTTAATTTAGTCGAAAAATCATTAAGGACGTCTACGTTTTAATATGAATTGAGTTCGCCCGCCGTTTTGACGGAATTATTAGTGCTTTTAGAGCATTGTCTTGAGACTGTAATCAATCTTTGGTAGTTCAAGGCTCCGCGCCTTATAATCTGCCCATTTAATCTCCCGCCTGCATTTCTCTATTATTAATCAATTTCGAACTTGCATCGAACTGTTTCGTATTTACATCGAAGCGTTCGAATATGGCTTTTAACGTCTTTTGTCTTCAGAATCACGATTCGAGCGAGCTAGATTTCTGTTGATAGGGAGGTAGGTTTTTGAAAGAAGAACAAGAAAAACGACAGCTCCTACGATTACTTTAACAAAATCTTGGTTATTTCGTTGCGTTATGTGGTGTGATGACAACTAAGAGCCTAATTTTTATCAGTAGACAGAACTGCAGTTCTAGAAGGAGAGATTAAAAACAGAAAAAACATCACATCTTCACTGGGATACCAGGCGACATACGGCACAAAAAAACGACGCTTGAAAGCGTTATTGCGCAAATTATACAAGCATCTTAGGTGCCTGAAAATAATGAAAATACGACCATCAGCATCTCGGATGAATGGTAGAAAAACGACGTGTTTGATGGGGTGCGGCCCACAGTTTCTTGCTATTTTAACGAAACCTTGGTTATGTCATTGTGTCATTGGTCATTCGGGTCATTCAGTTTGATTTGATGATGACAACTGCGATAATTTTTATTAGTAAATCGATCTGTAGTTGCAGGAACCAGGTAACAGTAAATTGATAGATTCGCCCGCGTAACTCCCTTTTTTTCTATTAATAGATGTTACAAAACAAATTAACTATTAGTATAGAATAGTGTTCATCAATGTTTTTCGTACAATGTAGTACAAACCCTTTTCTTATTAAGATTGGTATCAACGACACCAAGGGCTGTGCTCTCCCACATGAAAGCGAAAGAAGTATATCCTGTGAATTCAAAGAAGCTCGCGAAGATATGGTGTTTATTGCGCCGTTGCCCTCCTTCCATAAAATAAATCTCCGAACGAACTACCAATTATCCCAACTCGCTTGATCACATTCCTGAACTAAATTTATAACCCTGAAGACATGACCATTCTCCGGTCAATGTCTAATAATCCTGAACTAAATTTACAAAACCAAAAGAAAATTGACAATGCTTAAGACTACTTTAGGAAAATAGGATACAGTTGTAGGGTCTTCGTCACATCGCCAATTTGACTACCTTATCAATGGACTAAGGTGCTATAATTTGGGTTAAATTATAATTTAATTTAATAAATATTAAGTACTCCCTATTAAATTTTAATAAATCTTTGACTCATTTTTAATACACTTAAGTGTCTTGGCATGTTAACTGTATGAAACAACAGTAAACGTTGATAGGTGTGGTTTGGATCACATCCAAGTTGCTAAAGAAATAAATTGCAAGCAACAAAAATAATTGACGCTCTCTCTCGCCTTTATACCTTTCATAATCCTAATACACTAAAGCCATTCACATAAACCACTTATCTCTATTATTAAATTAGCAATTAATACATCGGTGTGAAAACGTCGCTTTTCCTTCACGTATGGTTCAGAAGTCGATTCAAAATGAAATAACGTCGAAGGTGTCGATGCGACAAAAGGCAGAATTTAGTTTGTTCGAAACAATTTTAAATTTGCGGCAATCCCCAAAGAAATAAAGCCTTTCGACGTTCGTTACGGAAGGAAAAAAAAATAAAATTTGTCTTCCATATGACTTTAACGATCCCAAGAGAAAGATCCTCCACTTCGGAGTTGTTTAAGAGGAAAAAAATTCCCAAAGAAATATACTAAAAACCGTCGAGCGTTAAAATAAAATCTTAAAACTGCATTTTAAACTTTGGTCAGGTCATTCGAATGGAAATGTGAAGTCGCTCTTTAAATTATAAAAATTTGATTTTTCTTGTACTGAGCTTTGTTTTGCAATTTCCAGTTTTAACGATCCTAAAATGTTATTTAAAACAATTAAGAAACTCTCGAGATATTCGTATGGTAGTGATTGAGATGCGAGACTAATTTTTTAAAATTTGGGCGGGCGGTCGACTTTCTTTCTCATCACGGTAACGTTACACATACCGCTTTCATGTGGGAGAGCACAGCCCTTGGTGTCGGTAATACCAATCTTAATAAGAAAGGGGTTTGTACTGTATTCTACAAAAGGCATTAGTGTATACTATTTGAATTTATATCGCCATCTCCTCTGACGACAATATCTGTGGGCCGTGGACAGTAGACGGCAGGTCGAAACAGGATGTTCTCTTTGTCCTGCATTTTAAACTCAAGTTTTTGGACTCGAAATTTTAAGTTTTTTCTAAATGATAAAATTTTAATTTTTGGTGGACTAAACTCTATTTGCAATTTTCACTTTTCACGATCCTAAAATGTTATTTAAAACAATTAAGAAACTCTCGAGATATTTGTATGGTAGTGACTGAGGTGGGAGACTAATTTTTTAAAAATTTGGACAGGTGGTCGACTTTCTTCCCCATCACGTTAACCTTGCAGATACCGATTTTATGTGACAGAGCACAGCCCTTGGTGTCGGTAATACCAATCCTAATAAGAAAGGGGTTTGTACCTGTATTGTAAGAAAGACATTGGTGTATACTAGTTCTATATTATTGTATTTATATTCTATATTAATAGTTAATAGTCTGTAACATCTACCAATAGACTAAAATAGTGAGTTACGCGGGCGAATCTATCAATTTACTGTTACCTGTGTAGCATCAACCTATAGGAAAACGCCGGGCTGTTTGCCCCAATTTATATCGTGCGAATGTACATATATTGCCATCTCCTCTTAGGATAATATCTGTGGGCCGTGGACGGTAGACAGCAGGTCGAAACAGGAAGTTTGCTTCGCCCTGCATTTTAAACTTAATTGGACCAAAAATTTTCATTTTAAATGATAAAAATTTGATTCTTTGTGGACCAAGCTCTATTTGCAATTTCCAGTTTTGATGATCTTAAAATGTTATTTAAAACAATTAAGAAACTGTCGAGATATTCGTGTGGTAGAGATTGAGTGGGAATACTTTTTTTTAAATTTGGGTGGCCGTTCGACTTTCTTGCTCATCATGGTAACGTTACAGATATTGCTTTCATGTGGGAGAGTACAGCCCTTGGTGTCATTAATACCAATCCTAATAAGATAGGGGTTTGTACTGTATTGTACGAAAGACATTGGTGTATACTATTTTATATTATTGTATTCTATATTCTATATTAATAGTTAATAGTCTGTAACATCTACCAATAGAAAAAAATAGTAAGTTACGCGGGCGAATCTATTAATTTACTGTTACCTGTGTAGCATCAACCTATGGGAAAATGCCAAGCTGTTTACCCCGCTTCGCGAATTTATATCGCCATCTCCTCTTAGGACAATATCTGTGGACCGTGGACGGTAGACGGCAGGTCGAAACAGGAAGTTCTCTTCGTCCTGCATTTTAAACTCAAGTATTTGGACTCGAAATTTTAAGTTTTTTCTAAATGATAAAACATTGATTTTTTGTGGACTAAGCTCTATTTGCAATTTCCAGTTTTGACGATCCTAAAATGTTATTTAAAACAATTAAGAAACTCCGAGTTATTTGTATGGTGGTGATTGAAATGGAAGACTAATTTTTTAAAAATTTGGACGGGTGGTCGACTTTCCCATCACGTTAACGTTGCAGATACCGATTTTATGTGAGAGAGCACAGCCCTTGGTGTCGGTAATACCGATATTAATAAGAAATGAGTTTGTACTGTATGACGACTTGTGTATACTAAAGTATCTTCATTTAAGTGTATTATACTATTTGAATTTATTTGCCATATAGTATTTGAATTTATATTGCCATTTCTCTAGGACAAATCTGTGGATGTGGACAGTAGACGGCAGTCGAAACGAAGTCTCTTGTCCTGCATTTAAACTAATTTTTGGACTCGAAATTTTAAGTTTTTTCTAATGATAAAAATTGATTTTTTGTGGAAAGCTCTTTTGCAATTTCCAGTTTGACGATCCTAAAATGTTTTAAAACAATTAGAACTCCGAGTATTTATGTGGTGATTGAATGGAAGACTAATTTTTTAAAAATTGGGGGTGGTCGACTTTCCATCACGTAACGTTGCAGATACCGTTTTATGTGGAGAGCACAGCCTTGGTGTCGGTAATACGATATTAATAAGAAAGGTTTGTACTGTATGCATGTACGAAAAACATTGGTGTATACTATTCTATATTATGGTATTCCATATTCTATATTAATAGTTAATAGTCTGTAACATCTACCAATAGAAAAAAATAGTGAGTTACGCGAGTGAATCTATCAATTTACTGTCACCTGTGTAGCATCAACCTATAGGAAAACGCCGGGCTGTTTGCCCCAATTTATATCGTGCGAATGTATATTGCCATCTCCTCTTAGGACAATATCTGTTGGTCGTGGACGGTAGACGGCAGGTCGAAACAGGAAGTTTGCTTGGCCCTGCATTTTAAACTTAATTGGACCAAAAATTTTCATTTTAAATGGATAAAAAATTTGATTCTTTGTGGACCAAGCTCTATTTGCAATTTCCAGTTTTGATGATCTTAAATGTTATTTTAAAACAATTAAAAAACTCTCGAGATATTCATGTGATAGAGATTGAGTGGGAGATCATTTTTTTTTAAATTTGGGTGGACAATCGACTTTCACGTAACGTGACAGGTATCCCTTTTATGTGGAAGAGTACAGCCCTTGGTGCCGGTAATACCAATCCTAATAAGAAAGGGGTTTGTATTGTATTGTACAAATGACTTTTTGTGTATATACTATACTATATTACTAGTTAACTTCTCTTGCCTCTTTACCTTGAATTGCGAATTTTATATCGCCATCTTTTCGTAGGACAATATCTATAGACCGTGGACGGTAGACGCCCTGCATTTTAAAGTTACGTAATTAGACTTAAAATTTTTTCTTTAATTGATGGAAATTTGATTTTTTGAGGACTAAGCCATATTTGCAATTTTCAGTTTTGACGATCTTAAAATGGTATTTAAAACAATTAAGAAACTCTCAAGATATTCGTGTGGTAGAGATTGAGTGAGAAACTATTTTTTTTTTAATTTGGGTGGGCGTTTCGACTTTCTTTCTCATCACGGTGACGTTACAGATATTGCTCTCATGTGGGGAGAGTATAGCCCTTGGTGTCGGTAATACCAATCTTAATAAGAAAGGGGTTTTTACTCTATTGTACAAAAGACATTGGTACGTACTATGGTTTGTTATTGTATTCTATATTCTATATTAATAGTTAATAGTCTGTAACATCTACCAATAGAAAAAATAGTGAGTTACGCGGGCGAATCTATCAATTTACTGTTACTTATGTAGCATTAACCCATGGGAAAATGCCTGACTCTTTGCTCTGCATCGCGAATTTATATCGCCATCTCGTAGGACAATATCTGTGGGTCGTGGACGGCAGACGGCAGGTCGAAACAGGAAGTTTTTTTCGCCCTGCATCTTAAACTTAATTGGACCCGAAATTTTAAGTTTTATTTTAAATGATAAAAATTTGACTTTTTTTGGACCAAGCCGTATTTGCAATTTCCAGTTTTGATGATCGTAAAATGTTATTTAAAACAATTAAGATACTCTCGAGATATTTGTATGGTAGTGATTGAGGTGGAAGACTAATTTTTTAAAAATTTGGGAGGGTGGTCGACTTTTTTCCCCATCACGTTAACGTTACAGATACCCATTTCATGTAGGAGAGTTCAGCCCTTGGTGTCGGTAATATCAATCTTAATAAGAAAATGGTTTGTACTGTATTGTAGGAAAGATAGTGGTGTATACTATTCTATATTAATAGTTAATTTGTCTGTAACATCCACCAACAGAAAAAAAATAGCGAGTTACGCGGGCGAATCTATCAATTTACTGCATCAACCTATGAAAAAATGCCGGGCTGTTTGCTCCGCATCGCAAATTTATATCATCATCTCCTTTTACGACAATATCTGTGGGCCGTGGACGGTAGACGGCAGGTCGAAACAGGAAGTTTGCTTTGCCCTGCCTTTTAAACTTAATTGGACCAAAAATTTTAAGTTTCATTTTAAATGATAAAAATTTGATTCTTTGTGGACCAAGCTCTATTTGCAATTTCCAGTTTTGATGATCTTAAAATGTTATTTAACACAATTAAGAAACTCTCGGGATATTCGTGTGATAGAGATTGAGTGGGAGATCATTTTTTTTTTAAATTTGGGTGGACAATCGACTTTCACGTAACGTGACAGGTACCCCTTTCATGTGGAAGAGTAAAGCCCTTGGTGCCGGTAATACCAATCCTAATAAGAAAGGGGTTTGTACTGTATTGTACAAATGACTTTTGTGTATGCTATACTATACTATATTACTAGTTAACTTCTCTTGCCTCTTTACCTTGAATTGCGAATTTATATCGCCATCTTTTCGTAGGACAATATCTATAGACCGTGGACGGTAGACGCCCTGCATTTTAAAGTAAAGTAATTAGACTTAAAATTTTAAGTTTTTTCTTTAATTGATGGAAACTTGATTTTTTGAGGACTAAGCTATATTTGCAATTTTCAGTTTTGACCATCTTAAAATGTTATTTAAAACAATTAAGAAACTGTCGAGATATTCGTGTGGTAGAGCTTGAGTGAGAAACTAATTTTTTTTTTAATTTGGGTGGGCGTTTGACTTTCTTTCTCATCACGGTAACGTTACAGATATTGCTTTCATGTGGGAGAGTATAGCCCTTGGTGTCAGTAATACCAATCTTAATAAGAAAGGGGTTTATACTGTATTGTACGAAAGACATTGGTGTGTACTATTGTTTGTTATTGTATTCTGTATTCTATATTAATAGTTAATAGTCTGAAACATCTACCAATAGAAAAAATAGTGAGTTACGTGGGCGAATCTATCAATTTACTGTTACTTAGGGAGCATCAACCCATGGGAAAATGCCTGACTCTTTGCTCTGCGTCGCAAATTTATAGCGCCATCTCGTAGGACAATATCTGTGGGCCGTAGACGGCAGGTCGAAACAGGAAGTTTTTTTCGCCCTGCATGTTGAACTTAATTGGACCCGAAATTTTAAGTTTTATTTTAAATGATAAAAATTTAACTTTTTTTGGACCAAGCCGTATTTGCAGTTTCCAGTTTTGATGATCGTAAAATGTTATTTAAAACAATTAAGATACTCTCGAGATATTTGTATGGTAGTGATTGAGGTGGAAGACTAATTTTTTAAAAATTTGGGAGGGTGGTCGACTTTTTTGCCCATCACGTTAACGTTGCAGATACCCATTTCATGTAGGAGAGTTCAGCCCTTGGTGTCGGTAATACCAATCTTAATAAAAAAATGGTTTGTACTGTATTGTAGGAAAGATAGTGGTGTATACTATTCTATATTAATAGTTCATTTGTCTGTAACATCCACCAACAGAAAAAAAATAGCGAGTTACGCGGGCGAATCTATCAATTTACTGCATCAACCTATGAAAAAATGCCGGGCTGTTTGCTCCGCATCGCAAATTTATATCGTTATTTCCTTTTATGACAATATCTATGGGCCGTGGACGGTAGACGGCAGGTCGAAACAGGAAGTTTTCTTCGCCCTGCATTTTAAATTGAACTGGACCTAAAATTTTAAGTTTTATTTTAAATGATGAAAATTTGATTTTTTGTGGACCAAGCTCTATTTGCAACTTCCAGTTTTGATGATCTTAAAATGTTATTTAAAACAATTAAGAAACCCTCGAGATATTCGTGTGGTAGAGATTGAGTGGAAGACTAATTTTTTAAAAATTTGGGTGTGTGGTCGACTTTCTTCCCCATCACGTTAACATTGCAGGTACCGATTTCATGTGGGCGAGTACAACCCTTGGTGTCGGTAATACCAATCTTAATAAGAAAGGGGTTTGTACTGTATTGTACGAAAGACATTGGTGTGTACTATTGTTTGTTATTGTATTCTATATTCTATAATAATAGTTAATAGTCTGTAACATCTACCAATAGAGAAAAATAGTGAGTTACGCGGGCGAATCTATCAGTTTACTGTTACTTATGCAGCATCAATCTATGCGAAAATACCGGGCTGTTTGCCCTGCATCGCGAATTTACATCGCCATCTCTTAAGACAATGTCTGTAGGCCGTGAACGGTAGACGGCAGGTCGAAACAGGAAGTTATCTTCATCCTGCATTTTAAACTCAAATAATTAGATTCAAAATTTTAAGTTTTTTATAAATGATAAAAATTTGTTTTTTTTTTTGGACTAAGCTCTATTTGCAATTTGACGATCTTAAAATGTTATTTAAAACAATCAAAACACTTTCGAGATATTCGTGTAGTAGAGATTGAGTGGGAGACTATTTTTTTTAAATTTGGGTGGATGGTCGACTTTCTTTCTCATTACGGTAACGTGACAGGTACCGCTTTTATGTAAGAGAGTACAGCCCTTGGTGTCGGTAATACCAATCCTAATAGGAAAGGGGTTTTTATTGTATTGTACAAATGACATTTGTATATGCTGTACTATTACTATATTAACAGTTAATTTGTCTGTAAAATCTACCAACGGAAAAAAAATAGCGCATACGCAAGCAAATCTATCAATTTACTGTTACTTATGTAGCATTAAACCATGGAAAAATACTGAACTGTTTGCACTGCATCGCGAATTTATATTGCCATCTTCTCTTAGGACAGTATCTGTGGACCGTGGACGGTAGACGGCAGGTCAAAACAGAAGGTTCTCTTTGCCCTGCATTTTAAAGATAAGTAATTAGACTCGAAATTTTATGTTCTTTTAAATGATGAAAATTTGATTTTTTGAGGACTAAGTTATATTTCAAGTTTTGACGATGTTAAAATGTTATGTTTATTAATTTTATTTAACATTTCTTTGGCCCAGTTTGAAAATTGTTTGTTGACAATAAAAATTTAAATATTTCCAAACTGGGCCGAAGAAATGTTAAATTAAATTAATAAACATAATGTTTCCGGTCAATAAGAGTTCACTTTGAAGAATAAGCTTAAAATGTTATTCAAAACAATTAAAAAACTCTCGAGATATTCGTATGATAGTGATTGAGTCGGAGACTAAGTTTTTTAAAATATGGGCGGGTGGTCGACTTTCTTCCTTACTACGTTAACGTTGGAGATACCAATTTCATGTGGGAGAGTACAGCCCTTGATGTCGGTAATACCAATCCTAAGAAAGGAGTTTGTGTTGTATTGCGCGAATGACGTTTTTACACACTATACTATAGTAATAGTTTATTTGTCTATAACATCTATCAATAGGAAAAAAATAGCGAGTTACGCAGGGTGAATCTACTAATTTAATGTTACATATGTACTACCTACCAACAGTAAAATTTCTAGTTGTTTGCCCTGTATTTTGAATTTATACCACCATCTTCTTTTAAGGCAATATCGGTGGTCGGTGGACGGTAGACGAAGAGGGCAGGTCGAAATAAAAATTCCTTTCGCCTCTTGCCGCAATTTTGTCGAGGGAACTAGCGAGATATATAAGTTAATTTGAATTCGATCCTATTAATTTCGAAGATACATACAATTGCACATTTGCGGAAATCCCGCCTTCTTGACATTTGTAATATTACAGAAATTTAAAATATGACGTGAAGTTAAGCCTTCTAAAGAAAATTTACGTTTAAAAAAACGGTCCATCCAACGTTTGAGTTATTTCCGAAATTTCGGCAGATTAGATTTGAACCAAAACGGGTTCTATTTGACTCTAAAATGTCATCGGTGCGGCCTAAAATCGGAACTGGAGCCATATAATATGATAATGAAGGCTTCCACGACCAGAGTCAGTACAGGATATACTTCTTCAGGGATTGGACCGTGTCAAAGAACTACTAAAAGTGTTCGACGTTTCGCCCACCATCGTAGTGAAGAAGCCCCCTACGATGGTGGGCGAAACGTCGAAAACTTTTAGTAGTTCTTTGACACGGTCCAGTCCCGGAAGAAGTATATCCTGTATAGAGCCATATAAACTCGTCCTTGATTTTACGTTAGTCCGATGATTTCCGTCTGGTGGATTAAAGTACATTATACTTTAGTGCACATAAATGCACCAACATTTTTCCAGCAAAATGCGGCGTTTAGAAAACAAATCGTACAAAAAAATAAGGAAATTTTCTTCGAGTTCTTAGATAAAAGGAACGTTGCACCTTTTCCCTCTATTATTTAGATCCTTGGGTATTCCTCTGGTGTGCGACCGTATCGATTAAGAGTGAAATATGGCCCAATTCTTCGTCATAGCCTCGACGGCTCGCTCACTTTAAAAGAGTCTGGAGGTGAAAGCAATTGATATACAATAGACTCGCTCGAGACGTTTCTATTCACTGTTGTTTGCCCCGTCGATTGCACCGGTTGTACGTCAAATAGTTTCACTCTTTTCGACATCGATGAGAACAATTGACAATTCAAACAAGAACAACAGGCAATTTACCCGAAACTAACATTAGATTATCTCACCTTTTCATTTAAATTAAGTATCTACTGCACTAAGATAATTAAAATGTTGAACGGGGAACCCCCTATTTAGTAAATTAAACAGTTTGCTTTGAATCCAGATGAAGAAAATACGGAATTAGATCGAAAATGAAATTTGATGTGTAATGCAATAGTATAATGTATTCGTTAAAATTCAATACTGCAAGTACGATTTATTAAAATTTGCAAGGGGAGGGGGGGAACGCTCAGTTAATAAACATATAAGAAACTAAAACCGAGATTATCTTTCAGAAAATGGAAAACAATCGATCATTCGGATAAAAATAATAGGCAATTTAGCTAAAAACGCGTCATAGTCGACCCACTTCTTTTGTTAAATTTCAATATTGCATAAAACAATTTAAAATTTCGTAGAAAGCAATCCGCCTAGTTGATAAACATATAAAAAATTTAAACGGGATATTTCGGGAAAACCTTCATGTCTAATAGGAACAGTGGAATCAGCTATTAATCGATCCATTAATTCCAATAGCTAGAAAATTTTCCATTAAATAAACAATAAAAGGCAGAAGTTGATGACCTCGATATTTCAGGCTTTTTCCGAATTTTCATACATGAAATATATCCGCTTATAATATCGTCCAATAAACGCAGCTTTGTGAAGCGCTCGATCTCTATTAGTGACCTGATAAATGTATATGTATATTATGTAAAGTGCACCAGGTCGATCAGAGTTCGATTATAAATATATCAAGAGCGAATCATAGCATAATGAATTAATAGGTAAAAGCCGCATTAAATATGTAAGGGATCTTCTATCGGGGTCAATAAAATCTAATGCAAATACTTCAGTAGAAGATTTTAATGATATTTGAAGATAAAATAACCATGTTGACAGGAAAGAACAAAATAAAATAGAAAAATGAATGATTTGTATATTACTAATTGTAGCTTTTCGAAGAAAAGGAATTCTAGCAGAATTGTACTTCAGAAAATAAACTGCAATATATACTGAAACCTAACTGAAATGGAAAAGGGTAGGCGTCCCACCATTTTCAAGAAGGATCCTAAAAAAGGCACGTCTGGCAGCACTCGTAATTATCTTGATCGTTATATGAAAATCGCGAAAGGTTGGTGGTATCGCACCGTTACACTCCTCACCTACAGTAAAACTATGGCGGAAAAAGAGAAGACTGATTTAGGATAGCCAACAGAAAATTTACTGGGATAGCAGGATTGGTTTTCGCTTCTTAGGCGACACGCGGCACAAAAATTAAAAATAAAATGACGCTTGAAAGCGTTTATACGCAATCTCATGGTGCGTATCCAACGGTGTTCGCCTACAGCTTGCGAACATTCAATACCGTTCCCAAAATGTTCACATTATATTCGCGAACTGTTAACTCGGTTGATGTTACCAAGAGCCAGCGGGAATTTTAACGAACCCCACGCTGAACCCGTCAACGCTACTAATGTTATACGAACTGTTCGTAAACTTAGGTGGATACGCACCAGTTAAATGCCTAAAAATAATGAGAATACGACTAGTCACCATCTCGGATGAATACTAGAAACGTGTTCCTATCTTCGATGGCGTGCGGCTCACAAAATCGGAGAAGTCTAAGGGAAGGGATAAGGGTAACAAAACCGCCGCATTTGATACAGGATAACGCTGAAGACTGGTCTATGCTAAAGGATTGCTGAATTCTAAAGGCTTTACTCGTGCACACGCTATTTTATGCTCTGGAACCAAATCCATTCATCTGGGGAGACAACCTGCAACAACAAAAAATTCAGTTTTGTTTAGATAGAATGCAGCCAAATGCCTTAGGTTGACGTAATTCGTAATAGCTTGAACCTATCAGTCTGTGTCCAAGATCATTCGATTCAATTAAAGGTGCCATCGTAAAAGCGCCTAATTAAATTTCTATAAACGAATCTAATTAAACGTGCGGTAGGGCGTAAATCTTCGCAGCAAGGGGCAATGAAAAAGTGGCGGCATAGATCACATGTTGCAAGGGCGAATGAACTTATTAAGGTTTGGAGCAGGTCGTTTCGCGGCCCGTATCCCGAAAACATTGGAAATATAGAGGAAAGGAAGGAACGTGTCGCCTCCGTGCGTTCACTTGGTTTTTGGGTCGATACGGCGGCGCTGCCGGAGGAAAGCCTTTTCGGTTTTTCCAGCCATCCAGCAGGGGGATTTATCCAGACTGTGTCACTGCTAATGGCACTCTGCCATCTTTCCTTCTCCACGCTTCCATCATCGCACGTCATGCAATAAAGACACGCTTTCGGGCCCCTTTAGCAGATGCATATTCATCGACGCCTTCGGGGCGATTTCCCATGGCAAGGTCACGTTTGCAACCGCGATTTTACCAGTTTTAAATGCTTTTTTTTTTTGCAGTTCGACACGACTAGAAATATTGTTCTGGGAATGTGTCCCTTTTAATTAAGGCGTTTAGAGATTTAATGGGGAGATACCAAGGAAATTGTAATTTGAATCGAGAACTAACAATGTTGGGAATGAAACGTTCCCCTAGTCCTGATGCAGAGAGACTTAAAGGGCGTTTTGATACTGGTATTGGTTTACATATCATGCTAAACGTTTCTCTTTTGTGGTGTGGCCCACCCTTGCGTGGTGTAGAGTGAAGTAGTCTTTATTGCGCTTGTCTTCGCAATTTTTTATTTCGTGAGGAATCTTCCTCGAATGGGTTCATTTGTACCAGTGGAGGAACATAAGCATCTGCAGGCAAGCAAGACTGCTGATCGATAAACCCTTGCAATTAAGGGCTGAAGTACTTATCGCAATAAATAAAAGCCATAACCAAAGCAATAGGTCTGCTCATTGGCCATGGGAACTTTAAAGGACACCTGGTTAAACTCAATCTAGCAGTAAGCGACCGACGTCGACTGTGTGGGACTGAAAAGGAAAAAAGTTTACGCATTGTGTGTGCTTGTCCACGTTCATCATCATCGTCAGGCTATATCTTGTATCTGGAAAGAAACATTAAGACCAAAAGATCAGGAAGGAATGAATGTAGGTCAGATGTTGAGTCTGCCTGTAAAGGCAGGGATATATAATGTTGACTGAGATTTGAACAATCTTGTGGAAGTTAGAATTTTTTAATTTAGGCGACAGGGTCCTACAAAAGGAAAAAAAAGGAGTCTTCGAGAATCTCAAGAACAGCCGAGGACTGATAGTTTCAAAGATCGAAAGCTTTAAATAACAGATTTATAGATTCAGCGTTCGAAAGACATAAAATAAATAATTTTACTCAGCTCAGTCACCAGTTCTCTGGCGAGAAACCTTTTCTGTAATTGTTCCCAATTATCGACCACACGGGAAAACTTCTTTAGGGCAAATAATTTTTAGATTTCGCCATATTTAAATTTAAAACATTGTAATGCGGCAAAAGTTAATCTAACATTTCCATCGCGCGTTTTCATATTATTCTAACCTTTCAGCTGCCAAGAACGAGCTTCTATTTAAAAAATATCTCGCTGCGAAATCTCATAAGTGACCCCAGAGAATTTCGTTCTTATCCCATGGCGGATCTAATATTCATAATCCCGAGCGTTCGGTGTCGTGCGCAGACCTTCTTATCTTCTTAATTTGTCGTGTTAGGCTTTGTTTACGTGCGGATTTGCCGTTTAACTAAAGTCGACTGCTCCTTTCCACCTTTTGTCTGACCTCGTTTCGACTGAATTTTCACCTTCGCATCGAATATGCGATCGTTAATTAATATTCAGCTTGTTCGGATATTAATAGGAAAACGTCGACCCGATTATTTCCATCTCCGTGAATCAAGTTTGCTTAAATCATTAGAGGGTACATGAGGAGAGTTCGTAGCTGTAAAGACGTCGGGAGTTATTTGGTTTAGAAATGGGGTAAATTAATATTGCTAAAAAATATTTACGTTCGGTTTTTACTGCTTAAGTGCACTTCAATATTACTTAACTTCTGAACCCTAACAGAAAAATATTAATTGGGGAATCCACGAGTAATTTGTGAGATATTTCAATAATATTGTCCCGAGTCTTTATAAGAAATAATATTTCTCCTTTATTAATTCTGGGAAAGCGAATTAAATGCAAACGTATTCTAAAGATCGAATTCCTTAAAAATAATGAAACAAGTAAATACTGATTCACTATAAAGAATTTTTTTTTGTTAAAGTAGGGGAAAATCCTTTACGGCCATCTGGAAAGATAACCCAGATAGTGTCGGACTTCCGCTCAAACTACGGGTACCTACTAAAAACCCCTACTTCTTCGAGCCGGGGCCTTGGCCCCCAATCCCTCCGTCGGAACAGTACAATAGTGATGGAGCACTGTTGTAAGCTGTTTTGCCTGAAATATAAGAACAAACAAAACAAATTTTTTTTCGAAATGGAAGTCCTAGCCTAAAGGACCATCCTTGGTCTTCTAATCTTGGTTGGGATGTTTGGATCGTAATCCACTGCCTGTCGAACTAGTTCATTGGGATGCGTTACCGCTCTCACCATCGCCCTGGAATTAATTTCCCTAAGAAATTCTCTTACCAAAGGTAGTTCAGCTTCTCTGTGGAGCTGATTGTTTCTCACAAACCATGGAGCGTCCATGGCTTGTCTTCTGGACGTTCTGGAACACCTGGAGTTTCTACATCTGATTATCCGTCGCCTGTGACCAAGCTACAGATGCGTAGATCATCGCTGGTCTTATGATTGATTTGTATAGTAACACTTTAAGTCCAATGGACAGGTTACTATTTCTACCAATTATCGCTTGCAGCAGTTCCTTTAGCATTTTGGCTCTGGACACTGCATAATCGATGTGTGCCTGGAATGTTAGTCTTTTGTCTAGAATGACACCTAGATACTTTGCCTAGTCTCCAGTCGACGTTTTGCCCATGAACATTTACATGTCCATATGGTTGAAGTCTTTTTCGAGTGAAAAAGACTGCTTGGGTCTTGTCTGCGTTGACTTGGATTTTCCATTGGCTGAAGTAATCTAGTAGACTGTCTGTTGCCTCCTGAAGTCGTCTGGTGACCACCTCTGGACTGAAAGAGTACGCCACTAAAGCTGTGTCTCCTGCGTAAGTTGCCAATAAGGTGTGGTCGATTGTTGGATTGGTTCTCGGAATGTCTGCTCTGAACAGAGAATACAGCAGAGGTGACAAGGCAGAGCCTTGAGGCACCCCATACTGTAGCCTAAACTGGTTTGATAGTTCCTGTCCCACCTTTGCTCTGAATGGACGCTGGTCCAGGAACGAGCTTACCATTTGAACCATTGTTAGAGGTATTCCAAACTGGTGCATCTTGTAGACCAATCCTTGGTGCCAAACTGTGTCAAATGCCTTGGAGATATCGAAGAAAATAGCTCCCACTACCTGGTTCCAGTTCATGCGTTGAGTGATGGTTTCAACCACTCTCATCAGTTGGTCTGAGGTAGAGTGCATAGGTTGGAACCCAAATTGTTCCTTAGGAATTATGTCGCGATCGCTGATGATATTCTGCAGACGCTTTCTCAAAATCCTTTTCGCCACCTTACCCAAATTGGATAAGAGGCTGATTGGCCTGTAATTTTGGGAAAATTTCCCATCCTTACCTGGCTTAGGAATGAAGATAACGTTTGCAGTTTTCCATCTTGTTGGAAAATGCCGGTATTTTAACATGGAATTGAGTATTGCTCCAAAGTATTTGACAGCTTGGTCCGGAAGAGACTTCAGAGCTTGGATTGGAATTCCATCTGGACCTGGAGACTTTTTGACATTTAGCTTGCGCAGAAAGCTTTGGATTTCCTCCTCGTTAGTTGGCTGGATGACGTCGTCTTCTTCTGGCACTTCCTCCTGAAGAATTTGAACCTCTTCTTCTACTTCATCTACGAAGTCTAAGTCTACTTCTTCAAGTGTGGCCTGACAGTGCCGTTCAAAGGTCTTAGCAAAAGCTGCGGCCTTTTCCTGATCTGAGTAAGCCATTCCTTAAGGTTCGTGTATCGGAGGGATAGATTTCCTTACTCCTCTTAGAGCTTTGGCTGTGCGCCAGAGATCTGATGAAGTTTCGAGGTTGCAACTTCTATGGTGTTCTTGAAACTTAGAAGTTTTATGCTCTCTGAGTTCATACCTGAGCTCGTGGATAAGCCTGTTAACTTCCGCCTTATCTGCTTGCAGATTGGTTCGTCTTGCTCTCTTCCTGGCACGATTTTTCCTTCTAATCAGCTCCACCAAGTGATTTGGCAGTGGTTTCCTTTCTTCTATACGCCGGAAAGTTTTGGTCGCTGCCAGAATTGAATCTGTTATGGTGATTTCCAGTCTTTCCACCGCTGCGTTGATGTCATCGTTTGTATTAATCTCTCCAGGCTCTTCCAGGTTTTCTGCTAAATACTCCCTGAACTGTGTCCAGTTTGTTTTCTTGCAGGTGTCTGGAGGCTTGGGTCCACGATCATCTCCGATGGTCATCATCACTGAGTTGTGGTCTGAGCTGAGCTCACTAACTGATGTTAACTCAACAGTGTATCGAACATCCTTCATCAGTGCAACGTCCAGGACATCTGGAATTCCTGTGGCGTGATGATGACGGGTTGGTTCTTCTGGAGCCATTACATCGATTCCGTTCTGTGCTGTGAACCTTTGAAGTGTCCTCCCGTTTTTGTTGTTGACTCTGCTGCCCCACTCGACGTTTTTGGCATTAAGGTCTCTGGCCACAATAGCATTGTTATTGTTTATTTCGAAGATGCGTGCCAAATCTGTCTCTGTGAGGGCGTTGGTTATGGAGTAACAAGACACCAGCGTCAGAGGTCCCAGCGCCATTTGAATTGTTACTCCAATTCCTTCCAGCTTTTCCAACTCCGGGTGCAGCAAAATGAGTTAGCTTTCTACTTACGTAAATAGCTGTGCCTCCTCCTGGGCCAGTTGGTCTGTCTCTGCGGTGAAGAACATATCCTCGGATTTTTGGATCCTTAGATCTGAACGACATCCTGGTTTCGCTCAGCATCAGTACGTCCAAGTCGTTTTCCTTTGCGAAAACTTCGAGTTCGTTCCTGTTGCCTTGGAGTCGGTTGCAGTTCCAGAAAACTGCCTTGAGATGCTGACGACGAGCAGGATTTCCTCCATTAACTCTTCTTTCTTGGTGTCTATCCATTAGTGTTTTAGACTAAGGTTCTTTGGGAGCATCACCATGATAGAGACGATGGCCTCTTGACTGTTTTGTGCTTCGGAGACTGCTCTCACCAAGTCCAGCACTACTTGGTTCGTTTTATCCTAAGTTTTCTTTGGGTTTGCCTCCTTGGAGCTACCTGTAACAACTGAAGCTTAGGACTTAGTGTTTCCACTTACCTTGCTGAAGTCCTTTGGATTCGATGAAACCTTTGGAGTAACAGCTGTCGCTTTGGCTGTTGTCGGTTTTGCCTTGGAAGTTGTCGGGCCTGTCAGCTTGGTTTTGCGTTGACTTTCCTTATCTGCCGCCTTCTGCTTTCTCGGTTTCAAGAAAGCGGGACATCCCACGTGATCTCCTTTGCAGTTGGCGCATTTAAAGGACTTGTTTTCTGGCTTCTTGCAGTCTTTTGTGGAGTGCTTCCCAGCACACTTGACACAGACTGCTTCCGCGTGGCAATTTGAGAGTGGTTGAATCTTTGGCAGTTGTGGCACTGGTTAACTGCTGCTGAAGGTTTGAGGGATTCAACTTGGATTTCCAAGCCCATAATCTTCTCCAACTTGTAGATCCTGTCCTCTCCGTGATGCAGTTCTAACATGATCATGTTGTAGGCCTTTTTGGTGAATCTGTTTTTCATCCTGGAGGCGCTCATCACCTTGAACCCTTCTTCTTTTACGGCCTTCCTGAAGGCCTCCTCAGGAATTTCTTTCGGAATTTTTCGGACAACCACCTTGACCGTTCTCTCCTCTGGGAGAGCGAAAGAATGGTAAGGAACCTTTTCGCTATCCATCAGTCTGGTGAGCTTTCTGAAGTTATCGACCGTTGCTGGCTGGACTCTGACTCCGTGGTTGACGCTCTTCGCTTTTGTGTATCCTATTTTCCTGGAATTTATCAACAGGTTAATACTTCTCCACTTACCAGCATCTCTGATGATGACGGGAGGGATCCTTGCTTCTTTTTCATCCTTTCTTCTTCTCTGGTGCGTCTATGAGAAACTTGTTTTTGGTTTTTCTTTGCTTCTGGTTTGGTCGGGGTTGGGGTTTCTTCTCCTGAAGAAGATTCTTTCTCGGTTGAGCTTTTCTTGACCCCCTTTTTCTTTAGGCTCTTCTTTTTTCTGACAATTTGAAAAGGTTCCTTTTCCTCCTTTTCTTCTTCTGTCGATTCCTTGCCTCTTTTTCCGCTCGAGGAAATGCTAGTCGGTTCACTTCTAACACTGATTTCGCTGAGGAAATCAGACTCCATTTCTTCCTCTGATCCTATGGTCGGAGAAGGTTCTTCGGACCTCAGGATTCTTTCACTGTAGAGTTGATCTACTCTCTGTCTTTCAGTCCTGAATTCATTTCGTAACTCCTGGAACATGTTTAGAACCTGATCCAGTTGTGAGGCGATTTGCTGCAAAGTCGCCATTTTTGCCTCTGCAATCTCCCCCAAATTGCAGCGTTTCCTATCCTAGATTTAATTAAAGAAAAACTACCATGCATCAAAAAACTTTTCTAGCATGCAGTGTTAGTTTCTAACGTTAGCGTTGTTTATGTGGTTATAAACAGTATTTGTTAAAGATCTTTAAAATTTAGTTTGTTATTTCCCAAATTATACTTATAATCTAAATCAACAAATTATTAGTAATCTCTACAATTCCAGAATTCTATCGGAATGTAATTAGTAAGCAAATTACTATTAGTAATTCCCCAACACACTACAATCTATTGGACAAAATTTACTGGGTAATTAGTGCTAATTTTCAACAGATAATTACAAACAACTTTCGACCTTTAAATATGAAAACTACACGAATCGAAAATAAAACATAACTACGCGGAGCAAAGATTAAATATAACACCGCGGACCAAATATAAAATATAACTACGTGGACCAAAAATAAAATATAATTACGCGGACCAAAGATAAAACATATCTACGCGGACCGAAAATAAAATATAATTACGCGGACCGAAGATAAAACATAACTACGTGGACCGAAGATAAAACATAACTACGCGGACCGAAGATAAAATGCAATTTGTGCGATTTTAAAACCGGAACATTAAATGTATAACACTATTTAAGGATGATCAATATTAGAAAAACATCGATATTAACATCGGTTCAAAAGTATCGATGTACGATGAATATCGATGTCAGAAAACATCGATGTTTTAGATAAAAAAAAACAATTCATTTTATTATAAGGTATACATATAGTAAGTGACGTAAGCAAATACATGGTAGATTATTGGGTTACATTACTGCAAAGTTTGAGTTTACCGGACAGACATAGAGTACGATATAGGGTAGATTTACTATACCTATTATTTCGTTTTCGAAGTTTCATTACTAAAAAAAATTAAGTTCCACTAACACTCGCTCCCACTTTATTTTTAGATAAGAAAAAAAGTTGACCATGGCTTGAAATTGACAGTTTTTTATTTTGTTGGTTTTAATTTGGTTACATCGATTAGCGACATCTAGTGTAAATTGGGTGAAGGTGAAATAATACTAATAGCAACATTTGTTACACCTAATCACGCTAGATGGCCTAGCCGTAGACTTAGAGCATATCGATATCGATGTTCCGATTTTATTCTCATAACATCGATGTGTCAATATTATTGAAAACTTAACATCGATTTTAAAACATCGATGTTTTCCACTAAACATCGATGTTCATTTGCCATCGATGAATATCGATCATCCCTAACACTATTACGATAAGCCGTAACACAGTACCACACAAGAGGCGTTGAGGTTGATCGAAGTCGCGCAAGGATTGAACAATAAACAGTCCACTGGGTTGGTCTGTTTAGATGTTGCCGAGGCTTTTGACAAAGTTTGGCACAAAGGACTTGTATATAAAATGCATAGAGCGAATATCAATTCCAAATTAACAAGGATAATACAATCCTATTTAGAGAATAGGAAATTCGAGGTAAAATTGGACGGAATAATAACCGAAGAAAGAAGAATAAGAGCTGGGGTTCCGCAAGGCTGGATTCTAGGCCCCACTCTATTTAACATATATATGCATAACATTTCCAAACCAAACGGAGTGAAGATAGCGCTGGATGCGGATGATACAGCGATTCTAGCAAGACACACAAGACAAGAAATAATAGTTAGAAGATTGCAAGAAGCCCTTAATCAAGAGGAGGAATGGTTTGAAAAATGGCGCATTGAAGTCCACGGAGACAAAAGTACGGCCACATATATGACAAGAAAAAGGTCACAGCCAGAGAAAAAATTTGAATATTTTCAATGAAGACATTCCCTGGACAGAAGAGGCAAACTATCTAGGAATAATTCTAGATGAAAAACTAACCTTCAGGAAACATGTGGAACACGCTAAAAGAAAGCAATGAAGACAAGGACAAGAATTTATTCGCTTCTATGCAGAAAAAGCCGTCTAACTCTGAGAAACAAAGGACTAATTTACAAAGCAGCTATCAACCTATAATGACTTATGGCGCAGCGTGCTGGGGATATACATCAAAATCAAATATGAATATACTACAAATATTAAAGAACACAGCACTAAAAATGATAGCCAACGCTCCCTGGTTTGTAACCAACCGAAGAATTCATGAAGATTTAAAAATAGGAACGATAGAAGAAGCGGTAAAAAAAGCTGCAAGAAGAGAGTTCGATAGAGCTGAAATACACCCAAATCGACTACTCAGGGAAGTAGTGGATTATGAACCGCAAGATTGTCCAAGATTCAAAAGTCCTAAGACGGTCTTAAGAAGATAAGGTAGTCTAACCTTGGGTTTTCGTGTGGTTTTCGAGGAAAGGTCAAATGGCCAATAGGCGAAAGAAAAACAAGTTGCTCCACACGCGCATTAGGAGGATGTTTTCAGAAAGAGAGAAAAAGGCAGAGAGTAAAGTCTGCAGCATATGAGAGGCAGACATGGAAAGTCTAAATCTCAAAAGAGGCAAAATAGTGACTATCGGTACAAGCAGATAACAGCAACGCAAGAAAGATGGACACGGAAGGTCTGAATCTCTAAAGAGGGAAAAGAGCAGCAATAAATAAGTGAGGTGTAAAAGTTCTTAAACAGAACAGAGCGACAAAGGGGTAAGAGGAAAATATTCCTGACCCCATGGAATGAATGGAAGACAAAGACTGTTACGATAATAGTTATAGAACTAATATTTTCTTTAGTAAGTGATTTTCAAATCATTATGCTTTGAAGTTGAAATACAAATCTTGTCCCCTAGAAACCAAGAAAAAATTAAAAAAACACCTATCACATCTTCAGAGAGATACTTCAGTATCTCGAAGATGTCATCGATATCATCGAAGATGTGAAGGTGCTAGATATAGATAGCTTGGCTATCGAAACGCATTAGAGCTATCTCTTGTTGTGTTTTTTAATCTTTCTTGGTTTCATGGGATAAGATTTGTATTTTAAGTTTGAAAGATAACCAAGGACCATAGTCCGTTTTACAAAAAAAATGCTCTAAAGTATTAGTGTCTTAATTTGTAAAGGTCAATTTCCAGGCCACCGCGCTGCGGTATTTGTAACTTCTGAAGTTTTTTCTCATTATTCGTTAAATAGTTAAAGAGACAATCGTGATAGAAAGTCGAGAGCTGATATCCAATGTTCGTCTTGTATTACACGAGCTTGAGTTGTCTAGTTTAAAAGCTTTCGACTAGAAAACGAGAAATAACTTGAAAACTGCTGAGGCGTCCAACTAAAACGAAAAATGGAAGTTGGGAGAAAGATTTAAACTTCCCTAATGTCGTTCTACCAAAAACTCTCTTATGCAAGACATAAACTGTCGATGTTCAACTTAAATGTTTCCACGAGACTTTCGCCTTTTTTTTTACTATTTTGTTTATGACGGAGTTGCGCCACCGCGAAAGACGTTTCATATCCAATGAATAGTTATGTTTGAAAATTTACATAAGTTGGCGAAGTTTTCCTGATGAAGCACCATCATTATGCAAATGTCGTAGACGCAATTAAGTTATTTAGCGCTCTTAAAACCGAGTTTTGCACTGTTTTGAATTTATCCGAGTCGTTATAGAGCAATAAAATACGGTCTAGTTAAGAAGCGGAATCTGGCCTCGTGCCGAACACCAATTATTATGTCATTTGTTTAAAAAGGAACGACGATGAATTGTGATGTTCTGTCGATTTGAATTACGAAGTCCGCTCGTTTAATTTTGCGACGATTTGGAAGTTTTCCGCTTAAGGAGACTGAAGTGGACTTTTGTGTACTTGACTATATGGAAATTCTTTTTGATGAGATACTGCAGTTTGCCCTCGCTCACAATCTAAGAAAATCTCGTACTGTTCCAAAAATAGGACCGTCCTTACCTTATTCGTAATCTAGAAGGCTATACAGATTTGCCTTCGTATTTTTGCTTACGGTTGAAAGTAGTCCAATTCTCAACTTAGCCGTCCCAAAGTAACTCAAATGCCGATGATTAGTCTGAGAGGGAAGAATATGACTCAAAAAGTGGACGTATAGGAGCCCAAATGACAATGATCAGTCTGGGAGGAAAGAATATGACTCAAAAAAGTGGACGTATAGAAGCCCCAATGACGATGATTAGTCTGGGAGGGAAGAATATGACTCAAAAAAGTGGACGTATAGGAGCCCCAGTGACGATGATTAATCTGGGAGGGAAGAATATGACTCAAAAAGTGGACGTATAGGTGCCCCAATGACGATGATTAGTCTGGGAGGGAAGCATGTGACTCAAGAAGTGGACGTATAGGAGCCCCAATGACGATGATTAGTCTGGAAGGGAAGAATATGACTCAAAAAGTCGACGTATAGGAAGTATGTACGTGAGCACCTACGTATGCATTGATTTGACGACTGATGAACGGCGGTAAGAACAGATTGGTCGGCGGAAGTGTTGGGGCTTAAATACCATGCGCAATGAGTACTGCGTAGCGTATTCCTCCTTGTTTAGGTGTCTTATGTCAAGGCTGTTCAACACGTATTCCAGGACGAGTTAAATCTCTTCGTTTCCGGACTTTACCAGAGTTGACAGTCTTTAGCGAGGCAACTAGAAATTTATTAATCAGTTTTTGCTGTTTTAAATGTTGACGTTCTATATTTTGCTAACTCAAACTTTGTTGGCTTACCTTGTCTCAGATTTTATATTTTTAGGTACTTTTTTCATTCATGTTTTATTGGCCAGTTACTCCGTCTACAGTAACCTTGGCAGTTTTATAAATTACCCCAAGGAGTACATTTGACTTTTTATTCAAAGATTCGTCATTTGCTCAAAGTCATTTAACCTTTTTCGTAAATTTAGGCATGTTTAAAGCTGTTGATTTATCTTTTTAAATGCCAACTCTTAAATTTTCGATTTTTTTTTTCAAAAATTAGTTCTATTTTTAAAATTTCAATTTTTTTGAAAATTACGCAAACGACTTTGCCAAAAAAATCGACTTTCCCGTCAATTTAGAGTATTTTTGAAAATATGATAATTTAAAAAAAATTGATTTCGCTAAAAAATACGTCTGTTCTGTAAATTTCGAGAAGTCAGAGAAAGGAAGAGACAGATTTTTTTTAATGTTTGGATTTTTTTAACTTGGACTTTCTTGGCGATTTCTAATTTTACTTAAAATTTAGAATCAGAAATTCCAACTTTCAGAAAATTATGATTTTTGCACAAAATTCGACTTTTTTCGAAATTTTTCCTCTCGTAAAATTCCAACTTTTTTCTAAAAAATTCGATGTTTGCTCAAAATGTTTGCTTTTTTGTAGACTTTTTATGAAAAATGCTACATTTTTGGGAATTTAAAATTTTTTAAAAATTAGATCTATTTCGAAACTTTTTTTGGAAGAACTCGTCTATTTGAAAATTATAAAATTGTAAAAAAAGTTGACTTTTTAAAAAATGTCGACTATCTGTAAATTTCGTGAGTGGGAGAGATGCAGATGTTTTTTTAATATTTGGATTTTTTGAAAGTTCAGTCGTCTTTTGATTAAAATTTAGAATTTCAAAATTTCAACCTTTTAAAATTTCTATGGAAAGAATTACACTTTTTTAAAAGGTTTGACTTGACTTTGTCTCAGAACGTATTTTGAAATATTTCACTTTTTTAAAAATGTCAACTCTTTAAAAATTTCGATTTTCTTCAAAGTTTTGACTTTTGCTGTAAAACGCTTTTTTTTCAAAAAATTCTAAGCTCTTTAACGAATTCGACATTTTGAAAATTTCAACCAGTTTTTCTCAAAATTTTGACTTTTTGAAATTTTCCACCTTTCTAAAAATGCCGACTTTCAAAATTTCGATTTTCTTCAAAGTCTTAAATTTTTTGTAAAACGCAACTTTTTCAAAAAATTCTAAGCCTTTTAACGAATCCGATTTTTTAAAAATTTCAACCTGGGTTCGTTCCAAAATTTTGACTTTTTGAAATGTTTCACCTTTCTAAAAATGCCGACTCCTTCAAAATTTCGAGTTTCTTCAGTCTCGACTTTTTTCGTAAAACGCAACGTTTTCAAATAATTTTGACCCTTCTCAACAATTACATTTTTTAAAAATTTCAACTTGAGTTCTCAAAATTTAGGCTTTTTGAACTTTTCCACCTTTCTGAAAATGTCGACATTTTCATTATTTTGATGTTTTTCAATTTTTTTTTGTAAAATGCAACTCTTTTTAAAAATTCTGACCTCGACTCTGTAAAGAATTCGACTTTTTTGAATATTTCGAGCTGAGTTTTTCTCGAAACTGCGACTTATTTTGAAGGTTTCCAGATTTCTGAAAATATCGACACTCAAAATTTCGATTTTTTTCAAAATATCTCTTTTGTTAAATAAAATTTTTTAAAGTTCTGACATTTCTAAAGAATTCGAATTTTTTGAAAATTTCGATTTGACTCTCTCAAAATGTCACCCCTTTCAAATTTTCGATTTCCTTCAGTTTTGACTTTTTTTTGAAAATTTCGACCTCTGTAAAGAATCCGACAGTTTGGAAATTTTTCGATTTGATTTTTTCACGAAATTTTGACTTACTTTGAAATTGTTGACTCTTCTGAAAATGTCAGTTTCTTTCAAATTTTCGACTTTCTGTAATGTTTTGACTTTTTTTAAATCGGGAAACTTTTAAACAATTGCGATTTGTCAAGAAGTCGAGTTTTCTGAAAATTTCGACTTGACATTGTCTCGAAATTTTGACTAATTTTGAAATGGTTGATCGTGGGGCTGCACAATAAGCGAAAGCTTCAGTGCAGCAAGGATAACCGACCGTTAATGAAAAACAGTAAATTTTGAACCGTTTAACTTTTCTGAAAATGTCGACTCTTTCAAATTTTCGATTGTCTTTAAAGTTTTGGACTTTATTAAAAATGTCGACTTTTTTAATTTGAGGGATGGTCAGGAGGGAACAAAGAAGAAAGAAGGGTAAGGGGGAAGATAAGAGGAAAGAGATAAAAGTGGAGTTATTGATCCCAAAGATGGGAATTTCCCGAGAAGTTGAATATAAATATTTGCGCTCCCCTATTGCGATTCATTCAGTATTCGGACATTCAATATTTAGTAATTCTTTAATTCATTGTTTCTTGGTCTAAATAAAGTGTTCATGGCATCTTTGAAAGCAAATATACCAATATCGAGATATCAGATATCTGACAGAATATTCAATCGCCTCATCTGTCGAAACCAGTTGCAGGTGACATCAGTTTCGAAATTAATATATTCCGAAGTACGGTTGTACGATTGGAAAGAATTTTACACCTTCAAATTTTTCACATTTACTCGATGAAAATAGCAATATTGCTCCAAGGAAAAGGCTAACATGTTAGCCTTAATGTTTGCTGAAAATTCCAATCTTGATTGTTGAAACGTAGAACCTCCTATTCTTCCTAAGGTTGGCACATTGATGCGGCTGAAGCTGTTTTCAGACAACGCACAATCAGGAAGATTATCTTTGAGCTGGTGACACCTCGAAAGCTTCTGGCCTTGATGGTATTCCCGCTATTGTTCTTAAGAAGTGCGCCCCAGAGTTGACTCCTGTCCTAAGCAAATTGTTCACACTCTCTTACAACAAAGGCGTATTCCCTAACATCTGGATATCTGCTAGGGTGCAGCCTGTCCCTAAAAAGGGAAAAAGAAATCTGACTAACAACTATCGCCCTATATCTTTCTTACCCGTTATATCCAAAGTGATGGAAAAGGTTATCAACATCGAGATTCTCAAATATCTGGAGGAAAATAGAATCATCTCTGACAGGCAATTCGGTTTTAGACAACAACGTTCCACTGGCGATCTACTGGCATATGTTACTCATATCTGTAACTCAGCTATGGAAAAAGATGGTGAGGCTAGGTTTGTGGCATTGGTTATCTCATAGGTTTTCGACAGAGTCTGGCACCGAACTCTTCTCGCCAAATTAATATCTTATAATCTTCCTCCTGGATACTCTGTCATTTGATATCCAATTTTCTCGCTGACGATCTCTTCAGGTCGTCGTCGATGGCATCTTATCCAAGACATTTGCGATTAACGCAGGGGTACCTCAGGGGTCCGTTCTGTCTCCCACTCTATTTCTGTTACACATAAACAATCTCTTAGCTTCAACTTCCAATCCTATATGCAGCTACGCAGCTAGTAACCTCGTGTCATCTTTTTTCTCCGACAAACCATTATCTATCGCTGCTTCATATCGACTAAGGGAACAGTAGATACAGACGATTAATCGGGATCTCGAGATTATTCTGAAATGGGGTAAGAACAATTTGGTCGACTTCAACGCTTGAAAAACTCAGGCCGCGGTTTTCTCTGAGAAAACATCAAGGGATAATGCAACGAACATACTAATGGACGGTAAAATTCTTCCAATGGGATCTAATCTGTCTATCCCGGGAGTGAATGCGAGCACTAACTCTTGGGACGATCATGTGAGCGCCATTGCCAAATCCGCCTCTTAGAAGCTAGGCTTTCTTTTTAGAGCTAAAGAGTACTTCACATCTCATCAGCTATTAACACTACAAAGCTCAAGTTAGGGCAACACTAGCCAATACTGTTCTCATGTTTGGAGTTCAACCCCAAAGCACAGTTTAGCTCTCTTGGATTCAATTCAAACAAGAGCGTTTCGCCTAATTGAGGACGAGAGCCTGACCAATTCTCTCGAAACACTAGAGCTCGGGCGTATGGTTGGTGATCTGTCTCTTTTCCACAAGTACTATCATGGAAGATGCTCGCAGGAACTAATAGGATTGATCCCCCCAAGGGCAAGATTCTTGAGGCGTACTAGACAGTCGGAGACAGCAAATTCCTGTGCGGTCCAGCTTGACACAGTGAGGACTTCTGTTTACGAAGACTCTTTTTTTATAGAACTTCCAAGTTATGGAACTTGTTACCAAAAGGAATTTTCCCCAAAAATTACAACCTATCCTTGTTTAGGAAGGCGGTTCATCGCCATCTATCCGTGTCTCCGCATCCTACTCGCATTGCTTTGAAAGCATAATGGGGTTACCCTTTGCGAGTGGATTAAACTTAAAAAAAAATCCACCTTATTTGTACTCTTTCTTGCCACTTATTTCCACCACAGTTTAACTTCAGCTTTTTCCCATGTTTACGCCGTTGACGATCTCCTTTTCCAAGGCACTTAAATTGACACTCAAATCCGAGTTTATAATTTTTTAAATTTCACAGTCATCTTCCTGATAAAATACAAAGCTGTATTCTGTTCCTTATTATAATTGGTGTTAAAAAAGTTACAACTACGATGGAAATCGATCTACTCTTTGCATTTACCGTTGATTCTTTTGAAAAATTGCTCGCATAAAGCCGAAAGTAACGGAACCCAAGGAAGCTGTACATTCACACGAAAGTGAATTCGTCTTGACTGCAGGCCTGATTTATTAGACGTTTCCTTTTGTTCTGGCAAGTTCTACACTCGGGATATCAGTTTGTCCCTTCCCGAGCTTTGCATTTATGGAATTTCCGCATTCAGAAACTTCGCGCTGCACCATCGAGCTATTACAAAATGCAATTAGCCATCAAAAGGTTGCTCTGTACAGTATTATGCATGATTGATGTTTCCGAGCGCCCAAAGTGAAAAGCGAGGATTCATTTGCCCGAGCTTACGTTTGTTACGTATCGGTTTCCGCAGATTTATTTGTGTGATTGTTAATTCTACCCTTTTTCCGCGAATTGTGTTGCAGTATTGATAAATTGAATACAATCATGGACGTTGCCCGTTTCAGTTTTTTATTAAAAATTAATGTCGTATCCCCAAATGTATGTAACCAATGGAAATAACATAGTAATACGGATAAAACATAAAGAACTGAAGAATAAAAGCACGCTAAAAGCGGCTGAAGCCGTAATATTCTAATGATTGAAACAAATGACTATAAACCCCATGAATAAGTGGATAAGCATGCGCGCCTACCTAAGGTGGAATGCGGCTCTTACATGGGGGGGTTTTCAATCTCACACGTAAGCCCTAATCCTCTGAGTTATCCTGGAGTAACTACTCAGTAGATTTTCAAAATCACAATAAAAACCCCGGATTATTATCTGACGGGCGCTAGTGAAACCCCATAAACTGGGAAACGTTCACTGTGACGCAGAAGAAAATTTAAACTGCTACACATAATACGTAGGCAAAAGTCCTAATCCAGCTGATCGAAAATGGCTACTTCCAGCTGACAATTATCAATTGTCAAGTCGTTTGTCAACACACCATGACCTCCTTTAAAAACTACTTCGAGAAAGATTTTAGATGACTAAACTTGCAAATCATAACATTGTTATACGTATATGTCAAATGATTTTATAATATTTACATACTGTCGTTATCACTTGTTAAGTTTTCCTCTTTATTACCCTTTAAATTTATCTTAGTCGATCTATTTGTTTGTCCTATATGTCAAATCAAAGTTGTTTCCATAAAATTGCCGCATAAAGTTTATGCTTAGCAATAACTATTTTATTGCATAGATTGTTACTGTTTCGATATACTACGACCACGGTTACATCCAGTGATTAAATAAACTACAAAAATACTAGTTTTGTAACGGCTAGTATGTAATATGCTAGCCATACCACGCGTTAAGCGTAATATTCGAAAACACATCGCTCCCAAGGCTTGTTTCGTGCATCAAATTGATGTATCATCATGAAATCTCGCGCTAAGACTATCATCGTAACAATTGAATTGCTCCGCATTAAATCCATTGAAAATTTTACGCTCTTCGCGGTTGGAAATTGTATCAATTAAAGCGGCGATGTAATGAAAAATCGGGAAGAGCGCCAGCTCGCAATAAAAGGGATTACACATAAAACCTCTACAATTTCATTATCGATGTATTGAAATGTATACACAATTTAGTGGTTTCATTTATTTTTAGAGCGAAGCCGCCCGGCCCCATCGATGATACTAAATGACGGTTCTAAATCCGAGTGTTCGATTCAATTTTTTTGTTACAGTCGACTCCCGTTAAAATTGCAGCCGTTTAAGTTGTGCGCTCGTTAAAGTTGACAAGATACGATCGCTACAGTTGCGGGGATATTCCCCCTCTCTATTTTCGAACGACGAATTAGACTTCCGAGTTTTAGCGCCACTTTTGAATAATCCACTCAACCGCACTAGGAGCAATACATTTTTCGACAATGGTAGAGGTGGTAGGGGAGTAGCAACTTTAACGGTCGATCCAGTCCGGTGAGCGCAACTTAAGCGGGAGTCTACTGTATGACGAAACCAACTCGGGAATCGGCAATCATTAAAACATTTATAAACGTGTTTTTTCACATGCTCACTTTGTTTTCATTTCTTGATTGATTGCTATAAAATTTAGTGGCGGCTGGTGACTTTTTGACAGGGGGTGCGCAAATGCAAAAATATTAGTAGTTAAGAGTTTAGGTGACTCCAGTGCCATAGCAAGGTATTAAATTTAAAAGAAATAAAAGTGATACAAAAGGTGTGATATTTAATAGTATTTTTACGAATTAAATTTTTATTTAACATCTTATAACCTCCAAAATATTTTTGGGTTATCATCTTTAAATTATTTTTATCGAGTACAAAAAAAAACATTATCGATATTTCTGAGCCACTTTAAAACACTCTGTAGGGTTGCACGTTGTTACGGTTTTGGGTTACTTAATTAAAATTGTTTGCTTTCATA
The DNA here is from genome assembly GCA_028583605.1 of Dastarcus helophoroides. Classification (NCBI taxonomy): domain Eukaryota; kingdom Metazoa; phylum Arthropoda; class Insecta; order Coleoptera; family Bothrideridae; genus Dastarcus; species Dastarcus helophoroides. Next base: position 38,028,820 of record CM053327.1, read on the forward strand.
GGAATAAAATTATATCACTTTTTCATTAAATTTGCATTTAAAAATAAAATATATTTTATTACAAAGTTCTAATTAAACTCTACAAAAACATTTAAAAAATATTTTTTTAAACAAAATCCGCTCTACGATCTTTTAGAGAAACAAAGACTTCATTACTTTCTCATCAAAATTGTTTAAATCCAAATTTACAAATTAATTATTAGACCCTAGAATGGGTACTGCTATCTCTTTGTGAATAGCGGTACTATTGGCAGTTAGGTCTGTAAGCGGCACAATTAGCAATCGCAAACAGATCAGCCGGCACCTACGCATTTAGCATCATAACCCGTAAATACACACTCCAAAGTCTAACTCGCACTCAACATTTGGCAATAGCGCATAAGCGCGGAGCGGCGTACCCCGGGCTAGCGTGATGTTCTGTAGTTTATTTCTCCGTATCCCGTTGAGGCATTGCACAGCAGCCACGCTAAGTGCGTAATTCTGCGCGCACCAACTTATTTAAATTTCCTTATAATATTTAATATAATGGAATCAAACGTTTGCGTACTTTATTCCAAGTCACTCACAAGTATTATTCGTTAATATCATTATTTCGTGTTAAAAAATGTGTTAAATTCAAGTCTTTTACATTAAACTGAAAAAAATAGATTGCTCATTATAACGAGGAGCGCGAGCTCTTGCGCTCTTTAAGACCAGCCGCCACTGATAAAATTCCAATAATCTTCGTCATGAGTTAGCTACGTCTCGAGAATGTAGCCGTTCACGTATTGAGCTTGGTTTTGACATGAATGACGTAATCTTCTTGTCGTATTTTGCAGCGTAACGGAGGAGTAATCCTTTCACCTCTGGACGTCGCGAGATGTCCATGTGAAATCGAACGATCCGTGAAGCTGAGTGGTCAACTCTGTTCTACGTCATTCGAACATTGCTGACCTTTTTATTTGCACTTTCACTTCTTTTAGTTTAGTTTTTAAACTCTTAAAGTTACGTTCTGTTACAGGAAGTTTACTTTTCGCGAATTGTAGACATTTAGTACATCAATGTAAGTCTTGATTGAATTTGAAATATTGAACAACGTTCAAGTGAATTTAACTTGGGCCAAAGAAGCCAAAATCGTTTATCTTCACAATGCCAAGTTGTGACTTTATGCAGATAGACAGTGTCATTGAAACATCGGGCCAAAGCACGAATAGATTTATGTTCTCGCCCTGCATTCCTGCTCTTGATGTGACATGATTAAATGTTATTTTTATTTGAACAGAACCTTCCTGACACTGATCAATGTTCCTCGATGAATTCAACAAACAGCTTAAAAGCTCTCGAGCACAAAATCATTTAACCAGTTATAAATGATTATCTAACCTTGACAATTCATAAAAAAAGCGCGACAGTTGCATTCTAAACGTCACAGTTCGCGTTGCCACGCAGCGGCTCCGCCTCATCCCGAATTCAATCTCCACCAGATTGATAATTTATGCGACTAGGTAATCCGCATGTAAATTTGGTCAGGATAAACCTCATGTATTAGTGACGTTTACAAGCTCCATTTGACGTCGAAACGAATCGCTTGCTAGTGAGACTCCTGCTTCTGGAACGTATGCAGGATAGGTTTGAACTATTTCTCTAACGGCAGTAGATCAGAGATGACGTTAGGTTTAAAAACTTGAGTATTCCATTTTCCTCTAATCAGAAAAATCGACTTAATGTAATATTTTGTACTGTTCCTGCAGATATAGTGCAGACTGGAAACTTAAGAATAGGACCATCAAGATTTTCTTTTCTTAGAACTGTTTATTCTGTTTTTTTTTCAAACTATTTCCGCAACAGTCTCAATAGTACAGAACACCAGATACAATGACAGCATAAAATCCTCAGGGCTGAAATTTCCAAGCGGATTTTCCTTTTCTAATGAAAAAAATCTGTTATCTTTACAGCTGAAAAAAAAGTCTAATAGTACACTTATCTTGAAAGGTCGAGAATAGTACAGAGGGCAAAGCGCGATGGGATGAAGCTAATATAACGCTTTCAAGAGTACTTTCTTCAAAAACAAAAATCTTTTCATCGCGGTATTACGCTCTAGCACTATTCCTGCGGTTGCAGTGGTCGTGTCTCACACCCAAATATTCGCTACTCCCACGAAGATCTAAACCGACGTCTCTTTACACAATTTCTAATGAATCCATCCTACGAGGGCATCAAATGCCACCTAAAATTGTTTGCGTGTTTCCTCGGAAAGTTCATACGCTCTGAATACAATATTTAAAGGTAAAACATCCACCTTACGCTCAAATAACTTGTTATTGGAATTTCCTGTCACATAAACCCACAATTGATCAAATGATGCGATGCGAAACATGCGGGTAACAACCGCCGCGTACTACCCTTTAGGCCAGTGGGACGATTGATCGGCTCCTTGTTAAAAAAAAAACCGCCCACAAAAGAGCGTCTACATGTTTTCAAACAAAGCGTGTCAATTCAGGCTGTCCTCATATTTAATTCATACCCAAGTCTATCGATCGCAACGCAGAAATTATAGCGCGAGACGTCTGGATGTTGCTCGCAACCATGTAGATGAATACGTCAAGAATTTAACTACGCTATCGCAGCTTCTCATGACGAAAATAAAACCGGAAATGCAACATATTACATTTTCCGTTTTAAATACATCACTGATTAAATTCTCTTTAACTTAGTAACGTCCCATGCAGGTTTCACTTCCTTTTATCGCATCAAATCGACGCGAGGATTAGGCACACAGTCGCCCGTGACCCTAATCCTCACCGTAAAATCGCTGATTCCCTTGTTTTCTTTTCAGATGTGCTCATAGCGACGAATTGAGCCGGCAATACAGACAATTTCGAAACCAAATGTGCTTTCAATCGTTCAACGTCGATTATGAGCTTTAAGTCGAGCGAATTTAGGGGATTTCCCCCGCTTAACCGCCTTTGCATTGTGACACCACGCAAATCTGTAGTTGTGCAACGAATCGCGACATATCGGTTCAGAGACAAACTCGGACGCGACATATCGGCTTAGAAAGGAAACTATTTCGCGAAATGGGGGGTGGGGAGACGATGTAGTGTAGTGCGGAAACAATGGACGAGAATCCGAGGCGTGTGATGGAGACATCGGACGCCGTGATACCTCAAGCGAATTACGAGGCGAACGTCGACTATGTGATCAACGAGTATATGGAGCGATTGGGGACGAGGCTCAATATCTTGGAGACTGAGCTGAAGTACGCGTGGAGGGCGCTAGATTTGCTATCGCAGGAGTACATCAAGATGTGGGAGCGATTAGAGAAGCTCGAAGGGTTGCTTTACGAGCAACAGAGCGTTATATCGCAATTGCTGGATTTCTACACGTCAGGCGGAGGTGGAGTGGAAAGAGCTGGGACTTTGTTGGATGGTAGATTAGGCGAATTGGAGGTTATAAGAGAGATACTCGGGAATGGAACGGTGGAAGACGGACTTGAGGAAGGCTTAGATGTCACTGACACTGAGACGCAGGAACAGACTGCTGCAATTCAGGAGATGATCGAGGAGATGCATATCCCTGATGAGGCCTTTTATAAGAGTCTGAATCAAGCGTATAGAGAAGATTTAGTTGGTTGTGAAGATAACGCACAAAGTAATCAACTGGGCTTAATTTGGGAAGAACGCGAAGAGACTGATGAAAATGTTGATGGTAAAGACGGAGAAGAAATTTATAGTTCGTTAGATTATAAAGATTACAGGGGAAATTCACCTTGCATTAGCGATCAGGATATTGCTCAATTGTCTCGCATTGATTCCATTGATCATGTAGCTATAGAAAAACTTAACGAACTAGATAGACTAAGCAGTAAACTCCAACAGGATTCTGCTAATATTAAACATCTACAACGCAAACTAATGGAATCACCTTTATCTCTAAATGGTATTGCGGAAGAAACCGCAGATAATAAAGACTGGAGTTTTTCAGGGGGTAGAAATCAAGAAGATCTTTTAATACTCAAGTCGGATTTACCGAATTCTTTACAGTATTCCTCTACCAGACCGAGTTCTAGACTATCAGTTACAGATAGCATTAGCGGAACTGATGCTGAAGTTGCTGAAACTTTAGCTGGTGGCATCAAAACTCCGACGTCACCCAGGAGACGAACTATTGAAATTGCAACATGTTCTGCTCCTTTTACTACAGTCACGGGCAGATTAGCTTACAGCGCTGCTGTGCAACATGTTGAGTCAGTGGAAGCAGCAGCGGCTGCCGCCTTGCATACCTCCAAGAATCCTTTCTACTGCAACAGCACCGAACTGAACTCTTTAATAGCAGCTTCCTTCGAAACTGTCGCTTGTACAACTCCGTCAGTATACAGCATTAAATCGGAGAAGGCTCAATCACCCACCCTATCTATTTGCAGTGTTAGAACTAGACAAGACGGTTACATCGGAAGCTTAACGCCGCCACCAGCTCCAGCCCCCGAAATTCAGTCTAATCAAGTCTTCCTAGGGCCCCCCAGTGCCACCTTAAATACGTCCATCGGCCAAGAACCTGGCCGACTAAGTCCACAGGTTCCTCATTCACCAAAATCGCCCAGAACATCCCCAAAGAGGCACAAGTCTCAACCTATTAATATCGTTCCGGCAAAATCAGATTCCGGTCTTTCTTCCATGAGCGGCTGGAGCAGTTTAGAAAAGTCCCCTGGTTCGCCTAAAAACGGCAAACCGCCCAATTATTCTCCTCTTAAATTCGGTCACTATCTCGAATCAGACACCGATACGCTTCTTCAAACATCCCAAGGCCCTTTTCTACCGGGTGGCCACCATTTATCGGCCTTTACGACCGTTAAGTCCCCTTGCAGCTTGGAAACCAGCGAAGGTTACGGCACCTTTGTCCCCGCACCAGCGCCAGTGTCCGATATAAACGTCAGCCCTCGCAGGAAGCCCAAACAAAAACCGGCAACTACAATGTTCGGCGAACAAACCGGCATATACTCCGTCGCAGGAAGTAACAATCAGACCTATACTTCCGTATACACCAGTAATAGCGCCGATTACATCAATCAGACGCAAAACTACTTCGATGAAAACCAAAAGCCGACAAGGGATTACGCACAATCTGAAGCTTACCCTAGTTTACCTCACAATTACCCAGATGTGCCACCAAATTACCCGGATTTGTCTCAAAATTACCCCGACCTGATTGAGCCTTACGAACACAACGAATTCAGCTCGATACAACGACAGTTTTCCTACGATCCGATGACAACGACGACCCAATCGACTGCGAATCGCTAAGAGACCGGTACAGAGAGCCCACTCCGCTAGCTGTACCGAAGGTCTTGCCAATCACGAAGGCTACAAAACGGCGATGTATCGAACTATGTTTCCAACCGGTAACATCACCGACGCGCTCTCTTACTACCCCACGTCGTCGCGCTACGACAGCAATGATGCCGCCAACGCTTGGGCGGATTTCATAGAGCAGACCCAATTCGACAGCACCCAAAGCGCCGAAACCTCCCCTTATCACCACTACAATCAAGAACAACATCAAGAACAACACCAAGAACAAGAAGCTGAACACATCTATGAGAACCAACAGCAAATCGATCGTTACAAATCCTGGAACCAACGCCAAGAGATACCCTACCTGGAATTAGACTTGAGAAACCGCAACGTACCTGAATATATAGTACAACAGCAGAGCGACAGCAAATATTATGATCCTAATGGTGTTATAATAACTCAGTCGGGGTATATTACAATTTCTTCTGGCGCCGTCAGTACGACCTCGAACAAAACCGATAAAAAGAAAATGCGCCGCGGCAGCACACTGAAATCCGCCATGACCTCAGTCAGTCATTGGCTGCCGGACATCCACTTACCTAAGCGTCATCGCTCCTATTCCCTCCCAGGAATCGGCCGACAGGAAGACGTAGAGCGCAGCAAGGCTTTCAGCAAAAGCAACCAACGAAAGAAGAAAAAGAACCCAATCGTTTCCACGGTCTCTGGAATCATACAGAAAGCGAAACGAAAAGCCTACAGCAACCACCACGTTCAATCACTTTCAGATCCCGAACAATCCGAACAAGAATGGGGATTGAAACGCGCCAACTCCATCGCTTCAGAAGGAGGCAGAAGCGACGATAGTGGCAGCGTATTTTCCGAACAACACGAAAAAGAGAATCTATTCGCGAAAATATCAGGCCGTCGGAAAGGTAGCAGAAAGTTTAGCCAGCCTGAAATATCCAAGGAGAAAGCCGATCAGTATCAACTCGAGCTTCAGCAACAGCAAAAGCAGTATCGAGAGCAGCAGAAGCTCTCCAGGTTAACAAAAGGCGAAATAGAGGAGAAAGAGGAACAAATTCCTGCTCAGGAAAGCGATTGGGGGCCCAATGAGCAAACTTGGGGAGAAAATCAGGGTCAACAGAAGCAGGAAGAACGCAAGCCTGAAGATAGCAAACCACCGGAACTTGAACCATTTGAACAAGATCTTCCGCTGTCCCCCGATTTAGACCTGGAAAGCTTAGTAAAAGAACTGGATGCAACTAGCGATATGTTTCCAACTGTAGGTGATTCGAAACGAGGTTCCACATCGTCAGAAAAGAAAGAAGCCCCAAAACCCACACGGAAGCCCTCGTTGGGTAAAATCCATCTCGAGCAATCTTCGTTCTTGGAGACGCAACAACCAACTTTTGAGGAATCGTTCTCAATTGAAGAATACACTGATGAATCCGAGCCTCTGAAACCGGAGAAACTTGTCGAGCAAGTCTCAACTGAGAGTCACACTGACTCGCTCAAAGCCGCCAACGATGACGCCCCCCCGTCGGAAGGCAGCCCGTCGGCCATTAGCATGAGATCGCATAGTAATCGATTTCTACCGCGCCACCAGCAAAGTTTAGATATCCCCGGCGGTCACAGACCTGATGATGAAGATAATCGAAGTACTCATTCGTGGCGTAGTACCTCGAGAGTGTCATCGAGGCGCCAAAGTACGGAAGACAGCATCGACAGCGAGGACGAGTGGTACTGTTATGAGCTGCGCAAACTCGAGGAAATGGAACGACAAACACAAGTAGAGGCGGAAATGGGGCACACGTTACAAGAGGAACCCGAATTGGAGGAGGAACCTTTCGAACCGGCGGAAGAAGTCAAGGAAAAAATGTCGTTCGTGCTGAGAGAGCTTCGGATGAAGGCGAAAGTTGTCGAAGGTGTTCTCGACGCGAAAGATTATAATTTGCAAGTGGTGCAATCGGCGAAGAGGCGCGAGAGCAACAGAGAGTCGATGCAAATTGAACCTAACGAATTATTCGCGAAAATCGCCTGTTTTAAAAAAGAAATCGAAGAAGCTGAAATATTTCCATCAGATGTGAAAGAAGTCGAGAAAGAGGAAGAACATTCGTCGGGGGATACTTCGGGGCCTGATAGTCCTCACTTGAGCACCGACGAATATGAAGAGAACGAGATGGCAATGAATGAGGATTTTGCGAGGTGTTATATTTCTAAAAAAGACGAAGCTGATGATAATGCACCAGAGGAGGAAGTTGGGGTGCCGAGGATTCAAATCCAATCGCCTGGTATACCATTGGAAGACGCCAAGGAGGCTGGACCTATGGGTAGCAAGTGGAAGCTACTCAAAGCTCTTAAGGAACGCAAAGCGGAAGAAAAGTGTAATCAAGAAAAAGTAGCGGATACTCCAACTGAGAAAGAGAAAGTGAGTATGTTGGGGATGATGCAGAAATTCTATGAGATTCACGTTAAAACTTAAGCAATAATAAATTGTTATTTTATGTTGTAAAATTGATAGGGAGTCGCTGTAGCGTTGTGTTTGTTATTATTCCTAAATAATGTAAAGCTGCCCTATTCTAAAGCTTGATAGATATACAATTATACAATATTATACAACGTTGTTATAATCGAGAACAATAACATTGTCATTTTAGAGTCAATTCGATTTAACAGTTTTTCATGTACCTCATCATTTCTCATTAATCATATCGTCATCATATCATGCAAATATTGTATCATTAGACATCTGACTAAAACTGGAAAGGTTATTAGATTATGTCTTCATTGGATTGTCAATACTAATTTAGAAATTCTGTCGTTAAAACTTTGACAATCTTGGACATCATTTTATAAACCAGCGCTCATCAGGTACTGACCACGAGCAAGATTGTCATGACAATATAAAACTAGCGGTTTTTATAGAAATTAAATATGATTGCGACCAACAATGTGATATCTTATTAGATTGGAAATGACCAGATAAAGTTGTGAGGTGCCTATTTTCGGCTTATTTATTTAGACCAATTACTCCTATTACTTTGGTGATTTTTCGTGGTTAAGTGGTTTTTTTTTCTATTTAAACTTCATGTTTTATACGTTCTAAATAAATTTTAACTATTTTTCTTGCTAGTTCGACTTATAACTTACTTAAAATATTTTAAAATTTGCTCTTTAGTTTTTTCTTGAGACTGTAGTATTTCTTAAAATTTCGAAATGAAATGAAAAAATTCGACTTTTTTTCTTGTTACTTTTTGAGCTTTTCTGCATGCTTTCTTTTCTAATGTTGATTTTTTTAATTTCTTCTAGCATACTTTACTTACAAATTTAAAATTTTTGGTTAAAATATTGATCTTGTTTAAAAAATTTTCAGCTTAAATTTGAGACTTTTGAACTTTTACCTTATAGTAATGTTTCGTTGCATGTAATTTGATTCTTTTACTGATTTTTAGTAAATGCTGACTCAACTCTGTAAGGTTGCTTTCTGTTGTCGATATTACAATTGGGAGCCAATTTGATTAACTAAGCAATAACTGCAATTGAATAGAGTAATTAATGAGACTCAATCGCTACTTTTGCGGGTCACCAATGTGATATTATATTAGGAATTATTAAGAAGGATTGTTGTTGCCAGTTGCGCTTGTTCATCTAATGTATTATCCCAGTTATAATTTGATAAATGTCACCCTGATAATTTTTTTCATTGTTTTAGTAAAAGCGCTATTGTTTCTTTTTCCGTTTATGAAAAATTTGGAATTTTCTTAAAGAACATTTATTTTATACGTATTCTTTTAGTAAACGATTAGTTAAATAAATATTTGTCATCATCTCAATAACATTTTTCATGGTTTTACCAAAAACGCTATTGTTCAGGAAATTGATGGTAATAAATTGTTTTTGGGCGCGTTTATGAAGCAATCAAGTAAAAAAATACGTTTATTTCCGTAGTATTCTCCACTGTTTTACCAAAAACGCTATTGTTCAGAAAATTGATGTTAATAAATTGTTTTTGGGCGCGTTTATGAAGCAATCAAGTAAAAAAATACGTTTATTTCCGTAGTATTCTCCACTGTTTTACCAAAAACGCTATTGTTCAGAAAATTGATGTTAATAAATTGTTTTTGGGCGCGTTTATGAAGCAATTAAGTAAAAAAATACGTTTATTTCCGTAGTATTCTCCACTGTTTTACCAAAAACGCAATTGTTCAGATTTCAGAGAATTACAAGTATTAAGTTGTAACCTTCGATATTTTGTTAGCAATACATTCATTGTTCCTCGAAAAACGCAATTTTTTAGAATTTTTTTTATAGAACTGCCGTTTTATATAAATTCCTTTAGTGAACGATTAGTTTGATGAATGTGTCCTGTCATCTCAATAAAAATTTGCATGGTTTTACCAAAAACGCTGCTATTTAGGCAGTTGATGCTAATAAATTGTTCTTAAGAACGCTTATCCGCCATTTAAAGCAATCCAGTTAAAAATTACATTGATTTTTGTAGTATTCTCCACTGTTTTACCAAAAACCCAATTGTTCAAATAATTGAAATTAGTAGGTTGTAGTTTCCGATATTCTGTTAGAAATACTTTCATTGCTCCTTGGTTTATTAATAATTTTTTCACTAAAGATTAAATTTTAATTTGCTATTAATCAAGAATTTTATTGGGGGAGACTGGGGTATGCTGGACCACGGGAAATTGCGGACACTTTTTGAACGTTTCTTCATGCTCTCTTTTCTAATGTTGATTTTTTAAATTTCTTCTAACATACTTTACTTACAGATTTAAAATTTTTGGTTAAAATATTGATCTTGTTTTGAAAGTTTTCAGCTTAAATTTGAGACTTTTGAACTGTTACCTTTTAGTAATGTTTTGTTGCATATAATTTGGTTGTTCTTTGACTAGGAAGCTTCCATTAGAAAGCAGGTTTGTTAGATTCATATCAAGTTCTTTTATGTGTAAAGTGCAAGTCGAGAACAAAGAGACAACAGAAAATATCCCATTAGTTATGCTCTATGGTTACCTCTTACAGTGTTTTTATGCTTAAATCTCCTAATTTGCATTGTTGTAACTAGATGCAGAACAGATTGTTTTTGAAAGTTCTCTTAGTGGGAACATTGTGCATGAATTAAATTGTTTTAAAGGTTTTTTGTGACGACTAAATGATAGAATCACTAGAAGAACCCAATTTGATTAGGGAAGCAAAAATTAAACATTCAGTAGACGCAAGTCTATTCACTCTTGGCCAAACAAAAAAATGGATCCTTTTAATGATGCTAGGGCCTAGCAGTAGTAGAAAACCAAATACTTTATACGTATTTTGGTACGGAAATGACAAGAAAGTAAACAACTCAAAATACCGGAATAGGTCAGTAGAATTCTCAAGAGGTAAATTGTTCCTCAAAAAAATGAAAACAAATTTAAATCTATTAGCTAAACAAGAACTAGTATGATGAACTATAGCAACAAGAGGTTGGTGTCATATCGACAAAAGACTTGGCCATTATTTCAACTTTAATTTTGTTTAAACCTATTTGAAAGTATCAACTTAGTTCGTTTGCATTTAAAAAGAATAAAAAGCCTTGTCGAGAGTGACTTTTATCGTGGAAATCCCGATGTGTTAACACGCTAAACTTCCGGCGCGACATTAATACCAGCTCGGCCTTGAAAACGCGCCATAATTAAATCATGGAAGCACAGACGCCTTGGAAAAATGCGATAAAGAAATTTCTTCGAATAAGGACTCGACCAACTATGCGAGCAACTAAAGCACCAAATTAGATGCACCGGCGAGGAGGGATTTTAATAAAAGTTGAAAGCCGCTTACGTACATTTTTCCGCGTTTCAGTACAACTTCGAATGCTAATGAGATCTAATTTCGCCGCCTCTCGGAATACACGCTTCCCGTTTTCATTTTATATCGTGATGACAGTCTTGCTCATAATGAAACCATTAGGAAATTAGGGTATATAACCAACTAGAAAGTGTACTTATTTATCCAAACCTGTAAGAGTGATGCTTTTAGAAGCTTTTGTGAGCAGTTTATAACTTTTCCATGGTTTATAGAGCGTAGTTAAGAAAATTGTTATTGTATTCATTTGACTTGTTGTTAAATAAAAAGCGTTATGTATCCCTTAAGCTGCCCCCTATTGGGGTAATTTTCTTTGGTATCTTATTTATGTTGCTTTTTTGTTTTTTTTTAGAATGGCTCCGGAATCGGCGGGGACTCAAGTGGACGAGGAAACGGGTGAGTTGCCTTTTTAGTTAACTGTCGGTTAATTGGGCCTGGATGAATAAATCACACGTCGCATTCGTGTGGAATATTAATCCTTCGAAAACGAAGGATCTAAATGTAAGCAGAAATGGGGCATTGGGCTTTATTCGCTGTGAACGCTAGAGTAGCGCGTAATTTGTAGAAAACATTAACTTCGCTTAGTTCCCTAAATTTATTCCACTGATTTGTCCTTCGTTATTTAGTTATCCCTTAACTTGCTCGATTCTGCTGTCTTTGGCTGTCCTTTTCCACATTTAGATCTTTGTTTCACAAGGAGTTTGTATCGACCATTTTCTTCTTTCAATAATTGCGATAAATTTTCTATCTAATGAATGTTAACCAAAAAATCGTTTTTATCCCAATGTAATGATTTATAGAAGGTAAAATATGTTTGTTTCTGGTGTGTAGCATTACTCAATTAAGTAGAAATTCATGTTCTCCATTCTTTTACCGAAAACGCAATTATTCAACAAATACAGTTTGGAAATTTTTCTTTACAATTATTAGATATTCTCGACATTTCAACTCTTTTCTGAAAAATTCATGCTAAAACTTGATCTTTTTTACCAAGTTTAAAGCTTCTTGGAAATTATAACTTGTGTTAAATTCGCATTTTACGTTTGAAATTAAACTCGAATTTTTTTTTTGTCAATAAAAATTTTAAATTAGGGAAAAGCTGCTTAAATCAACAGCTTAAGTGATAAAAGGACATAAATGTTTGTACTAAAAATATATTTTGATTAAACTTTCTCTACCGAAATAAAATTGAGGTGTCTCCAGTTCAAAATATCTGACAATCTACAGACCTTAATACGAGGGTTGTCTTTTATATTTCGGGATTAGAGAACAAAAACAAATATTAATCATCGAAAACCACTTTATTGTTTTTCAAAATATTCCCCATATGCACTTTTGCATGCGTTTGAACCAATTGTCGAAGCACTTTTGCCACTTTGACTGAGTTATCTCCAAAATATGCATTCTGAATGCATCAACCGCTTCTTCAGGTGGCGAAAAACGTTGACCTCTTTGTTTGTTTTTTACGTACGGGAATAAAAAGAAGTCAGTCGGTGCCAAGTCAGGAATATACGGCGGATGACTCATCAAATCGATGTTTTGGGTGCTCAAAAATACAGTCGTTTGAGCCGATGTGTGAGAGCTCGCATTGTCGTGGTCTTCGGTGGTTGGTTTTCCTGATTTCTTGGAAGACAACTGGCAAACAAATGGTTGTGTACCACTCAGAATTGTCTATTCTGCGTTGTTCTAGTGGTACGGTTGCGACATGTCCAGTTTTTCCGAAAAAACAGGCGACCATTTGCTTGGAAGTGCTTTGTGCGCGAATAACTTTTGTTGGATCTGGCTCATCTTGAAACACCCATACAGTCAACTGCTGTTTACTTTCGGGCTCATACGTGTAAATCCACGATTCATCACCTGTCACGATGTCATAGACGTGTTTCAAAGCACCGCGATCGTATTTTTTGAGCATTTCTTTCGACCAATCGACACGAGCCTTTTTTTGAGCTATTGACAAATTGTGTGGGATCCAACGCGAACAAATTTTGTTGACAGTCAAATGTTTATGCAATATTGAATATATGCTGGTCCCACTAATGCCTAAGGTTGTTTCAATCTCACGATAGGTCACATGACGATCTTGCAATATCAGTTCGCGCACAGCATCAATGGTTTTCGGAACAACAACTGATTTTGGACGACCTTTATGAAATTAGTCTTGGAGTGAACTACGACCACGATTGAATTCACCATACCATCGATATATACTGGTCCTTGATGGAGCTTCATTGCCAAAAATTGAATTAAGTTCATCTATGCACTGTTGCTGAGTTAATCCACGTCGAAAGTTGTAAAAAATAATCGTTCACGATTTAATTCCATTTTTGGGCCGAGATGAGTCTTTTAAGTTATTGTAAACAACACAAATAGCGCTCGTATGTCAAAACGTGCTGAGTACGTATAACCTCAAAAATGTCCAACTTTACGATAGAGCTGTCAGTTGCCAGATTGCAACGCTAGGGTTGCCAAATCCCGAAACATAAAAGGCAACCCTCGTAGTTATCTACATGGTATAACAATCTGCATAACTTTTCCCATCTCCTACCAAATCGTCCAAAAACGCCCATTAAAACCAGCAGCACCAGTCTCGTTAAAATTCCCAGCTCTTTGCCCTACATACCATTCAGACGTCAACCCACTTCTTATCTATTCCGCCGAAGCGCGAAATCTTTTCAAAACACGTCACACCGAGAAATTAGAACATTTACAAGCGTCGCAAATTGTACGTATCATATTTCGCGCAAGGACCTAAATATATCGCGCAAGGACCTAAATATTTCGCGCGAACATTATCCCCTGCCGTCGCGAGGGCTAGATGGAAGCCTGTCGGTCGGGAGACGAGGGAAACTCGACGTTAAAGAAACATCTAAGGCAACGGAGCAATTCCCGACATTCTCGAGATTTCAGCCTCCGGGTTATGAATCTTTCGAGATAAGAGTATCGATTTCAAAAGTCTGAGCTTGAAAAATTAGGCCTAAGCTGCTTTTCCGTTTTTGATTAGAAATATCCGGTAGGAAGCTCGTTGAACATTTGGAACAAGACGTTGGAAATAGTAGAATTTTGCAGAGACACTTATATCTCTTAATGGATTTTTTGTTAATGCTGATTTAACTCTGTAAGGTGGTTTTCTGTTGTCGATAACACAATTATAGGTCAATTTGATTAACTAAGCAATAACTGCAATTGAGTAGAGTAATTAATGAGACTCAATCGCTACTTTTGCGAGTCATCGATGTGATATTATATCAGAAATTATTATGGATTGTTGTTGACAGTTGCGTTTATTCATCTAATGTATTATCCCGGTTAAAGCATAATTTGATAAATGTCACATTGATAATTTTTTTCATTGTTTTACCAAAGGCGCTATTGTTCCTTTTCCTGTTTATAAAAAATTTGGAATTTTCTCAAAGAACATTTATTTTATATGTATCTTTTTAGTAAACGATTAGTTAAATAAATATTTGTCATCATCTTGATAACATTTTCTATGGTTTTACCAAAACGCTATTGCTAAGGAAATTAATGTTATTAAATTGTTTTTGGGCGCGTTTGTAAAGCAATCAAGGTAAAGATTACGTTTATTTCCGTAGCATTCTCCACTGTTTCACCAAAAACGCAATTGTTCAGAAAATCAAAAGTATTAGGTTGTAGTTTTTAATCATTTGTTAGAAATACATTCATTATTCTACCAAAAACGTAATTGTTTCGATTTTTTTTAAACTGTCGTTTTTTCTTCGGTGAACGATTAGTTTAATACCTATTTCTTGTCATTTCAATAAAATTTGCATAATTTTACCAAAAACGCTGCTTTTTAGGCAGTTAATGCTAATAAATGGTTCTTAAGAACACTTATCCCCCATTTAAAGCAATCAAGTTGAAGATTGCGTTGATTTTTGCAGTATTCTCTACTGTTTTACCAAAAACTTAACTGTTCAAATAATCGAAAGTAGTAGGTTGTAATTTCTGATATTCTGTTAAAAATACATTCATTGCTTCTTAGTTTGTTAATAATTCCTTCACCAGGAATTAAATTCTAATTCGCTATTAATCAAGAATTTTATTAGGGGAGACTGGAGTATTCTGGACCACGGGAAATTGCGGATCAGCTTCATATTTTTTTCTCTAATAGTGGTTGATAGCTACAAATAACAGTGGTCGGCTCGCCTCATGTTAAGCTTATTTTACCTTCGGTACTCGACTTGTGTTCACAAACCGTTACCTCGCTTTGTTGCCAAATAGAAATGGGGTACTTCAAATTTTTTTTTTACTTTAGAGTTTCCTCTAATTTGACCACACTTTTCGAGAACCAACTCAGGTAAATATATTCATAATATTCGCGGAACCTTAAGGCTTCGACAGGAGCATAAAGTTTGTATTGTGTTACTGAAATGCAGCCATATTGTAAAAAATGACCTTCGGGGAATTACGGACCACTTTTGTCTTGGATTACTCAACTCTTTACATTTCACAAGCTAGTATTTGATGCATATAAATGTTTATTTATGCAAATTTTTAGCTCAGCATTATTTTTTGGCAATTTCTAATAGTTTTTTGGTAAAATGGTAATTTCGTTTTGAAAAGATTTTCATTGCCATTTGTCACTTTACTTCACTTTGTTTCTCTTTCAAAATAAATCTTCTGCATCTGCACTTTAAATTCTAAATCAAAAACAAAAAGGTTTTTCTATCACATTTTTTGATTTTTAATCGATTTACAAAGTGGTCCGTAATTCCCCGACATTTTTCAAAATTGCAAAAATGCAATTTTTGCGCCAACTGTTATAAGTTGTATAATTTAATACAATTTGACAAAACTGCTGCGACTCAAAGAGAGATTATTAGTTGTACTACAAATTCAAGCTTTGAGATTTTCGGAAAAAAATATTTTTTTACCAGTTTTTAGCCAACATAAAAAAGTGGTCCACAATACCCCAGTCTCCCCTATATTTATTACAAAACGTTGTTTTTTTAAGAATATTGTCATTGTTTGGTTAAATTATATTCTTTGTTTAAAAACCTTTTACCTGCATCTAAAGAAATTTGGAATTTTCTTGCAAAACTTTAGTTTTATACAAGGTGATTCTAAATGTAGTACCATAAATTAAGGATCGTATTTTAGAGTCCAAATTAAGATGAAAAGTTTATATAAACATACGTCATTAAAACCCTTCGTTTCCGAGTTACAGGAACTAGAAAGTTACTTCCTGGTTCTACTTTTTTATTAATAGTTGCAAAAAATTAAATAAAATTTCGCACAATTCCATACTCATTTGTGTCCTTTCCAAGAATTAATTAACACAACTTAACCAGTGGCGGGTATAACGAACCTTATTTATTTTGTGTGCACTTTTGTGGCAATTTTTTAGCAAACATATAAACTACAAACATATTTTACATAAAAATGGTACTCTTACCAAAATTCGATATCGTTTGTAATGTAAGTAAAAAGTTTTTTATTAATAGTTACGAAACGTGTACAGATAATTGAATGAAATTTGGCACCATTCCCTTTTGTGTCCTTTCCAAAAACCTAAGAATTAATTAACATAATTGAACCAATGGTGGGTATAACAAGCCTTATTTATTTTGTGTGCACTTTTGTGGAAATTTTTTAGCAAAAATATAAACTACAAACATTTTTACTTAAAAAAGGTACTCTTACCAAAATTCGATATTGTTAGCGGTTTTCGAGTAAAATGCATTATTATATTTCGATGCATTAAAAGCCCTTGCCCAAAAAATATGAAATGTAACACATAGTTGGCATTAAAGTAAAAGAAAATAAATAAATAGTATTGACATTTCCATGTTTTCTTGTCACCGGTGGCCAATTTGAGCAATTTCTGTAAACAAAAGCTAATGTTTTTAAATTTGTTATTTATTAAATATTTGCGAAACATTTTTTTTACTTAATTCTCAGTTGAAAATAATTTTTTTGTAGAGCACATTTTTAGGTAATAAACATAACCTAAGTTTTCTTTCATTTTAAAGCCCACTTTGTGTTACGTCCGAGATTTTTGAGGGAGTGTTTTTCATGCATCGAGATATAAAAATGCATTTTACTTGAAAACGGCTGACAATATCGATTTTTAATAGGAGCACCTTTTTTACGTAAAAAAGTTTGTTGTTTATACTTTTGTCACGAAACTGCGACAAAAGTGCAGACAACATAAATAAAACACGTTTTAAGCACTGCATTCTCGATTACCCGCCACTGGTTAATTTCTGTTAATTAATTCCTAGATTTTTTAAAAGGGCACAAAATAGTATACAGTTGTGCCAAGTTTTATTTAAATATCTGCACACGTTTCGCAAGTATTAGTTAAAAACTTTAATCAGGGACTAACCTTTTACATCCTGTAACTCGGAAACGAAGCATTTTACGACATATAAAAAATGTTGGTCTTATTTTAGGCTTTAAAATACGATCCTGAATTTATGGTACTACTTTTAGAATCGCCTTGCAAAAATTTTCTTAGTAAACAATTATTTTAATGAATATTGTCGTCATATCGCTGAAATTTTCCATGGTTTTACCAAAAACGCTATTGTTCAGGAAGTTGATGCTAATAAATTGTTCTTGGGCGCGCTTATCCGCCATTTGAAGCTATCGAATTAAAGATTACGTTGATTTAGGCAGTATTCTCTACTGTTTTACCAAAAACGCAATTGTTCAGAGATCGAAGTTGAAAAATTATCGTTTCTGACATTTGGCCAGAAACAAATTCATTCTATTTAGTTTGTTATTAATTTCTCCATTGCGGGTTCAATTCTAATTTGCTATCAATCTCAATTAGGCTTCAGCTTTCGCTTGATATTAATCCCAATAGAATCGTAATTTCTATTTGCTTGTAATTATCATTTATTCATTTCAATAAAATTTACATAGTTTTACCAAAAACGCTGTTGTTTAGGCCGCGGATGCTAATAAATTGTTCTTGAGTACACTTATCCGCCTTTAGAAGCAATCAAGTTAAAGATTACATTGATTTTTGCAGTATTCTTTCCTGTTTTACCAAAAACCCAATTGTTTAGATAACCGAACGTAGTAGGTTGTAGTTTCAGACATTCTGTTAGAAAAACATTCATTCCTCTTTGGTTTGTTATTAATTCTTTCATTAGAGCTCAAATTTTAATTTGCTATTTATTGAGAATTTTATTATATTTACTACAAATGTGTTTTTTTTTATTCTATGTTTAAAAACTTTTTACCTGTTGTGGCAATGTTGGTTTCATTGGAACATAAAAACCGCATTTATTTAAACATTATATTAAATAGGAATAACAGTGAACAGATGGACTAACTATATTCAAGACCCAAACAGAACTTATTCTCGTTGTATTTTTTTTCCACTTTACCTATGAGCGGGGTTCTCTCGTCTTTTACAAATAATGTTAATGGCTTTTGAAGAAAATACTATTGAGAAAACTTTCATGATGTATGTACGTATTTACGCTCATCAAGGAAGATCGTAAAATCTCAATGACTATTTCAATATGGTCATTAGGACGTAATGATAATTGTGTTTACTCTAATACATTATTTCTATGAGATACGCTACAGTGTATATAAAGAAATTCAAAATCTTTTTGCAAAACTTCAATCTTATATAAATACCTTTAGTGGACAATTAGTTTGATGAATATTGTCGTCATATTGCTGAAATTTTCCATGGTTTTACCAAAAACGCTATTGTTTAGAAAGTTGATGCTAATAAATTGTTCTTGGGTGCGCTTATCTGCCATTTGAAGCAATCAAATTAAAGATTACATTGATTTAAGTAGTATTCTTTACTGTTTTACCAAAAACGCAGTTGTTCAGAGATCGAAGTTGGAAAATTATCGTTTCTGACATTCGGCCAGAAACAAATTCATTGTATTTAGTTTGTTATTAATTTCTCCACTGCGGGTTCAATTCTAATTTGCTATCAATCTTAATTAGGCTTCAGCTTTTGCTCATTATTAATCCCAATAGAATCGTAATTTCTATTTGCTTGTAATTATATTTATTCATTTCAATAAAATTCACATAGTTTTACCAAAAACGCTGTTGTTTAGGCCGCTGATGCTAATAAATTGTTCTTGAGTATGCTTATTCACCTTTAAAAGAAATCGAGTTGAAGATAACATTGATTTTTGCAGTTTTCTACCCTGTTTTACCAAAAACTTGATTGTTCAGATAATCGAAAATAGTAGGTTGTAGTTTTCAACATTTTGTTAGAAATACATTCATTACTCTTTGGTTTGTTATTAATTCCTTCATTAGAGCTCAAATTTTAATTTGCTATTAATCGAGAATTTTATTATATTTACTATAAACGTTGTTTTTTTTTAAGAAAATTCTTTGTTTAAAAACTTTTTACCTGTTGTGGCAATGTTGGTTTGATTGGAACATAAAAACCTCATTTTTTTCAACATTATATTAAAGGGGAATAACAGTAAACAGATGGACTAACTATATTCAAGACCCGAACAGAACTTATTCTCGTTGTATTTTTTTTTTCACTTCACTTATAAGCGGGGGTTCCCTCGTCTTCTAGAAATAATGTTAATGGCTTTTGAAGAAAATACTATTGGAAAAACTCGAATGATGTTTGTACGTATTTACGCTCATCAAGGAAGATCGTAAAACCCCTATGACTATTTCAATATGGTCATTAAAACGTAATGATAATTGTGTTTACGCTAATACATTATTTCTAGAAGGTACTGTAGTGAGTACACCTAAAATTAATTCTGTAAATTATTAAGTTAATATTTGGTAGTAAGGTTTATTCATTATTCTTTAGATTTTAAAATCTCCGGATATTGTATTTTTAGTTGGGTTTTACATAAAGCTGGGCGTGAGAAACAAAGTTTTCTAGCGTTCACGAATTAGATAAGGATTATTTGTTAGACCTGGTTTGTTTCAAAAAAAAAAAGAAAAAAAAATAATTTAAGCACTTATAAATAAGGATAAGTAAGTAAAAGAACATGTTAATTTTAAAGGACCCCTGAAAGTAGAGTAATAAATTACGGTAAAGTGTCGATAACGGGAACACTTGTGCATAGCGAAGTGAGAATTAGGTCTGGCAAACCATGTGGCGAGTCGGGTACTGCACCGCCAAAAGTTACCTCTTCATTAATATCTACAATTGTAGAGTAGGTGTAGTTTCAATTCTCAAATTAAAGGTGTTCAAATTTTGGGATGGATTTGACTTAAATCAGGTTAACATTAATTTTTCTATTAAGTAGTACCGAACTCCAATTGGAATCATGTAAGAACGGTGGAAATTGATTGCATATTATCTACGATAATCGGTAGGAGATTTAAGAAACTTAGATAAACTGCGAAAGGGTTATATTTTGGTTTGCGCTCCAAACGTTATCTTTCGGTATTGGTTTAAGTTCAATGGCAATCAAAGGAAAAGTTAATATTTAAATTAGTTAAAGTTTAACATCCTCATGCCATCTACCGTCAGCACCGAAGCTACTACGCCCTTCCAGGAATTTATTTAGGCGGGGCCGAAAGGGCCGATGGTATGCAGGAAAGACGTTAATAGAGTGAGAAAGAAAGGGCAGCTGAGAGTGGGCATAATTAAAGCCAATAAAAGGGACAGTTGTAACTTAGGGGGTGGAAAAAAAATACACCTATCTTTTGAAATAAGAAATCGGGGAGAGGTGCAAAAGTTTTAGTTTTACGAATTTTTCGAAAGAGGAATCAGTACTCGGCCGTTACTTACGGGGTCTCGGGTTATATATATATATATATATATATATATATATATATATATATATATATATATAAAACAAAAACAAAACTTAAGTGGCCAAGGAACTTCAATAAACAATTTAAAGAAAAACAAACTTATATTTGTGGGTGTAAGTGCGGCTTTGCTATACCGTGAAGTGTATTAGTCGAGACTGGAGTTACCTTCTTTGACAGGTAGGTGCCATGCACCTTACGATGTATAACCCTTTTATGTATAGTTCTTATATGGTGCAGTCAACGGGTAAGATCCTTATTGGATCAATACTTGTTCATAAACTGAGTTAGGAGGGGTTGAAAAAAAAAAGAAACAAAAAAAAAACTTCCACAACAAACCGAATGAATGAGAAAGTCGTTGTTAGAAAATTATTATAGGGCCAAGAACCCTACCGCTGGCTGGTGCAACTACCAGTCTCAGTTTCAAAAAAAAAGAGAAAAGAGAGAAAAAAAAACACAAACACAAGGGGAATAGAATGAAAAAGACGAAAATAAATAAAGCAAATTTGCTTCGAAAATCTTCTATTTTCTTAAGGTCGTTCTTCGATGTTCTGCTGTTGGAAACTGAGTTTCCAGGGGTGCAAAAAATCGATCACACCCATCACCGCAGGCTCGGTAACTGACAGCAGGCATCTATATTAGGATTTGCTGATGATGTACTGTAAGTTCTCGAAACGTGAAAAACAAGGAAAACCGGAACCGGTGTTGTAAGAAGGTTGTCTGAAGAACTTTCCAGACATAGACAAAGTCCCAACACATGTGAACCCCTGGATGTGCTCCTGCGGGAACGTACGCCTTAACATCCTAGAAGGAGTAGTAACCTCTTCTGGTTCTTGTTCTGGTGTACTCGCCCGGCCTGCCTTATCCGTGGGTACACTCATCGGTTACACGTCCAAAAAAAAAGACCCCCTATATAGGCCACGGAGAATTACAACACCGCGCGTCGCGATCGGGAAAGCTTTTTCAAAATTACTAATTTATAGCCGCATGCCTAGATTTACTGTCAACATAAATTTACTAACGTAGGCGAACGAGCAGTATCAGCATCAGCTCTCGTTAGGGAGATGTTTTGACGAAAGAAATGAGAACTTCTTGCCAGTTTCTAATTTTAATTTAAATGCTTTTTTTTTGTGCTAAGTCACGCTTAGCCACTTTCTAAGCCAGGAAACGTCCCTTTCTTTAGAACAGTAGCCGTAGAAGTAGATGTAGTGTTGGAAGGGAAATTCTGCTCAGAAAGTTTCTATGAAATTTGAACAATATTTCTAGTCTATTTTATGACACTGGTTTGAGTTCGAGTGATTGAGTTTGGTATCAGAAAACAGAAAAACAAACAAAGGAACAAGTTAACAAAGGAAAGAAAGAAAGAGTGAGAGAACGAGAGATCTGTAAGATTGAATTAACATTTATAAATTTGATTTATTACGATAAATCACAACTTCATTTCCAAGCTTGAGCTTCATTTTCTCGTAGCATTATCCTTTGGATATTGTTAGCTCAAAGCTTTAACAGGAAACTGTATGCTATGTGAAGTATGCTTGAATTAAGAAACGACAAAAACACAAAAGAATTGGGGAATAAAACAGACACCTGAAAATAGTTTGAGAATCTCTGTGTACAAACTAACCAGCGAACGCCCACCGATAATCAGGTACAAAGTTAGATGCATTTGGTTTGAAAACCTTCGAGTACAAACTAAATGGCCCAGCTGGGAAAAACATTGCGATTATTAGGGTTAAAATAAACTTTGGGAAATTAATAACCGACGCACCATATACGAGCGAAAGAGTTAGACAAAAAATGTCAGATTACTTGTGCTTAATGAATTCTCCTAATTTTCTAAAGAAATATTTCTCTCAGATCTGTGTCCAGCAAATTTAAACAAGTTGAAACAAGCAGGTTCACTTTATATTGTTGTATTATATTTAAGAACACTTGAAAATCACAAACTTGAAATTTTGTTGATTTATTTTTTGACCAATTGTAATAAAACGTTGAGGTCAATTGTTTTTTTGAATTTGATAACACTTCCCTGTCGACTCTACGAGCTGGGGTTACAATTTATTGGAATAAAATAATTTTAAACACAACGTAGACAAATTGGGTCCGAAAATCGAAGTAAATTATTCTTCGAAAAATTTTAAAGATGAGCAAAATTCGACAATTTTGAAAAACTATATATACAATCACTGGTTTTGGTCGCGCATCACATTTAATCAACTTGACCTGGATTTAATCACGACGGCTGTTCATCACAGTACGTTACAGTGTATATGAAGAAATTCAGAATTTTCTTGCAAAACCTCAATTTTATATAAATACCGTTAGTGGACAATTAGTTTGATGAATATTGTCGTCATATCGATGAAATTTTCCATAATTTTACCAAAAACGCTATTGTTCAAGAAGTTAATGTTAATAAACTGTTCTTGGGCGCATTTACTCGCCATTTGAAGCAATCGAATTAAAGATTACGTATATTTAAGCAGTATTCTTCATTGTTTTACCAAAAACGCAATTGTTCAGAGATCGAAGTTGGAAAATTATCGTTTCTGACATTCCGCCAGAAACAAATTCATTATATTTAGTTTGTTATTAATTTCCTCACTGCAAGGTTCAATTCTAATTGCTATCAATCTCAATTAGGCTTCAGCTTTGGCTCATTATTAATCCCAATAGAATCGTAATTTCTATTTGCTTGTAATTAAATTTATTGTGAAATAGTTAATTTGATAGACTAATAAAATAGTTAAACGCGCTTTTGGATACCAGTACATTTAAATCAACCAATTTAAAAATACAAAGCTCTGCAATGACGTTATTTGGATAAGTTGGGTTTAGGGCGTTTTTTCATATCTGTAATAGTCCTACCGACTGCTGCGTTTCAAGTTAGTCGTTTACTTTAAAGACGTAACAGCGTGAGACTAAATTAATTTTGTCCTCGGTTGTCATGTTTAATTAAGTTTCCACCTGACCATCCAAGTACAATCGAGTTAGAGGTTTATCCCTTTCATTTCTGCTGTTTACAGTGTATCCGCACCTAATTTTATTATTCGTTCTGCAACATTTGCATAATCAGAGAACCGTTAAATACGAGTTAAAACCGTTATAACAAGTGTTATCAACGTTTGCACTAAATTCTAAATAAGCAAGTTTAAACTATACATGTGATTGTCACTCTATAAACCCATATGATCATCAAGAGTTGGTGCTGATGACTATATTAAGGAGTATTTTTCTAAGGCCGTACTTTATTGCTCAATTGTGCGGACATGGTTTCATTCTAGTTGAGAAATGATTTCAAAAAACTGTGAAAAGACTATAAGTAACACAGATACGACATAGATCCATCCAAAAATGAGTCCTACATGTTATAAACATACGTCAGGATAACCCAGTAGTTATTGAAACCTTCTAAGGCCGAAACTCGAGGGTTAAAAGCAAAGACCCAAATAAATTTAAATACCAAGGAAATGTAAGTAACACTTCAATGTTATTAATTTCCTAATGCCGCAACTCAAAGCTCCAACAACGAATAATGAGGTTAATATACCACTTGCGTGCCGCATTTCTGCTAATATTTTAAATGATAAAGCATCTCGATCGCCCTTATTAATAAAAATGCGATAATAAAAATATGAAACAAAAGCGAGAACGTAACTAAACTAAACTAAACGAAACTAAAAATAATTCCGAACAATTACAACTATTTCGACGTTCTCATCTAGCTGCGTCGGATAATTCAAAGTGTCGTTGTTTTTCCAGACATCCAGGGGATAATCCGTTTTACAGCAACATCGACAGCATGCCGGACATCCGACCTCGACGGAAATCCATCCCATTGGTCTCCGACTTGGTGAGTTATCTGCTCTTAGAAAAAGCTACTCGTTCTTTTCAGGGATAATGCTCTTTACGGAGCAATTAATTGAATGAAGCTTCCTTGTCGAACAACTTTTCCAGAGGTAATTTAGTTGGATAGAATTACGCACGGTTGCCACTGGATGGGAGTTAATTTAGACCCGGCTTAAGAGTTTTAAACTAGTCGCGTAGTAACCCGTACAGCATCTAAATCAGAAAGATATCTTAAAGATATTATTTTAGCGATATCTTTAAGAGACACTGAATAGATAACTATTTTAAGTGATCAGATTACTGATATTTAACGGATATCTATAAGATGATTTTGATAGGTGTCTTAAGGATGAGAAATCTTTATGTTAGCATAATGTTAACTTTCTGATAATATTTCCCGATGTCAGACTCTAAAAAATGATGACTCTAAGAGCTCTTTAAGAGAGCTTATGGCTGGGCGGGAACATTCTTTTAAGAAGATAAAACTAGGGCTAGAATTCTAAATGAGTTTGTAAATTTGTACGTGTAGTTAACAACACCAAAAAGATTCTAGAGGTCATAGTACTCTCCCTGATATCTTGACGATATCCCCAAAATTGCTGATTTACAGTCAATTTACGGAGAAGTTTACGGAAGCTTCATTTAATTCAATCGTTGCAGTTTTCCAGTTAAAAATACGAAGGCTTTTAAAGCCATGGTCAGTATGAGATGTTCGTATTTCAGGATTGTGCCCTTTGAGGTAATCATCATCGTAGGGGACTTTTTTATGAACAAAACACATTTTCAACAAGGCAGTCATCTCGATTTTTTTCGATTTTTCTTTCTCGATTTTTTTCGATTTTTCTTTCATAACAACTATGAATGAAAATTCGATCAAAAACTTCGTGGATTCTTCATTCACTTTAACTCTTGCAACTGTCGATATTTAAATATGCTCACGAAAATGTTCAAGACCAGAATAACATCATATTTCAAAATTAAGTTGTCAACAAAAAATAACTTCAGCACAAGACCTTGACTTGATATACTTTGTTTCATTTTCCTGTCAAAATAACTTCGAATGAAGACCATTCAAGTAGGTCAAATCTTCCTTCAGTTCAATCGTTGCAACTTTCTATATTTAACGTAGACTTCCAGGGTTTTTGTCAGAACTTATTCCAGTATCTAGATGCGCAAGAAACAAAAATAAACTCTGTACAGAAAGCTGTATTGGCTTGCTTTTCGTTGTTTTGTGTTTTGTTTCTAAAGGAAGTATTTACGACAGTCTAAGGGTAAAATCCTGAAAAACGAACATCTTCGATATTTCAAATCCTTGATCATCATCTTCTTCATTCCTTTCTTCCTTCGAGCTGCGCAGTAGACCGTCGTCGCGGTTTATTCCAGCTTTGTAACTCGTTATGTGTACTATAGTCCATTTGTTGACGACCTGTGCATCTTTCCTGTACATTTTCCTTCTTCCCTCTTGTGTCCCGTATGTAATTATTATGTGTGCAATCCTTCTAAACATTACTAAAACATTTGCCTTGTTTGTTCTCTGTTCAATGGTACCTTCATCGCCGTTTCTTCAATCCAGGTGCTCAAGGTATTGTTTTTTCCTGGTGCTCTTTGAACTTTCAACACTATTTTGAAGTTTACGGTTCGCTAGTTTTAAACGCTTTGCTTGACGTTTCTCTGCATGTTAATGAGAATTTGAGGATTATTATATTATTTCTTTTTTATACATTTTTAAGCATAGTTTAGCGTTGGTGGTAAATTTTTGTTATTAAAATTTAGTTGAAATACAAATCCTGTTCCCTGAAACCAAAAAAAATTAAAAAAACACAACAAAAGTTGCTCTAACGCGTTTTGATAACCAAACTATCATCTTTAGAGGGATACTGGATGGTTTAATCCTTCTTAATTTCAGGGGACAAGATTTGTATTTTAATTTTGAAGATAACCAAGGACCATTCCGTTGCACCATAAAAAAATTAGTTAATTATTAAATCATTAGTTAATTAAGACAGAACATAAAAACATAATCTGTGGGCACAATAACAACATGTTTAATCCATATAAAACCATATTAAAAAAATTGGTCCATGGGGGAATCGAACAGGGATCCTTACGTTGTTAGGACAACAGCAGTACGCATAGTACGCAATACTTGATCAGTTATCGTTTTATTATTGAATTACATCTTTTCTTGCAATTCGTTAAGTTTTAAACACTCTTTATACGCACCACTTCTTGTTTTCTTAGTTCTTTTAAGACACTCTTCAGATCCTTTTTTTGTTGCTAGTTCTTGTTCATTTTTATGTTTTCTAAACCAAAACGTATGCCTGCGCGATTGTCGTGGGTGACATTATTAACCAAATAAGACATCTGTCATCAAGCGGATGTGAAATTTGTAAAATAATATTAATAAACATGTCCTTAGCTTGTGTAACCGTAGCAATCGCGGTCCTTCCGCTTTCAAATTAGATTAGAATGCAGCCGACTTGTTTTGCTTAGAGTAAACTAACGCATGCACCTAATTGGAGCTTTTGCGATTTTATCATTTGCATTTCACAGCGTTCGACACGTAGCGCATATATGTGGAGTCAACTTTTAATTGCATGTTAAACTCTACTTCCACCAATTTCCATTTTACATGATCAACATTCATTAAAACATTAAGCGCTTTCACTAAAAGACGGCGAAACAGGCATTTGTCGCTTAGAAAATAAATATGTAAATGTCTGTTTCGCCAACCATTAAATATACGCTTAGTCTTAGTGGTAAGTATACGGTAAAATGCGTTTTTTATAGAAATTTTAGGATTAGGAAACTCGCTATGTTTCTGCACTTTTGGGGTAGTGGTTTATTTGCTTTGTAGCACTTCAGCGAATTTTACTAATGTACTGATGTACTGAATGAAACGATACTAATCAATTTTTTTCTCTAGACGATGGCTGCCACCAAAAGAAATGCCGGGTTAACATCCGCCGTACCTCGGGCAACATTAAACGATGAAGAACTGGTAAGTTAATTAATAATTTTGTCCCTATTTTTGATTTTTCTATTAACAGAGTTTAATTGTATCTTAGAAATACTTGGTCGTTTTATTTAACTCAATTTTTTCTGTGAGGAATGTTTCATTTTTGAGAAATTTCGTTTGTTATTTAGGAAATTTTGATCTATGCAACACATAATACAAGACAGTCGCCCTACTACCTTTGTGACTTTGTACTTGTTTTAAGGAATTTGGATCCTTGAAGACTTTTGGTCCATTTATGGCAAACGTTACTCTTTTTGGAAAGAATGTTGACATTCTTAGATTAAATTATATTCTTTGTTTAGAAACCATTTATCTGCACATGAAGAAATTTGTAATTTTCTTGAAGAATCTTTGTTTTATTTAGATTTTTTTAGTGGATGATTAGTTTGATAAATATTTCTTTTCATTTTGATAAAATTTTCCGTGGTTTTACCAAAAACGCTATTGTTCAGGTGGTTGATGCTAATAAAGTGTTTTCTCTTGTGTCTCTCTTGTCATCTCGTTTTATAAAGATTGTTTTCAATGGACGATAAGTTGATTATTATTTCTTGACATGTAAATAAACTTGTCAATGGTTTTATCAAAAACGCCATTGTTCAGGAAGTTGATGCTAATAAATTATTTTTATGCGCGGGCGTATCTGCAATTTGAAGCAATTGAGTTGAAAATTTTGTTGGTTTTCGCAATATTCTCTTCTGTTTTATCAAAAACACAATTGTTCGTAGAATTTTTATAAAGAACTTTTGTTTTATATAGATTCTTTTAGTGAAGGATTAGTTTGATGAATATTTCTTGTCATCTCAATAAAATTTTCCATGGTTTTACCAAAAACGCTATTGTTCAGGTATGATGCTAATGAATTATTTTTGGACAAGCTTATTCGCTATTTGAAGCAATTGGGTTAAAGATTACGTTGAATTTCGCAGTATTCTTCACTGTTTTACCAAAAGCGCAATTGTTTAGAGAATTGTTTTTAAAGAAGTTTTCTTTTATATAAATTCCTTGAATAGACGATTGGTTTAATGATTATTTCTCGTCATCTTAAGAAAAATTTTCATGGTTTTACCAAAAACGCTATTATTTAGACAGTTGATGCTAATAAATTATTTTTATGCACGCGCGTATATGCAATTTGAAGCAATTGAGTTGCAAATTACGTTGGTTTTCGCAATATTCTCTACTGTTTTACCAAAAACACAATTGTTCGGAGAATTTTTAAAAAGAACTTATGTTTTATATAGATTCTTTTAGTAAACGATTAGTTTAATGAATATTTCTTGTCATCTCGATAAAATTTTCCATGGTTTTACCAAACACGCTATTGTTAAGGCATGATGCTAATGAATTATTTTTTGACAAGCTCATTCGCTATTTGAAGCAATTGGGTTAAAGATTACGTTAAATTTCGCAGTATTCTTCACTGTTTTACCAAAAGCGCAATTGCTTAGAGAATTGTTTTTAAAGAAGTTTTCTTTTATATAAATTCCTTGAATAGACGATTGGTTGAATGATTATTTCTCGTTATCTTAAGAAAAATTTTCATGGTTTTACCAATAGCGCTATTAATTAGGCAGTTGATGCTAATGAATTATTTTTATTCGCGCGCGTATATGCAATTTGAAGCAATTGAGTTGAAAATTACGTTGGTTTTCGCAATATTCTCTACTGTTTTACCAAAAACACAATTGTTTGGAGAATTTTTATAAAGAACTTTTGTTTTATCTAGATTCTTTTAGTGAACGATTAGTTTGATGAATATTTCTTGTCATCTCAATAAAATTTTCCATGGTTTTACCAAAAACGCTATTGTTCAGGTATGATGCTAATGAATTATTTTTGGACGAGCCTATTCGCTATTTGAAGCAATTGGGTTAAAGATTACGTTGAATTTCGCAGTATTCTTCACTGTTTTACCAAAAGCGCAATTGTTTAGAGAATTGTTTTTAAAGAAGTTTTCTTTTATATAAATTCCTTGAATAGACGATTGGTTTAATGATTATTTCTCGTCATCTTAAGAAAAATTTTCATGGTTTTACCAAAAACGCTATTATTTAGGCAGTTAATGCTAATAAATTATTTTTATGCGCGCGCGTATCTGCAATTTGAAGCAATTGAGTTAAAAATTACGTTGGTTTTCGCAATATTCTCTACTGTTTTACCAAAAACACAATTGTTCGGAGAATTTTTATAAAGAACTTTTGTTTTATATAGATTCTTTTAGTGAACGATTAGTTTGATGAATATTTCTTGTCATCTCAATACAATTTTTCATGGTTTTACCAAAAACGCTATTGTTCAGGTATGATGCTAATGAATTATTTTTGGACGAGCTTATTCGCTATTTGAAGCAATTGGGTTAAAGATTACGTTGAATTTCGCAGTTTTCTTCACTGTTTTACCAAAAGCGCAATTGTTTAGAGAATTGTTTTTAAAGAAGTTTTCTTTTATATAAATTCCTTAAATAGACGATTGGTTTAATGATTATTTCTCGTCATCTTAAGAAAAATTTTCATTGTTTTACCAAAAACGTTATTATTTGGGCAGTTGATGCTAATAAATTATTTTTATGCGCGCGCGTATCTGTAATTTGAAGCAATTGAGTTGAAAATTACGTTGGTTTTTGCAATATTCTCTACTGTTTTACCAAAAGCACAATTGTTCGGAGAATTTTTATAAAGAACTTTTGTTTTATATAGATTCTTTTAGAGAACCATTACTTTGATGAATATTTCTTGTCATCTCAATAAAATTTTCCATGGTTTTACCAAAAACGTTATTGTTCAGGTATGATGCTAATGAATTATTTTTGGACGAGCTTATTCGCTATTTGAAGCAATTGGGTTAAAGATTACATTGAATTTCGCAGTATTCTTCACTGTTTTACCAAAGGCGCAATTGTTTAGAGAATTGTTTTTAAAGAAGTTTTCTTTTATATAAATTCCTTGAATAGACGATTGGTTTAATGATTATTTCCCGTCATCTTAAGAAAAATTTTCATGGTTTTACCAAAAACGCTATTATTTAGGCAGTTGATGCTAATGAATTATTTTTATGCGCGCGCGTATATGCAATTTGAAGCAATTGAGTTGAAAATTACGTTGGTTTTCGCAATATTCTCTACTGTTTGACCAAAAATACAATTGTTCGAAGAATTTTTATAAAGAACTTTTGTTTTATATAGATTCTTTTAGTAAACAATTAGTTTGATGAATATTTCTTGTCATCTCAATAAAATTTTCCATGGTTTTACCAAAAACGCTATTGTTCAGGCATGATGCTAATGAATTATTTTTGGACGAGCTCATTCGCTATTTGAAGCAATTGAGTTAAAGATTACGTTGAATTTCGCAGTATTCTTCACTGTTTTATCAAAAGCGCAATTGTTTAGAGAATTGTTTTTAAAGAAGTTTTGTTTTATATAGATTCCTTAAATAGACGATTGGTTTAATGATTATTTCTCGTCATCTTAAAAAACAATTTTGTGGTTTTACCAAAAACGCTATTATTTAGGCGGTTGATGCTGATAAATTGTTTGTAGGTGCGCTTATTTGCCATTTAAAGCGATTTAGTTAAAAATTACGTTGAATTTCGCAGCATTCTCTACTATTTTACCAAAAACGCAGTTGTTGAGATAATTGTCTTAAAA
Organism: Dastarcus helophoroides; assembly: GCA_028583605.1. Taxonomy (NCBI): domain Eukaryota; kingdom Metazoa; phylum Arthropoda; class Insecta; order Coleoptera; family Bothrideridae; genus Dastarcus; species Dastarcus helophoroides. Next base: position 38,060,201 of record CM053327.1, read on the forward strand.
AACTTACATTTTATGTAGATTTTTTTAGTGGGCGATTAGTTTAATGAATATCTCATGTCATCACGATAAAAAATGTTCATAGTTTTACCAAAAATGCTACTGTTTGAGCAGTTATGCTAATAAATTATTTTTGGGCTTGCGTATTTGCCATTTGAAGCAATTGAGTTAAAGATTACGTTGGTTTTCTCTACTGTTTTACCAAAAACGCAATTGTTCGGAAAATGTTTTCAAAGAACTTTCATTTTATATAGATTCTTTTAGTGAACAATTAGTTTAATAAATATTTCTTGTCATTTCGATAAAATTTTTCATGGTTTTACCAAAAACGCCATTGGTCAGGCAGTTTATGCTAATAAATTATTTTTGGGCGCACTTATCCGCCATTTGAAGCAATCGAGTTAAAGATTACGGTAAATTCGGCAGTATGCCATTCTATTCTACCAAAAACGGAATTGTTTAAAAACTTTTCTTTAATAACTTTCATTTTATAAAGATTTTTACAGTAAACAATAAGTTTAAAATGCAAATCTTGTTTACTGAAAATAAGAAAGATTAAAAAACACAAGAAAGGTTGTTTTAACGCGTTTTGACAGTTAAACATTCGTCTTCAGAAACATATATCTGACATATAGCTGACAAAATGCGTTAGAGCAACCTTTCTTGTGTTTATTAATCTTTTTTGGTTTCAGGAAACAAGATTTGCATTTTAATTTTTGAAGATAACCAAGGACCAGTTTTGACAGTCAAATTATTTTGATGGATTTGATGGAACGGACTGGTCCTTGGTTATCTTCAAAAATTGAAACATAGAACTTGTCCCCTGAAACCAAGAAAAATTAAAAAACACAACAAAGGTTGCCAAACTATTATCTTCAGAAAAATTTAAAGATGATAGCTTGGCTGTCGAAATGCGTTAGAGCAACCTTTTTTGTGTTTTTTAATCTTTTTTAAACTTTTTAATCTTTTTTAATCTCACAGGACAAGATTTGCATTTTAATCTTTAAAGATAACCAAGGACTAAAATAGAACTAAAAAAATACGGTTAGTTTGATTAATATAATGGGTCACTTTAATTAAAATTTTTGTAGTTTTACCAAAAACGCCACTGTTTAGACAGCTGAGGCTGATAAATTGTTTTTGAGCAAGCTTATTTGCTATTTGCAGCAATCGAGCTAAAAATTACGTTGATTTTTGCAGTAATATTCAATGTTCTATTATAAACGCAATTGTTCAAATAATTTAAAAAAATTTGTTTTATATAATTTTTTTAGAAGACGATTAGTTTGATAAATATTTCTTTTCATCTGGATAAAATTTTCCCAGGTTTTACCAAAACCGCTATTGTTCAGGTAGTTAATGCAATTGAGTTAAAGATTGCGTTGAATTCCTCAGTATTCTCCACCCTTTTACCAAAAACGCAATTGTTTAGAAATTTTTTTTTAAGAACTTTTGTTTTATATAGGTTTTTTAATAAGACAATTGGTTTGATGATTATTTCTCATCTCAATAATTTTTTCATGGTTTTACCAAAAACGCCATTGTTCAGGCAATTGATGGTAATAAATTATTCTTGTTTTTTTCAATTCATTTAACATTTATTTGGCCCAGTTTAAAAATATTTAAATTTTTTTATGGTTTGTTGACAATTTTCTAAACAGTTTTTGAAATGCGACTACACGATATTTAAATTTATTGAAAACGTCACTTCATGACAGTTCACAAATTAAAAGGTTATTTTATTTTACATAGAATAGGAATAATAAAAAATAGGAGACCAAAAATTAGATATGGAAAAAAGAAAAATGTTGTTTTTTTGATAAATTAGGAAAATATAAAAAATACATAAAAAGTTGTAGCACTGGACATCGATGTTTTGCTCTCATGTGAGCTTGTCAGCAGTGCATAATATGGAAAGGGGAAAATGAGGAAGAAATACTTAAAAATAAAAAATTTTTAAAAATATTAAAAAGGAAAATAAAGAAATTTTAACATGAATAGACGTTTCATTATCAAAAAAATTAAAAAAAAACATAATATTTCCGGTCAATAAGGGTCTACCATGAAGAATAAATTATTTTTGGGCGCGCTTACTCGCCATTTGAAGCAACCGCGTTAAAGATTACGTTAAATTTGGCAGTATGCTCCACTGTTTTACCAAAAACGCAATTGTTTAGAAAATTGCCTTAAAGAACTTTTATTTTATGTAGATTTTTTAGTGGACAATTAGTTTGATGAATATTTTATGTCATTTCAATAAAAAAAATTTATGGTTTTACTAAAAAGGTTATTGTTCAGGCAGTCTATGCTAATTAATTATTTTTGGGCGCGCGTACCTGCCACTTGAAGCAATTAAGTTAAAAATTACGTTGGTTTTTGCAGTATTCTCCACTGTTCTACCGAAAACGCAATTGTTTAAAAATTTTTTCAAAGAACTTTTGTTTTATACAGATTCCTAAAGTAAACGATTAGCTTGATTAATATTTCTTGTCATCTCGATGAAAATTTTCATAGATTTACCAAAAATGCTATTGTTCAGGCTCGATGCTAATAAATTATTTTTGAACGAGCTTATTTGCTATTTGAAGCAATTGAGTTGAAGATTACATTGATTTCCGCATTATTCTTTACTGTTTCACCAAAAGCGCAATTGTTTTAGGATTTTTTTAAAAGAAGGTTTGTTTATATAGATTCTTTAAATAAACGATTGGTTTAATGATTATTTCTCATCACCCTAAATTTTTTTTTTATGGTTTTACCAACAACGCCGTTATTCAGGCAGTTGATGCTAATAAGTTGTTTGTGGGCGCGCTTATTTACCGTTTGAAGCAATCAAGTTAAAAATTACGTTTATTTTTGCAGTATTTTCTACTGTTCTGCCAAAAACGCAATTGTTCAGAAAATTGTCCTAAAGAATTTTTATTTAATGTAGATTTGTTAGTGGCGATTAGTTTAATAAATATCTTAGGTCATCTTGATAAAAAAATGTTATGGTTTTGCAAAAAATGGTATTGTTTAGGCAGTTTATGCTAATTAATTATTTTGGGCGCGCGTATTTGCCATTTGAAGCAATTGAGTTAAAGACTACGTTGGTTTTTGCAGTATTCCCTACCGTTCTATCAAAAACGCAATTGTTTAAAGAATTGTCCTTAAAAACTTTTGTTTTATATTTATATTTTTTTATATTTATATAATTTTTCAGTAAACGATTAATTTGATAAATATTTTTCGTCATCTCGATAAAAATTTTTATGGTTTTACCAAAAACGCTATTGTTTAGGCAGTTGATTCCAATGAATTATTTTTAGGCGCACCTATCCGCCATTTAAACCAATCGAGTTAAAGATTACGTTAAATTTGGCAGTACGCCATTCCAAATTTTCTGTAATAACTCATTTTATAAAGTTTTTTACAGTAAACATTTAGTTTAAAATGCAAATTATATTTCCTGAAAATAATAAAGATTAAAAAACACAAGACTGGTTGCTCTAACGCTTTTTAACAGCCAAACCATCATCTTCAGAAAATTATATCTCTTTGAAGATAATAGCTTGGCTATCAAAATGCGTTAAAGAACCTTTCTTGTGTTTTTTAACCTTTCTTGGTTTAAGGAGACAAGATTTGCTTTTCAATTTTTGAAAATAACCAAGGACCAGTCTGTTTCACAAAAAAATACGATTAGTTTGAATAATATTGCTTGTCATCTTAATCAAATTTTCCGTAGTTTTACCAAAAACGCCGTGTTTCGGCAGCTGATGCTAATAAGTTGTTTTTGAACAAGCTTTATTTGCTACTTAAAGCAATCGAACTAAAAATTACGTTGATTTTTGCAGTATTCTTCACTGTTCTACTAAAAACGCAATCTCGTTTTATTTAGTTTTTTTAGTAGACAATTAGTTTAATAAATATTTTTCTTAATTTGGATAAAATTTTTTATAGTTTTACCAAAAACGCTATTGTTTGGGTAGTTAATGCTAATAAATTATTTTTAGACGCGCTTATTTGTCATCTGAAGCAATCGAGTTAAAGACTGCGTTGAATTTTGCGGTATTCTTCACTGTTTTACCAAAAACGCAATTGTTTAAAGAATTTTTTTAAAGAACTTTTGTTTTATATAGATCCGTTAAGTAAACGATTGATTTGATGATTATTTTTCGTCATCTCGATTAAATTTTTCATTGTTTTACCAAAAACGCTATTGTTTAGGCAGTTGATGCTAATAAATTATTTTTAAGAGCACTTATTCGCCATTTGAAGCAACCGACTTAAAGATTACGTTAAATTTGGCAGTATGGTCCACTGTTCCACCAAAAACGCAATTGTTCAAAAAATGTTTCTGAAGAACTTTCGTTTTATAAAGATTCTTACAATAAACGATTAGTTTAATTAGTATTTCTTGTCGTCTCGATAAAATTTTTCTTCGAATTACCAAAAACGTTTTTGTTCAGAACTGATGCCAATAAATTATTTCTGGACAAGCTTATTCGCTATTTGAAGCAATCGAGTTGAAGATTACGTTGAATTTGCAGTATTCTTTACTGTTTTGCCAAAAACGTAATTGTTTAGAGAATTTTTTTTAAAGAAGTTTTGTTTTATATAGATTTTTTAAATGGACGATTAGTTCAATGATTATTTCCCGTGATCTCAAAAAATGCAATTGTTCAGAAAATTTTCATAAAAAACTTTCGTTTTATATAGATTCTTTTAGTGAACAATTAGTTTTAAAAATATTTCTTGTCATCTTGATAAAAATTTTCGTAGTTTTACCAAAAACGCTATTGTTCAGACAGTTGATGCCAATAAATTATTTTTGGGCGCACTTATTCGCCATTTGAAGCAATCAAGTTAAATATGTCGTTAAATTTGGCAGTATGCTCCACTGTTCTAACAAACACGCAATTGTTCAGAAAATGTTCTTTAAAAACTTTTGTTTTATAAAGATTCTTTGGAGTAAACGATTAGTTTTATTAATATTTCTTGTCATGTCACTAATTTTTTTTATGGATTTACCAAAACGCATGATGCTAATAAATAATTTTTGGGTGCGCTTATTTGCCATTTAAAGCAATCGATTTAAATATTGCGTTAAATTTCGCAGTTCTCTTCGCTGTTATACCAAAAGCGCAATTGTTTACAGAATTTTCTTAAACAACTTTTGTTTCATATAGATTTTTTTAGTAAACAATTCGTTTTATTAATATTTTTTGTCATCTTGATAAAATTTTTTATAATTTTATCAAAAGAGCCATTATAGGTAGCTGATGGTAATAATTTATTTTAAGGCGCGCGTATCTGCCATTTGAGTTAAAAATTTTGGTAATTTTTGCAGTATTTTTCACTGTTTTACCAAAAACGCAATTGTTTAAAGAACTTTCGTTTTATATAGATTCTTTTAGTAAACGATTATTTTGATAAATATTTTTTGTCATCTCAATAAAATTTTCCATAATTTAACCAAAAACGCTATTGTTTAGACAATAAATTAGTTTTGGGCGCACTTATCCGCCATTTGAAACAATCAAATTAAATATTACGTTAAATTTGGCAGTATGCTCCACTGTTCTAGCAAAAACGCAATTGTTCAGAAAATGTTCTTCAAAAACTTTTGTTTTATAAAGATTCTTTGGAGTAAACGATTAGTTTTATTAATATTTCTTGTCATGTCGCTAAAAATATTTATGGATTTACCAAAATGCTATTGTTCAGGCATGATGCTAGTAAATTATTTTTGGGGGAGGTTATTCGCCATTTAAAGCAATGGATTTAAATATTGCGTTAAATTCCGCAGTTCTCTTCGTTGTTCTACCGAAAGCGCAATTGTTTACAGAATATTTTTAAACAACTTTTGTTTCATATAGATTTTTTTAGTAAACAATTAGTTTTATTAATATTTTTTGTTATCTAGATAAAATTTTCTATAATTTTTCCAACAGAGCCATTGTTAAGGTAGCTGATGCTAATAAATTATTTTAAGGCGCGCGTATCCGCCATTTCAGTTAAAAATTTTGGTAATTTTTGCAGTATTTTTTGCTGTTTTACCAAAAACGCAATTGTTTAAAGAACTTTCCTAAAGAACTTTCGTTTTATATAGATTCTTTTAGTAAACGATTATTTTGATAAATATTTTTTGTCATATCGATAAAATTTTCCAAAATTTAACCAAAAACGCTATTGTTTAGGCAGCTAATGCTAATAAATTATTTTTGGGCGCACTTATCCGCCATTTGAAGCAATCGAGTTAAAGATTACGTTGAATTGGGCATGTTATTCTGTTTTACCAAAAACGCAATTGTTTAGAAAATTTTCTTTAATAACTTTTTTTTTATAAAGATTTTTGCAGTAAACGATTAGTTTAAAATGCAAATCTTGCTTCCTGAAAATAAGAAAGAGTAAAAAACACAAAAAAAGTTGCTTTAACGCGTTTCGACAGCCAAACCATCATCTTCAGAAAAATATATCTCCTTGAACATGATTGGCTGTCAAAATGCGTTTTTTTGTTTATTAATCTCTTTTGGTTTCAGGAAACAAGATTTGCATTTCAATTTTTGAAGATAACCAAGGACCAGTCTAATTTACCAAAAAAAATACGATGAGTTTAAATAATATTTCTTGCCATCATAATCAAATTTTCCGCAGTTTTACCAAAAACGCTATTGTTTAGGCAGCTGATGCTAATTAATTGTATTTGAGCAAGCTCTTTTGCTATTTAAAGTAATTAAGCTAAAAATTACGTTGATTTTTGCGGTATTCTCTATTGTTCTACCAAAAACGTAATTGTTTAGGAAAATTGTTTTTAAAAAATTTTGTTTTATATAACTTTTTGAGTGGACAATTAGTTTAATAAATACTTTTTTCATCTGGATAAAATTTTTTATGGTTTTTACCAAAAACGCCATTGTTTAGGTAGTTGATGCCAATAAATTATTTTTAGGCGCGCTTATTTGTCATTTGAAGCAATCGAGTTAAAGATTGCATTGAATTTCGTAGTATTCTCCATTGTTTTGCCAAAAGCGCAATTGTTTAGAGAATTTTTTGAAGAACTTTTGTTTTATATGGGTGATTCTCATTTAAGAGGTTGTCAAATGATATAAGATGCGGCAAGACTGTGAAATCTTTAAACTGATATTGTAGCAGTATCTTATTACTAAAGAGACCTACTTGCTACATATCTAGAGGATGGTCAGTTAAATAATCATTTTTTTAAATTGTTTATGGGGCATCAGGGGAGATATTTCATGCAGGAAAGAGACATATCGAACAGGGGAGGTACATGATGAGTAGAGAAGAGACTTAATTGCTTGAATATAAAAGAAACACTATCTTTTTTAAGAAAATTTCTTTTTTTTCCTTGAATATTTTTTTCTTTCTGGTTTTGTTGTTCATATTGTTTAGGATTATTTTTTATACGCTGATATCGTAACATTTTGCTGAATGCTCTTTTTTTCAGGCGTTCTTCGCAATTTCGTCAATTTTTTTTTGCTGCTGTATATAAGAAAATTCATATATTTTAACAATTTAACTATGTTGAAGCTTTAAAAAAACAGTCTGATCTTATGTTATCATATCTCCCCTGGTCGCTTGGTCCCAAAAAAGATTAAAAAACACAAGAAAGGTTGCTCTAACGCGTTTTGACAGCCAAACTATTATCTTTAGAGAAATATATTTCCTCTTAAGATAATACCTTGGCTGTCAAAAGGCGTTAGAGCAACCTTTCTTGTGTTTTTTTAATCTTTTTTGGTTTCAGGGAACAAGATTTGCATTTTAAATTTTAAAGATAACCAAGGACCTAGTCTGTTTCACCAAAAAAACAAACAATAAGTTTGAATAATATTTCTTTTCATCATAATCAAATTTTTTGCACTTTCACCAAAAAGCCATTGTTTAGGAAGCTGATGCTAATAAATTGTTTTTGAGCAAGCTTTTTTGCTATTTAAAACAATTGAGCTAAAAATTACGTTGATTTTTTCAGTATTCCTTACTGTTCTTCCAAAAACGCAATTGTTTAGAGAATTGTTTTTTTTTTAATTTAGTTTTATAAAATTAATTTTTTTAGTAGACGATTAGTTTAATAAATATTTTTTTTATCTGGATAAAATTCCTTATGGTTTTATCAAAAACGCTATTGTTTGGGTACTTGATGCCAATAAATTATTTTTAGGCGCGCTTATTCGTCATTTGAAGCAATCGAGTTAAAAATTGCGTTGAATTCGTCAGTATTCTCCATTGTTTTACCAAAAGCGCAATTGTTTAGAGAATTTTTTTAAAGAACTTTTGTTTAATATGAGTCATTCTCATTTAAAAGGTTGTCAAATGATATAAAATGCGGCAAGACTATGAAATCTTAAAATTGATCTTGTAGCAGTATCTTGTTACTCAAGAGACCTATTTGCTACATATCTATAGGATGGTTAGTTAAATAACTAAAAATAAACAAATGAATATAATTTTTTTTATTGTTTATGGGGCATCAGGGGAGATATTTCATGCAGGGGAGAGACATATCAAACAGAAGAGAGACATGATGAGTAGAGGAGAGACTTAATTGCTCGATTATAAAAGAAACACTATCTTTTTTAAGAAAATCTCTTCTTTTTTTCTTGCATATTTTTTCTTTTCTTTCTGTTTTTGTTGTGCATATTTTTTAGGATTATTTTTTATACGCTGATATCGTAACATTTTACTAAACGTTCTTTTTCCAGGCGTTCTTCGCACGTCATTTTTTTTTGCTTGCTATATATAAGAAAATTCATATATTTTAACAATTTAACTATGTTGAAGCTTGAGAAAAACACTCTGATCTTATGTTATCATATTTCCCCTGGTCGCTTGGTCCCTTCTCTGGCATCTGAAAAGCCAGAGGGGATATGGCAGGGGAAAAATGTTTTCATTAGAAAACAAATAATCCCAAATGTATCTAATGTAAAGAAATAACTCAAAACCATAACAATGTACCCACAAAGTGCAGTAAATATATACAATTAAATTTGAATATTTAAATAAGTAATTAAAAATTAAAACTTACCAGGGGAGAGATTGACGTTCACTGTTCACACCCGCACAATTGAGTAGCGCGACTAAAATTACAGCTAATGATAGCACATGAATGTCTTGAGCGACTTTGATCCTTCATCTTTTGTCAATTGTCAATCATTCATAAGTTTAAATTCCCAAGAAAAAGGTATATGCATAGTATTTTATAAGATTTCAAATGCCATTGGAGGAATTGCGAAAAAGTGCGGGACACTATTTGTCCTAATTATTTTTCACGAAAAAAACCTTGTTTGATAATTTTGCTTGTTACATTATAATTGTTAATTATGCTAGTTTATGAAATTTAGTGCAATGAAGAATTGTTATTTATTTAGACTTTTCTAATGATATTAATTTACTGTACATACAGCAAAGGGACACACCAGCGGAGAGACATTTTTGAAGGTTTGAGTACGATTGTGCCAAAACAAAGTAGTTTATAATAATGAAACTTATGGTCAGTAGAGTGGACGTTTTACTTCAAGAGATTATTACGTCATTTATAACAATTTTGTTTTTAAACTATATTATTTAATTATGGACGTCGAAAGTACCTCTTAAATGAAAATCACCCATATAGACCCTTTAAGTGGACGATTGGTTTGATGATTATTTCTTGTCATCTCGATAAAAATGTTTATGGTTTTATCAAAAAACGCCATTGTTCAGGCAGTTGATGCTAATAAATTGTTTTTGGGCGCACTTATTCGCTATTTGAAGCAACCAAATTAAAGATTACGGTTAAATTCGGCAGTATGCTCCACTGCTCTACCAAAAACGCAATTGTTCAGAAAATGTTCTTAAAGAACTGTCGTTTTATAAAGATTCCTACAGTAAACGATTAGTTTGATTAATATTTCTTGTCATCTCGATAAAATTTTCCATGAATTTACCAAAAACGCTATTGTTCAGGCACCATGCTAATAAATTATTTTTGGACAAGCTTATTCGCTATTTAAAGCAATTGAGTTGAAGATTACGTTGAATTGCGCAGTATTCTTCACCTGTTCTACGAAAAAGCGCAATTGTTTGTAAAAAATTTTTAAAGAACTTTTGTTTTATATTTATTCTTTGAGTAGACAGTTAGTTTGATGATTAGTTTCTCGCCATTTTGAAAAAAAAAAATGTTTGTTGTTGTTTTATTAAAAACGCTATTATTTGGGCAGTTGATGCTAATAAATTGTTTTTTGGGCGCGCTTATTCGCCTTTTAAAGCAATCAAGTTTAAAATTACGTTGATTTTCGCAGTATTCTCCACTGTTCTACCAAAAACGCAATTGTTTAGAAATTTGTTTTGAACAACTTTTATTTAATGTAGATTCTTTTAGTGGACGATTAGTATAATAAATATTTCTTGTCATCTCGATGAAATTTTTTATAGTTTTACCAAAAATGCTATTGTTTAGGCATATTATGCTAATAAATTGGTTTTGAAGGTAACAGGCTGCCGTTTTTGACATTCTCCTGAAAATACATTCATTGCTTTTTATTTTTTCATCAATTTTTTTACTACAGCTTAAATTCTAATTTGCGATTATTCAAGTTATATTTGTTATATTCATTACAAACGTTGTTGCTTTTGAATAGAATACCTCCAGTGTTTAGTTTAATGATATTCTTTATTTTATTTAAGCAGCTGTCTATGAAAAACTTTAGAATTTTAAAAAAAAACTTTCGTTTTATCAAACATTTTTGTGCAAAGACCTTTCTTCTGTTTTGAGTCTTTTTTTACTTGTTGTTAAACTTCACCTTTCATTTATTTATGTCATTGATCACACGATATATTTAGTGGATAATTCGTTACTGAACATCAGTTGCAATTTAGATTGAATGATACAGGAAACTTGTCGAATTGTCAGTGTTATCATGACAGATTTACCGACGAATTCCAGGCAAACATTGGAATCATTTGCACCCCCCTAGTAATTAGAAATTTAATACTCTAGCGGCTAGAATAAATGAAGTTGAGGGTTAATTGTACGTTCCACCCTTTTATTACGTACCGTAGATTACAAGGGATCAAATTAACCCTTTTATACTCCTAGTGTCGCGCAACGAAATCTTTGTTCTAATGAAAATTCGCTCGGTAAATCTTTTATAGGATTTTAAATCGGGAAAGCGCCAATTTACGGCCGTCTTGCTCTACGAACGCATCTCCCCCGCAGGTAAATAGCCCAATTTGTCCCCTTTACTGTGCATATTGAATTACATTGGTGGGGAAATTTGCGTCAACCGCATTAGGTGTAGTTTACTTAAAGTGAATAAAATTTCTACGTTACGTGTTGCTAACTTTATTTGGACAATTTTAATATATTTTTCATTATACAGCTTAAAAGTTTAGTAACAAGTCACTCAATGGAATTCCCATTTTTGAATATTCATGTGATTAACTGGTGGTTATAAGTTGGAAATATTCGCAGCGACCGTATTACACTGATAAAGCCAAGAAAAACCGATTCGGTTCATTGCTGTGGGTTGTAAATATTTCCGTCTTTAGCATGTTCGACTGTTTCATTGTGGAACATTTAATCAATATTACTTGTTAAGTTTAACATACCTCAACCTATATCACGCCGAGGGCGCTTGTATTGCAACCCGCAATACATACCTCATTACTGGCGTGACCTGACTTGGTGACCTTTATGACTTTAGGTGTATCGTACATAACTTTCATTTTAAATTATATTAATTAACATTTTCGATGTTCAGTTGACAAAAAATAGATATTTTTTTAATAATTGGGAACTATAAACAAATTTAGAAAAAATAATAACGATCTTTCAAATGTTTTTTTCAATTTATTTAACATTTGTTTGGCCCAGTTTGGAAATATTTAAATTTTTATGGTTTGTTGACAATTTTTTAAACAGTTTTTGAAATGCGACTACGTGATATTTAAATTTATTGAAAACGTCACTTCATGACAGTTTACAAATTAAGAGGTTAGTTTATTTTACATAGAATAGGAATAATGAAAAATAGGAGACCAAAAATTAGATGTGGAAAAAATAAAAATTTTGTTTTTTTGATAAATTAGGAAAATATAAAAAAATACATAAAAATGTCAGTTCATAATATCCGACAGAGATGGGTCGTTTAAATTTCCATCAAATTGGCTAATTTGCCTTATTTCTATTATTTATAACTATTAAACTTTATTAACGATTAAAAAACGACAGATATTTAAATATTTACAATCTAATCAGTTTACATTTAGCTTATTCTTTGCCAGTCTGATTATATCTGTATCTGGCAAGGTTTGGACAAGCACCCACAACGTGTAAACTTGTTTCCTTTTCAGTCCTACACAGACATTGGTCGCTTTCTGCTAGGTTGAATTTAACCAGGTGTCCTTTAAATTTCCCGTGGCCAGTGAGCAAATTAGTGCTTTGCTTAGTCAGCTTTTATTCATTGCAAGAAGTGCTTGAGCCCTTGATTGCAAGGGTTTATTCACCAGGAGTCCCTGCTTGCCTGCAGGTGGTTATGTTCTTCTTGATCTTATGAAAACACCTCTAAATAAAGCTTTGGACGAGAATTCCGATTAGATGGAATATTCGTAGAAATCTGTAATCCATGGTGCTCGTTAGCATAAGAACGGTTAAACAAATTGCTAGTATGACCACCGATGATGCAGTAATGCGAAACCTGGTCCGGTGTTAGCAAATATTTATCGAAACATTGTGGAATTTTTGAATATCTGTTGCTTTTTTAATCGTTAATAAAGTTTAATAGTTATAAATATTGAAGAATTCCACAAAGTAAGAGTTGGAAATGTCACTTATAGAAATTATTGTCTGTTTATTTCCTGGCTTCGAGTTCCAACTCTCTTCCATTAACGAGAGGATGGGAGTCGCGCACTGAGAGTCGGGACCCATGTCCTTAATGGCAACAGCCAACGCTGAATCGACAAAGCTATCCGGTATTGTCTACATAATTGCTCGATTTCTAAGGTCAAAATCATCTAACGTCTGAGGGTTGAGCTCACGTCTGGTTTATTGGTTTGAGTCACGCCTCAATATACTCATCTGTTGCGTTTAAAAGCCGTTTTCGATTGTGAACTTTCAACTCGAATATTATAAAATTATGAAAATGGATGATACAGGTTCTCATATCGACCATAACAACTGAAATCGTGGTTACTTTTCTTAACATTTTCAGTTGTAGAATTCTCCTTCTTGTCCATCCGAATGTTATACGTAAAAGTAGGTTGTGCTGTTTTCAGCATTACAAATATTTCCAACTGTATGATCTCAAGCTTCAGGTCTTTGATGTCAGGTAATGCTCAAAAGTAAACGACATCGTTTGCCCACTTAAAAAGCAATGGCTTCTGCTTGCGAAATTCAACCTGTGATTCTGAATATCAGACAACCCATGAAAGTGGACGTATTGGGAATAAATCGTAGTTGCTTTTGAAGTTTAAACTTAAAGTGTATCCGCATAGTTATGTAGTGTTTACAGCATTTCGTCCTATAATCAAAAGTTTATTTGAAGAGCTTAATACGAAGACATGGATTCAAGGATATAACACGCAAAATAACTCTTGACTCCACAAAATAATTGACATTGCGTGAACATTTTTTTAATTTCAAAATAGCGAAAACAACACAAATATTTATTCGTGTGGATCCAGCTTTACCTTGTGATGAGATGCAATCGTACGACCAAATACACATTCGCTGTCACACTGACCTAGATTTAAATAGTTTTCGGAATCTAGGGGGCCAACTAATAGTTACGCGAAATGACAGTCAAAGTTTCTTTTTCACCGCATATTACATCCAATAACGAGAAATTTTTCGTAGAAAATGCACGTTTACAAGAAGACCCTCCAAGCACTCATCTACCCTATCAGCAGCACGACGCCCCACAATTTCGTACCGTGGACCGCCACCTCGCCCACCTACTGCTACGAGTGCGAAGGGCTGCTATGGGGCATCGCCAGGCAGGGTGTGCGTTGCACGGAATGCGGGGTCAAGTGTCACGAGAAATGCAAAGATTTGCTCAACGCAGATTGCCTACAAAGTAAGTATTTTCCTTTGATATCACTCGACTCACGATAAAAAATCCACACGAACGCCTGATTTCTCTCGATTTCGACCCAATTTCAATTAAATTGGATAAATCCTCACGATTTGACATATAAATTGCGCATGATTTATAGAATTAGTTTCAAATTTTGTAGCGCATTATTCCCGAGGTCGTCGTTATCTCGCTGCAGGAACAAAGTTGTAAAACTCCGGGTGCTAATAATGCCGCATCGGCGATCGCAACGGAATTTTCAATTAAGAGAGAGAATTTTCACTAACTCGGTCAGATTTTACCTTCTGAGAGGAAGAATGTTTTGTATAGAGGGTAATTTAAGCGCTCGGGGACAAAAATACAATTAATCTCAAGATCTAACTAGGCTTCGGGTCTTTGGTGATGTATGACATCAGGCTGTTGGAGTGGACTGCATGCAGAGATAGTTAAACATCCCCTAACGTTCGCCCCGCATATAAATTTGTTAATGTAATTTAGTGGTTCAAGCACGACCATTCCACATAATGTGTTACAGCATCCAGACTGTTCTATTTGCTGTGCTATGTGGCCACTGTTATTTAATTATGACAACATGCGAGTAAAGTTGTCTTTGCTATGACCCAGTTTGCACATTCTTGGCCTTTTTCTCTTTATATCTTACGAGAATTATTGTAAAATGTCATTTTAAAATTGCTACTTTTAAATTGCTAACTGATTATATGAAATACAGATGAATTTGATTGTCTTAGACAACTGAAACGTATCTATATTAAAGTTCCTCTATAACACCAAAGTTGTCGTTTTTTCTTAAACAATTCTTTAATTCAATACTTCCACTGTCTGGTCTTGGTGGTGCAGAACCCGCCTCATATATCTACTTGAGCAGAAAAACTTGAAGTGAGTGGCTACTACGCTGTCCGCCGCATCATCTTTCTTCTTTCGTTTTATTTTAACGTTTACTTTGTCAATCTGACTGTAGATTATTTTTAGAATGATGCTACAGTTATACTGTCACAATGAATGTGACTTAACGTAATTCAATTAAAAACTGCAACATAGTTTTCCAGTTTATTACCGTAAATTGCATTTGTGGCTTAAATCTACTTGTAGTCGTTTTAAAAATGCTACTATTTCTAAAGATAACGCTATGGTCAAGCTAATACAATGAAAGAGATACAGTTTTCTGTTTTATTTTGAGAGCCTTTGTTCACTTTTGCAAGAAGAATGCAACCTAGTCTACAAATTCATGCAGCCCTCCATGCGGCGTGTATAGTGAATCATAGGTAGCTGAACTACCAACAGTTGGAACACTGCCACCTAGCAAAGCGGCTGCTCTCTAGGAGAGTTCCCAGAAGACAAGGATTCTATAATGCACAGACCAATAGGTTTAAACATTTATTAGATTTAAAGTTTGGAAACTAAATACCGGTTTCAATCTTGTTAGATCTTGTCAGTTTGGTATATCCAACTCGAATGCTAACAAATGTTTCGACAAGTAAGTGCTAAAACATTCACAGGCGTCAAGCGTCCACTTTGTCAATCTGTGCAGCCAATTAAAAACTTATATGTCTCCAATATAGTTTTCCAGTTGTTTACCATAAACCGCATTCGTTGCACAATCTGATTGTCGTATTGGCAAATTCAAGCACTAGTTGATATCTTCAGATATTTAGAATTTGTGTCACTATCAACCCATAAGTCTGTCCCACTCAATTTGTATCAGTTTGTCTTTAATATAACGAACATGTCTGTTCAATTCAGCGAAATCTCTAATACAACCAGAAAGGTAGCACGTGACATTCATGAATAGAGATTTCGTCAATGCTAATGCCTGAATGTAAGCGTAATCTCAGCATTACCTAGAAGCCACTTTCAAAGCCGATATTATAAACACAATCAAAAGATGAACAAAACATGGAATCCGCAACTGAATACTCACATGTATTCGATTGGTTAATTAGTTGTGAAAGTTCATTACGCAACCAATAACACGTAATTGACTCGGTCGGGCTTATTAGGCCCCATCGATGAAACCCAAACAGATGAAATAATTCATTCACGTTCGGCCGGAATCCCAGTTATGGGATTTGCACGTCTAGTTATTACCTTAACCACATCCATTACCGCATGCCTTATTAATCATTTATCTCCCCCTCGGAAGCTGCACGAATCGATTTCGATTAGGATTTCTTAGTCGCAACGGTTCCTCTTTGTTCTAGGGGCCGCCGAAAAAAGCTCCAAACACGGCGCCGAAGACAAAGCGAACAGCATCATCACCGCGATGAAGGATAGAATGAAGCAACGTGAGAGGGAGAAACCGGAAATATTCGAGTTGATCAGGTATTGTAGCTATTACTTAATCCATAACGTAACCGATTCAGCGGAAACTTACCCTCTTCTTAGCAGAAATAAGAAACAAGTCTCGCATCCGTTCCTTTGTTTCTACAGTGAGACGATTAAGCTATGAAGCTTATTTAAAGCGAGCGTAAAATTCTATGTCAAGTTGTAATAAAAGTTTGCGTTTTGCGGTCGCCTTCTTAACCGCAAATGCAATAAAAGCTAACGTTCAATTTTTAACTTCCCCGGTTATGAGTAGAATTCGAAATTAAGCTGTTACCAGTTTATCGCGTCCGTGTACGTTATCAACTCAGTTTCTGACATTTCCCCGATAATATGTAAGCTATCTACTGCTTGGCAACGTAATACTGCATGTTTCCATTTTATTTTAAAAAAGACTTGACTATTAACTTGAAAAGTTGTAAACTCTAACAAGCTTGTTACGCAAGTAGTATCTACGTACGTAATTAAAGGAATAAAAAGTAGATATTGTAGGACGATAGAATTCAAATTTGAATTTGGCGGTCAATCTCGATGACAGATGGCAGCCCCGACTGTCACTAGCAGCTCCCGCGTTTTTACACAGAGTAGTCAGACAAGTCTATGCGAGTGGTTGATATAAGATGTGTGTGTTCGAGTTAATAAATCTTGATAAAAATCTCAAGTATTATTCACGGGTATAGTAGCTCCCCCTTACAATATAAAGGAGAATTTTGGGCCACAAGTAATGCTATATTGTTTTATGTAAAATAGTGTGCAAATTACGAGTTCCTAAGCAATAATTGGGGCCGCAAGTAATGTATTATTTTATAGTAAATGTGGCATTACTTCCAGATCAGAATCCCCAATTTTATCTACGTTAGCTTATTGCAATGTTAATTACTACTTGCGCCAGTACTGATAAAAAAGTTACTACAACTTTTTAATGTAAGTCTTCTTTTTAAAAGCTTCTCAATTAGAGATTTAAAAGTACACAAGAAGAGGGGATGTGTCTGCTGTAGTCGAAACTAATAACTTTTTTCTTTCCTTGAGCTTTTATAATTGTAATACATTACAAGATTCAATTTCAGGGAAAATTGTGATACTATTACTCATCGTTTGAATACCCATTATTAAATTGATAAATGGTTGTATTATTAAAAGCGTATATCTCGCGAACGATGAGATATCGATTTAATAATGTGAGTTTAATGCAGAACGTAACAAACGCGGAAGATTTCTACAAAGCTCAACTCCAAGAGCTGAGTATTAACTAACAAAACTTAATTAGTTTTAATTTATTCCGAAAGCATTCATAAGAAAGAATGAACCGCGAAGGAACTTCTAAAACATGAAAAGAATGAAATATTTGTTGAGTCAGTAATTAAAAAACTTTATCGCCCCTCAAATTTGCATACCCTACCCCCCTTTTCCAAATTCAACCGATAATTCAATTTCACCAAGTTAAAACTCAGCTCGCGGGCCCCGAGTGCGCGACAGTGTCCCCACTAACAAATTATCTTCATTTCTATTTATTAATAATCTAGGGCTGTATTCGGAGTGGAAGACAAGAGCCACGCCGGCCACATGAAGGCCGTCAAACAGTCGGTGCTCGATGGAACGTCGAAATGGTCAGCGAAAATCGCCATCACAGGTTTGTGCGTGACGGCGATACGTGTGTCAACTTGTACATTTTTGCAAGAGAACTACTGTATATTACGATATGTCGATGGGACGGTGCGACGAGCGTTTTGATCAGTTTTGGCGCACCGTCCAACCTCGTAGATGTTGAATGTGCTTTTTCGCTATACATCCTGACCTAGTTCTTTTACCCCCCGTTCGGCTAATTGGTCGTTTGACGGCGAGTAATTACATGTCACGTGCATAATATCAGTTTAAGATTGTGTATTGTTATAGAGAACATGTCAAGGTAAGAGTTACAATTTTTGTAATTTCCAATTAAGTCGATTCAGTTTGACGTTTTAATTTGTAATTATTGGGAAACAAGCGATTGATTTAATCTGGAGATTAAATAAAATGAGTTTTTTTTTGCGAGTAGCGAAGTTCGCCTATCAGGTTTTTTTCAACTTCGATTAATTTCCCGCTAATGGTTTTCTAATGCCTTCGATTCGTCCGTAATCACTCTATGACAAAGCAAAGATACTTTTTAATCATTGATAAAGCCAAAAGGGTACACGTCTTGAGTTGATTATATAGATTTAACTTGATTCAAGGTTGACCTCCAAATTTGGACTTTAAACATTTTGGGAGAAAATTTAATTCATTTTAAACTTCTTTTCGAACTTGCCACGTTTTTTTTGCAAAATTTCCAGTTATTAGTTGAAATTCAACTTCACAACAAAAATTTCGAAAAAAATTGGATCTAACCTAATAAATAATTGTCACTTTGCCTCTTAGAGTTCAGGGTTTTGCTATTTTGCATAAAAATCGAACAATATGGTATCGAATTTAAGAATTTGTTAATAATGTGCAATTACGAATGATGCGGTTGAAAAGAAACACATGTTTCAAGGGATATTTTTGAACGTAAAAAATTGTTTTTACGACAAATATGATAAGCGAGATGCTAAAGGCTTGAACTATCGTAACCTATGAAATAGGCAGGATTGCAGATCAAGCGCACAAAGAAGATTTAATACGATTTTCCAGGTGTTTACCAAAAACAGCATTATTCAACATGACCGCTAATCACAGGGAAGTCAAACGTTACGCATTAGGTAATATTAACGAGTTGTGTCTCGTTGTATACTTATTGCTAAAAGAATTGTAAAGCAGCTACAGAAAGCCATTCTATACAGGGTGTTACAAAAGTCCGGGCCGCTACTTCAGCAGCATATTCTACACATTAAAATATGAAAAATGTTGAAATACATTTTTTTCTTTAAATTGCCTCCTAACGGAAATATGACCATTTAAAGATGGCGCCTCTAAAGTGGTTTTTTTACTACAAAAAGTTAACGGTTCGTAGCAAAGTCATGAAATTGGGCAAGCAGTTAAAAAATTGGATTAGGCATATTCTCATGTAACATATTTTTTAAATAAGCAGTAGCGTGGCGTGTAGGGGGTTGCCCGCAATTATTTTTTGCCGTAACTTTTTTGTATTGCAATATTTCGACCCAAAAGTGCCATAATTGTAAAAAGCAACATTTTTATACAAAAAAGGTACTCCTTCTCAAAGTCGCTAAAAGTAACCGTTTCCGAGAAAAAAGCGTTTAAACAAAATTGTTGCATTTATTAGAATTCGTTTTGCAAATTTCTAATTTATCCACTACTAACTGCATTGATATAAAAATAGTACAAAATTAAGAAAAAAAAAATCAAAGCAAGTGTTCGAAATTACTGCCCCCTGCAGCAATACATTGCTCGGCTCGTCTTCTAAAGGAACTCCTTACTCTTTCGCAAGTGCCTGGTGTATTGTGAATCTGGTTGAACCCATTTTCAATTCGTTCACGAAGATCATTGATATTGTCAACTGGTGTGGAGTAGACGATCTGCTTTAGATGTCCCCATAAGTAGAAATCGAGTGGGTTGAGGTCAGGAGACCTAGCTGGCCATGGTATCGGACCTCCTCGACCTATCCATCGTTGATGATAGTTGTTATTCAAAAATTCTCTAGCAACTGCACTAAAATGGGCAGGTGCCCCATCGTGCATTATCCACATTCGCTGTCTTGTTATGAGTGGAACATTTTCAAGTAACACGGGTAACTCTGTTTGCAAAAAATGTCTATATGATGCTCCTGTTAACCTATGAGGTAAAAAAAACGGTCCAATTATAGAGTCCCCTATTATTCCTCCCCAAATGGTAAGTGAAAAATGTTGCTGATGTCTCGACTGAATAACTGCATTGGGATTTTCAACTTGCCACTGATGCATGTTGTGAAAGTTAAGTATTCCGTTTCTGGTAAAACCCGCTTCGTCCGTAAATAATACGAGCGATGGAAAGTTCTCATTTTCAGCGATCTTATGCAATAGCCAGTTGCAAAATTCTATTCTTGGAGAATAATCAGCAGCAAGTAACCCTTGCACTATTTGAAAATGATAGGGGTAAAATTGGTAAAATTTCAAAATTCGCCTGATAGTTACGTGATTTACTCCTTCGGCTAAAGCAAGTTGTCTAGTGCTGACACATGGATCTTCTTTAACTCGCTGAAGCACACGCTTCTCTAAATTAGCAACTTCTGCGTTTGGCCTTCCAACACGTTCGCCTTTGAAAACAAAATTTCCTGTTTCACATAAACGAGCATGAATTTTCTGGAACAATTTTTCTCCTGGTAGGTGTCTATTAGGAAAACGTTCAGCATAAAGCCTTGCTTCAGCACGATTACAATTTGCAAGCCCGTACATTAAATGCATATCGGTCATTTCTTGATTTGAATAGTCCATTTTATCAAAATAATGAAAAGTTAAAAAACTACTACACTTACTATTGACAGCAAAAACTGCTAAAGTTTACATCTTACGACCAAATTTTATCAGTGACACAACGTCAATCTCTGGCAGATATTGTCAAGTACAATTGTTTTCTTTACGATCAGTTTGCATGACCAACTTATTTTTTCTTATACAAATTAGTTACAATTTCGAAGACGGCATAGGATTATTTAAACGCCTTTTTCTCGGAAACGGTTACTTTTAGCGACTTTAAGAAAGAGTACCTTTTTTGTATAAAAAATGTTGCTTTTTACGATTATGGCGCTTTTGTGTCGAAATATTACAATACAAAAAAGTTACGGCAAAAAATAATCGCGGGCAACCCCCTACACACCACGCTACTGCTTATTTAAAAAATATGTTACATGAGAATATACCTAATCCAATTCTTTAACTGCTTGCCCAATTTCATGACTTTGCTACTAACCGTTAACTTTTTCTAGTAAAAAAACCACTTTGGGGGCGCCATCTTTAAATGGTCATATCTCCATTGGGAGGCAATTTAAAGAAAAAAATGTATTTCAACATTTTTCATATTTTAATGTGTAGAATATGCTCCTGAAGTAGCGGCCCGGACTTTTGTAACACCCTGTATAAACATAACTTGACATAAAAAGCATTGCTACTGAACTGAGATAAACAAACATTTAACCTCAGGGAATTCGTTAAGAAAGCAAGCTATGTTTCCGATTTGATAATTATTACACAAGCCAAACTCGGAACATCTGTGTGCTCACTTCAGCTAAGTGCAGGCTTCAAATGGTGATCTACAATTTGCCCCATTGGTAATATTTTTGGAAACAGTATGACGTGCGCATTCAGGGCAACCAAAATTCATTAAAAACAAATTAGAGCAATTTTAAAACTAACCTAACCTAACCTAACCTAATAAATAATTAAGTGTCACTTTGCCTCTTAGAGTTCAGGGTTTTGCTACTTTGCATAAAGATCGAACGGTATGGTATCGAATTAAAGAATATGTTATTAACCGTGCAATTACGAATGATGCGGTTAAAAAGAAACAAATGTTACAAGGGATATTTTTGAATGTAAAAAAATTGTCTTTACGACAAATATGATAAGCGAGATGGTAAAGCCTTAAACTATTAAAATAGACAGGATTGCAGATCAAGCATACAAAGAAGATTTAATATGATTTTCCAGGTGTTTACCAAAAACAGCATTATTCAACAAGACTGCTAATCACAGGGAAATTGCACGTTACGCATCAGGTAATATTAACGAAGTTGTGTCTCGTTGTATACTTATTGCTAGAAGAATTGTAAAGCAGCTACAGAAAGCCATTCCATTTAAACATAGCTTGACATGAAACGCATTGCTACTGAAGTGAGATAGACGAACATTTAACCTCAGGGAATTCGTTAAGAAAGCAAGCTATGTTTCCGATTTGATAATTATTACACACGCCAAACTCGGAACATCTGTGTGCTCACTTCACCTAACTGCAGGCTTCAAAGGGTGATCCACAATTTGCCTCATTGGTAATTTTTTTGAAAACAGTATGACGTGCGCATTCAGGGCAACCAAAATTCATTAAAAACAAATTAGAGCAATTTTAAAACTTCGCAATTAGCTATAAAACACATGTCCTGTTTCCCTCCGAGGTAATTTACCGAAAAAAAGCCCGAAAAGCTTCAGGACATTATTCGAAGTGTTGCTTAATGGTTATAACTAAGTGATGGAGGGGTTCCGGTGATGATATACGTTAACAAGCTGTTTGAAATAAAAAATGCCCGAGGAACAAACAGCTATGAAGGGTCGGTACACAAAAAGGCGTAATATTTTAAAAGAGGGGATCCAGTTCATCCAGAGTAAAAAATGGCCGCAGCTTTCAACTCCACTTCGCTCAAATAAATAAAAAAGTTTTTCTTTTGTCGACGACGTAAGCTTGGATAATTTGCAACTTGAGACGACTAGCGAGTTTCCCTCATTTTAAAGTAATTGTATTCGATAGAGTCGACTTAATTTTCTGGAAGATCCAAGCTTTAACCACCTTTAATTTTAATAAGCATTTCGACTAGTTTAACACAAGATTTAGCCACGTTTTTTACGATGAGCACGTTATAAGATTAGAAGATGAAGAAGTGATGTGGTTGATTAAATTTTAACTAACTTAGCGCTTTTTTTTATTATTAATATATAATTATTATATTAGAGGATAAAGAAATGATACAAAGGTAACGAAAGTTCGTTCGTTAACTTGATGAAATATTTTTATAATCTGATTTGACTTCTAATGTTAAAATAATTGGGAAAAAGTTGACAACAAAATTAAATTACGTTCTATTCAAGAAAAAGTTCATCATAATAGTCAGCTTAGTTATTGTTTTAAACTCAGTGTTACGAAGCCCAAAACTCGATGAGGAAAAGTGATGAAAACTAATACTTATCAGTTCGTAAATTGACTTATTAGCATAGGTCGCCTCAGAGAATTACGTCAGTGATTCTACAAATAAACGATTAACATAATAACGTAAACTAAAACACAATTTAAACAATGCATAATAGAGAGTAGGCGTATAGATATATGTTAAAGAGACAAGTTAAATGCTGACTTGTCAAAGGCACTAAGGCTTAGTTGGTTAGGGCTGCATCATTCGCTCGACGTCGTTCAAGAGGTCGCGGGTTCACGCCCCGGTGCCGATCAAATTTCTTAGGCACTTTGGGCGATTTTTAATAGTTGATAAACCTAAACTTGATAAAATATACCCTACTGGGCTTCTACTTCAAAAATAGGCTTAATTTCCAGTGACATGTCGCCAAATCGAAACCAAACAACCAACTGCCGACCCGAAACCAAAACCTTCCCACATCCCGTTACCGCTCCCCCTTCCGGCCTGCTAGTGTTCATATGTTGTTGTATCGGTGTAATCTTGTTTCCGGTTCCCGACCGCGCAGAACAACATTTTCAGTGGACCCAGACACACACATTGATTCAATCGAGCAAGCGGAGCAAATGACAATTGAAGGCACATCCAAGTGGTCATGCAAGATTGCAATCACAGGTATTGCCGGCTGCATTCTATCGGGAAACCGGAATTAACAAACACACCACGGCGGCGTTGTCAAAATCGCAGACGCGGGGTCGGCGCGCCTTTTGCCGCCAGGTCGACACGACACGGCGACATGTCAGAGACAAAAATGAGATACCGCCTGAGGGCGACGTCTCATTCGTTGCGATCGACTGGAGTCTAGTTTAGTCTAGTTACTAGACTGAAAGTCGAATGGTCCTTAAAGAGATTCAACAAGGCGTAATATAATATACTTTAAGTATAATTTACTTGCAAAGATAAACCTATTTATGATTTGATGACAACTCATCTCTAACAATGAATTATTAGAAAATCTTCCTTTAACGTCAAACGGTTTTAGGAATGTTTATTCAGCACCCAAGAATCTTGACATTAAATCCGATGGTTACGCTTACGAATCTTTTTTAAGTATCCACGACTGTGGACACGAAATCTTATTACGTGATTTTGCCGAATACTTGTCGACCTGGACCCAAAACGTGCCGACTTTTTTCCCAATCAAACTAAACGGAAACGTATATTGACAACGCCCGTTGAGTTGAGTGCTAAAGACTAACCAAGGAATGTGTTTTTCTGGTTCATGGTTAACTTCCCACTATTTGCACATTTGACTGCGGTTTACTCTCTTAATTTTTTCGAATTTTCTCACCTGTGAGCAAAAAGGCAAACTATGATTATAAAGGAATAGTCAAGCGGTGGAAAACTTTGTATCTGTTGGATACGTCCAAATTTCAGAACAAAAACATGCGACAGAATGTGTAGAAATGTTTCCTACTACGCTGTCCGTAGCATCATCTTTATTTTTCCGTTTTATTATAACATTTACTGTATTAATCTGACTGTAGATTATTTTTAAAGTGATGCACAGTGATATACTTACAATGAATGCAATTTGACGTAATAAAATTGAGAACTGGTTTGTCCGCAACATAGTTTTCCAATCTATTACCATAAACCGCATTTGTGGCACCAAGTGCAATCGTTCTTAAAATGATTGCTTTAGTCAAATTGACAAAAAGAACGCAACTTTGTCTAATAAAATAGAAAACTACTATTTCCAAAGATAACACTACGGTTAGAAGATACAATGAAAGAAATACTTACTGTGCTGCTTTATTAGATCAACTTATGCTCACTGTGTCATATTGAGTGCTAGAAAATTCAAAACTAATATATTTACAACGTAAGTTTTCCACTCGATAACCATAAACCGCATTCGTTGCACAAATCTGATTATATTACATTGCTACAGTTAAATTAATAGAATGAACGTGTAATAAAATAGAAACCCAGTATTCCTAAAGATACAAGCACGGTCTGATACAATGAAAGAAACATCAGTTTTCCATTGGCGCATTCATTGTGTCAACCTGGCTGCCGCATAATCCATGATGCAATTAATATCACTTACGACAACCAAACTAACAACTATCGCATGCACATCAGTTTCCATTCTATTATTTCAAGTCAATTTAATATGTCACTATGACTGATATCGATGTTATATCGTACTTCTTACAAAAACAAATTTAAAACATAACATGAAAAGACATAGCGATATAAAATCGAAACAAATTGTGTTTGACTCGAGGAGGTTTGTGGACCATTTTGCATTCGTCCCCCCCATCAAAGACAATTCTAATTTAGTAAATAGTCTTCAAATTTTCGTCTCATTTTGGGACGAGCCGCGCCATCCATCATCGTGGAGGCGGGGGAAAATTCGAAAACGACCGCTTGACGTATTCCTTCATAATTCGCTACCAAGCTTAATCTCTTACGCTTTCTATCTAAGACGGTTAATGGGGTGTTTCTTGTGCGAAATTTGCGACCGTCCGCACAAGGAATCCACCAAATTAACTCGATTTTTGCTCGGCGAGCGAACTGTCCTTTCTACCCTTCCGTTTTTCACTGGAATGCAATTGAATATATCTCTCTATTAACAAAGCATGAAAATCCTCTTCAAGTAATTCACGGATACCTAACGTAATGTCGCCCGGCGTCACGTTTAACTAACTGTAAGTAATTTAGACAATTTCGCCGACGCGATTGCGATAAGAATTTGATTTCGTTCCAGTTTGTTTAACCGGATAATCGGATGAGATATACCGTAGCCGTTGTTTGCCGGATGTTTGGCACAGTGGCCGTAATATATTCTTATGAACGTTGATCTTTTTCCAATATTACACCCGGAGGTCCAAATGGGATATCATTTATTTTATTGTATGCGTAAACGGACGAAATATTTTGTTTATTCAGCTCGTCAATTTCCCCATGTTTCGTTCAAATATTTCATTCAGAATCGCGCAATATTTACAGCGAATCGCATTAAGTTTTGAAGTATCTTTGGACTGATGCAAAAATGAAAGCGGCACTTTCGCTGATAAAAGTTTAAGTGTAAAAAGTGTAAAGTGTAAAAATTTAAGGTTTGAGGTTTATCGACGAAAGCAGCTACTTCATTGATGAAAGGAGCTGCGCTTTTGTTTGTGGGCCAAAGCGGCGCCCATTTATGAAAGCGGCTTTTTCGATTTTTTTTGGCAAAAAAAGTTTTTTATTAATTAAGCAGCGTATTCATTCCTTGGTCGAAGTGCCGCTTTGATATAGCGATGTGAAAGATGATTTCATATATTTATGAAAGAGGCTCTTTAATGTATTTGGCTATATGCCGCTTTCGTATATTATTAAAAGCGTCAATGTGTTTAAAGCCAGATATAGATCTTTTGGCCAGAAAAAACAATCCTTTTTATGATTAATAAAAAGAATAAGCAATGATAAAAACAGCGTTTCGATATTAATATGAAAGCGGCTCTTTCGATTTTTTGCGAGAAAGGTGTTTTATTAATTAAAAATAGTAGCCTAATCATTCTTTGGCTAAAGCGCAGCTTTGATATACCTAAACGAACGATAATTTAATATATTTATGAAAGCGGCTCTTTCATGTATTTGGTGGTATACCGCTTTTGCAAATTATTAAAAGCATCAATGTGTTTTTAACCAAATATAGCTCTTTTGGGCAAAAATTAGCGATTCTTTTTATAAATAATGAAAAGGATTTGAACGATGGTAAAAACAGCGTTTCCATATGAATATGAAAGCGGCTCTTTCAATTTTCTGGCTAAAAAGGTGATTTATTCATTTAGAATAGCAGTATACTCATTCTTGGCCAAAGCGCCGCTTTGATATACCTATGCTAACGATGATTTAATACATTTATAAAAGCGGTTCTTTCATGTATTTGGCGATACGTCGCTTTCGCAAATTAAAAGCGTTAATGTGTTTAAAGCCAAATATAGCTCTTTGGCCGGAAAAAGCGACCATTTTTGTGATTAACAGAAAGGAATGTCAGCGGCGGTGAAAACGGCTTTTCCATATAAATATGAAAGCGGCTCTTTCAATTTGTTGGCAAAAAAGTGTTCTATTAGATTTAAAATAGCAGCGTAATCATTCCTTGGCGTCGCTTTGATATACGTGGACGAACGATGATTTGATATATTTATGAAAACGGCATCTTTTATGTATTTTGCGATATGCCGCTTTTGTAAATTATTAAAAGCGTAAATGTGTTTAAGGCCGAATGTAGCTCTTTCGGCCAAAAAGGCGACCCTTTTTATGATTAATGAAAAGGATGTGAGTGATGGTGAAAACAGCCTTTTCATATGAATATGAAAGCGGTTCTTTTAATTTTTTTGGCAAAAAAGTGTTTTATTGATTAAAAAGAGCAGCTTATTCATTATTTGGCCAAAACGCTGCTTTGATATACATATGCGAACGATGATTTAATACACTCATGAAAGCGGCTCTTCCATTTATTTGGCGATATACTGCTTTTGCAAACCATTAAAAGCATCAATGTGTTTCTAACCAAATATAGCTTTTTGGGCGGAAAAAGACGATCCTTTTTGTGACTAATGAAAAGGATGCGAGCATTGATGAAAGCAGCGTTTTTATATAATATACAAGCGGCTCTTAATTTTTTGGTTTTAAAAATGTTTTATTGATTAAAAAGAGCAGCTTATTCATTATTTGGCCAAAACGCTGCTTTGATATACCTATGCGAACGATGATTTAATACACTCATGAAAGCGGTTTTTCCATATATTTGGCGGTATACCGCTTTCGCAAACCATTAAAAGCATCAATGTGTTTCTAACCAAATATAGCTTTTTGGGCAGAAAAAAGCGATCCTTTTTGTGACTAATGAAAAGGATGCGAGCATTGATGAAAGCAGCGTTTTTATATAACTATGCAAGCGGCTCTTTTAATTTTTTGGTTGTAAAAGTGTTTTATTGATTAAAAAGAGCAGCTTATTTATTATTTGGCCAAAAC
Source organism: Dastarcus helophoroides (assembly GCA_028583605.1). Taxonomy (NCBI): domain Eukaryota; kingdom Metazoa; phylum Arthropoda; class Insecta; order Coleoptera; family Bothrideridae; genus Dastarcus; species Dastarcus helophoroides. The sequence continues at coordinate 38,088,392 of CM053327.1, forward strand.
GCTGCTTTGATATACCTATGCGAACGATGATTAATATACTCATGAAAGCGGCTCTTCCATATATTTGGCGATATACCGCTTTCACAAACCATTAAAAACATCAATGTGTTTCTAACCAAATATAGCTCTTTGGGCGGAAAAAAGCGATCCTTTTTGTGACTAATGAAAAGGATGTGAGCGTTGATGAAAACAGCGTTCTTATATAACTATGCAAGCGGCTCTTTTAATTTTTTGGTTGTAAAAGTGTTTTATTGATTTAAAATAGCAGCATGTTCATTCCTTGGCCAAATTGCCGCTTTGATATACCTATGCGAACGATGATTTAATATATTCATGAAAACAGCTTTTTCATATATTAGGCGATACACCGCTTTCATAAACTACTAAAAGCATCAATGTGTTTCTGACCAAATATAACCTTTTGTGGCGGAAAAAACAATATTTTTCGTTACTAATGAAAAGGATGTGAGCGATAATGAAAACGATGTGAGCGATAGTGAAAACAGCGTTTTTATATAACTACGCAAGCGGCTCTTTTAATTTTTTGGCTAAAAAGGTGTTTCATTGATTTAAAATAGCAGCAGGTTCATTCCTTGGTCAAAACGCCGCTTTGATATACCTATGCGAACGATGATTTAATATATTCATGAAAGCAGCTTTTTCATATATTTGGCGATATACCGCTTTCATAAACTATTAAAAGCATCAAAGTGTTTCTGACCAAATATAACCTTTTGTGGCGGAAAAAACGATATTTTTCGTTACTAATAAAAAGGATGTGAGCGATAATGAAAACGATGTGAGCGATAATGAAAACGATGTGAGCGATAATGAAAACAGCGTTTTTATATATCTACGCAAGCGGCTCTTTTAATTTTTTGGCTAAAAAGATGTTTTATTGATTTAAAATAGCAGCATGTTCATTCCTTGGCCAAAGCGCCGCTTTGATATACCTATGCAAACGATGATTTAATATATTTATGAAAGCGGCTCTTTCAGGTATTTTATAATATGCCGCTTTTACAAATTATTAAAAGCGTTAATGTGTTGAGAGCCAAATATAGCTCTTTTGGTCAGAAAAAGCAACCCTTTTTGTGATTAACAAAAAGGATGTGATTAACGCGGCGTGAAAACGTTGTTTCCATATAAATATGAAAGTGGTTCTTTTATTCATTTACCGGAGTCGGCGTTTTAACATTTAAAACCAATTTATTACTCTAGTGAGGAAAGCGGCGCATTAATGTTGCTATGAAAGCGGCGCTTTAATATGTCTCTGAAAGCGGCGCATTAATATGTTTATGAAAGCGGCGCTTTTCATTTATTTGACGGAAACGACGTTTTCCTAGTTATCAAAAGCAGTTCATTTCGTCTTTTAGCAAAAAGGACGCCCTTTACTAGCAATTGTGACGTTTTCATTTTATTTAAATAAGCGTCATTCTTGACAAACTAAATAAATATTTTACAAATGAAAGCGGCGCGCTTATTTATCAAAGAAAGCGGAACTTTTGTTAAGAAACCAATGCGCAGCTCTCGGTAGTTACCATAACTTCACTTTTGCTAAAAAACGAGAAGCCGCTTTCATCAGTATAAGAAAGCGCCGCTTTCAACAGTAAACAAAAGCGTCACTTTTTTCGGTAACTGTAAACGCATTTTTTCTATCTATGTGTTAGAAAAGGTGCATTTACGTTGAATAAATAAGAGAACTGTGTTTGTACAACGACATAAGCGGTGTTTTTTACATCGGCGAAAGCTTTTATCTAAAACGAAAGCGGATCGACTAAAACGATAATTATAAATAACGATGGAAGCGCGTCTTTTAGCTAATAAAGAAATACACTGCTTTTGGGAATTAAAAAAGCACCTCTTTCGCTACTAAACGAAAGCGGCATTATCGTCGATATGAAAAGCGCCGCTATTATTATTAAATAAAACCTCTGCACTGTCGCTAACACACAAACACCCCAGTTTTTTTTTAATAAAAAATGAAACTTTAATTAACAAAAGCTTAGTTCTAATTGTTACATGAAAGTGCCGTTTTTACTGTAAATGAAAGCGCCGTTTTTAATGTAAATGAAAGAGCCGCTTTCACCGATAAACGAGAACAAGGCTTTCAGTGATAAACGAAAATGCCGCTGTCACCAACAAACCAAAGTATATCTTTCGATTTGAACTGAAGTAGTGTTTCGCCAATAAATGAAAGCGACACCTTCATACAAAATTATTGTTTTGGTAAATTATTAAGAGCACTTATTTCGGTAATAAATAAATGTGCTAGTTTCGTCATAAACGAGCAAGTTGCTTTCGCCAATAAACGAAGGCGCCACTTTCATAATTAAGAATAAGTCGCTTTCAGTGTTGGGGAGCCGCTTTCAATGTTGAGCCTCTTTCAATGTTGAGGAGCCGCTTTCAATGTTGAGGAGTCGCTTTCAATGTTGAGCCGCTTTTAATGATGAGGAGCCGCTTTCAAGGTTGAGAAGCCGCTTTCAATGTTGAGGAGTCGCTTTCAATGTTGAGGCGCTTTTAATGTTGAGGAGCCGCTTTCAATAATAAGGAGCCGCTTTCAATGTTGAGCCGCTTTCATTGTTGAACCGCTTTCAATGTTGAGGAGCCGCTTTCAATAATAAGGAGCCGCTTTCAATGTTGAGCCGCTTTCATTGTTGAACCGCTTTCAAAGTTGAGGAGCCGCTTTCAATAATGGGGAGCCGTTTTTAATGTTAAGCCGCTTTCATTGTTGAACCGCTTTCATTGTTGAATCGCTTTCAATAATGGGGAGCCGCTTTCAATGTTATGGAGCCGCTTTCCTTTTTGAGCAAAACATGCCGGTTTAGTTTTAAAATAGTGCTGCTTCCGCCAAAAACAACTAGTTATTGGTGAACGGGTATCTTTTTCTTGAAAAAACCCTTAATTGCTTTTAAAATAAAATAAAATTCTCAAAGACAAGAAGAATGATATGTTTCAAGACTTAAAATTAACTAATTTAATTTTAATAAGAGATAAATTAGTTACCTTTTTAATTACAGAATAAAATCCAATTATAAGTATTGTTGTTATGAATATATTTTGATTTTGCCTTTGTTGGTTTTTCTACCAGGCCACATTATCAAGTTATTGGTATAAATCAATTCTGGCAAAAAAAATTAATTTTTAAATTCTTTCGATCAGCATTTTCTGATTGGTTATCATCAAGAATCAAATAAGTCGTAAATAGGCAAAATACGAAGCGGCTATTCAACTCGGCAACGCATTCGTCCAAGTTTAAATTTTCATGGACCTTATCGATTCGCGCCCATATCTCTCGTCCTTTGTTCCACCCCCTCGTCGTCGTGCTGTTTTCGGGCTCCGAAAACTTGAAACGAAACACCGGAAGTTAACCATCGGCTAGACGCCATCTGAAAATTTCACAAACTCGAACGAAGTAAAACTCGCGAAAGCTTCTTGCGGCGCCGAAAGTTGTGCGGGAAAACTTTTGAAATTCACGATAGCTTGATTGTGTAAGACGCTTGTTTTTGCTACGATACACTTTAAGCGCTCTTCTCTTACTAGCAGTTTGCCAATAGAATGTAGCAACAGACCTGCCTGAGACCAAAGATAAGTAGCTGAAATGATCTATTTTTATTGATACAAGATGGGATAAAAGGCACTAACGTTAACCCGCTTACTTTGTTGATCTTAAACAATAAATCACTTCTACTGTTTGTTTCTACTAACACAGAACACACAAAACACGAGAGGTTCCAAATTTTCGATTAAAATAAACCGTAACTACCATAATGTACGTAATTTGTTTAAAGGCGCCTTGGTTGCTAAAGCACAAATTTTCTTTGCTTACACACGTTGATGGTTGCCTGCATTTCTGAACTAAACCATGTTATGTTTCAGACGAGAAAAGAACTTACACAAGCCCTTAAAATTTATAGATATTAGCATTCATAAGTGCAAGTGTAACGATGATAAGGTTTCTCTAATAGTACAGGAAAATAAGTGGGTTGCTAGCCCTCACATTTATAAAAACATATCATTGTATTACCCCGCATCGCCATTTTTAAAGAAATATCGTTTTTTGTTTTTAATAACCAAATAGTTTTGTAAAAGTGCATGACGTATGATGTCAGGGATAAGTTCTGAGGATGATTTAAGTTCTGAAATTCTCCCGTTGTCGGATAACAAATAAAAATAGAAAATCGGTCCCACTTAGTTCTGAAAATATTCGAACGAATGTCTCCAACGTCGGCCAACCGCAACTTTAAAACTTTCAAAACGCGTTTTCGAATCTGTCGTGCGTTCGCATCGGCGAGATGAAAAATGTCGCTCTTGTGGCGTTCAAACTGTTTAAAAACTAATTTATCTCGTGGAGGCGCAGTTTAGAATTTAATTAATTAAATCTCTATATCCACCTGCTTTCGGATACCGAACTCAATTATTTATGACTCAATTAGCTTCCTTGCCAAATTCAGAGCGGCGCGCTCAATACCGAGCGCATCAATGTTTGAGGTTTTTTTTGCATCTGAAAGCCGTCAAGGAAATAATGAAATATAAACCTCTTTTTAAAAGAAGATTTTTAAATAACCAATGAAACACTCTTGAGTTTAGAGTTTTAAAATGTTGATTCCAATCTATCAAAAATGATGTTACGCGTTATCGGTTCGAATGATTATTAACACTTGTTGAATTGTATCACTTTATTTCTAAACTGAACTCGGAACACTGCAATTGCAATTCAGTAACACCGTTTACTTGACTTATTCATTGCCTTCTAACAATCAACCAACTAGCTGACTATACTGACTACTTCTGAGGGAAAGGGTAACCGCGCTTATATAGTTCCCGTTTCCGGGTTCTAGAAAAATCTAGCATATAAGTCTTATCGTTTGCCGAAATTTCTGGAACGCTTATCTGCCGTTTGTTTCATTATCGCGGCCGCTTTCCCTTATCAGATTTTTCTAGAAAATTTCCGTAACTAAACTTTATACATTTCGTTACAATAATAAATCGTTTTCGAAATTCTCAAAGTATCAAAATTTGGATTCGAAGTTTTCATGAAGTTATTTTTTCTTTGAATTCTGATATAAGTTCAGAAATGTCAAAGAAACGATTTATGTTTGAAATGCAGATTTTTTCTTGAGGTTTACATTTTGACTAAAAAGTGGATAAGTTCAGAGATGTCAGGACAACGATTTTTTATTTGGGTTTGGTAGTCTTTTTGAGGCTTTAATACAGTTTTCACTTTAGAGATTTCAGCGCAACAATTTCTATTTTGCAAATTTGGAACTACAACTTATAGCTAACATTTAAAAAATACAGATGCTACATTTATTCACAGGTAATTTAACTTATTGTTACTCACTTCGTCACCGACACGCATATCAGGATCGAATGAAATGACACGAATCACATTTTACTGTAAAATACACGTTGTGGTCAATGTTTAAATGTTTACAATGTGTGGTACCCCCCTAAGTACCTTCCAAGCATGTTTTCTCTGTAGTTTTGTGTGTAACTAGAAAGGAAGGCAGAACTATGTGTTAACCTAATGTTTTCATTAAAGTAGTTTGGTGAGCGTCAGTACAGATGGCGCTTTTACTAAAGTTCTGACTCCACTTAACAATAAGGACTCTCAACGCAGTCCTTGTATCAGTTTGAATTTTTATGGAGATGGATTTTTTATTAATAAATCAGTTTACAATCGTCTATAGATTCAACTAATCAGAGAGTTCATTTTTCTTCGTTGAATAAAAATATTTATTAACATACCTATAACCTGGCGTATCCAAGGGACGTTCTTCAGTTTCTCAACAATATTTGGTAACTGAATAAATGACCAAGGATGAGGCGTTCATGACTAAGCGTAATCATAGCACAAAGGACCCCGAAAGGGTAGCCTAAGTGCTGGCATAACAATAAAATTTAGGCAACTCACCCCAAATCCAGAATCCAGACCTATAACCTGATAAAAGTTTTATAGAATCAAGATTTAAATGTCATAAGAAATTAATTAATAAAAAAGTTCATAGTTCTGTCTTCTAGCTGAAAATAAATACAAAAAACACCGACATCACTCCAATCAGACCAGATTTATTGTTTAAATCTTTCAAACTACCAACACGTTCCGCAGCTTCGTGTCGAACGGACAAAGTAAATAATTATCTTGTGGTCTTGTAGTAAAATCGGCGCAAGGTCTCATAGCCAAAGATAAAAGCGGAACCTCTGACCCTTACGCGACCGTTCAAGTTGGCAAAGTCAAAAAGCGCACCAGGACAATGCCGCAGGAACTTAATCCCGTCTGGGACGAGAAGTTTTACTTGTAAGTTGAAAGTTTGTCCTTCCGCTTAGGCATGCATTGTTCCAACTCTCGCTTCCACCTTGCAGCGAATGCCACAATTCCTCCGACCGAATTAAAGTCAGAGTTTGGGACGAAGACAACGACCTCAAAAGCAAACTGAGACAGAAGCTCACTAGAGAATCCGACGACTTCTTAGGTACAAACAATTATTGAGGTTAGTAGTCTAGTTTGATGCGGGGGGTAATCTGACGCATTGTGTGTGGATAGGTGCGAACGTTGTCCGGTGAAATGGACGTTTGGTATAATTTGGAGAAGAGAACGGACAAATCGGCCGTTTCCGGGGCTATTCGCCTTCACATATCCGTCGAGATCAAAGGGGAAGAAAAGGTCGCGCCTTATCATGTACAGTATACTTGCCTTCACGAGAAATCTCTTCCACTATCTCTGCGAGCAGAACATGGGGGTCGTCAACCTCCCCCAAGCCAAAGGTGATGACGCTTGGAAGGTTTACTTTGATGAACCCGCCGAAGAAATCGTCGACGAATTCGCAATGAGATATGGTATAGAGTCCATATATCAGGCCATGACGTAAGTATTGACTACTAGATAATCACAATCCTCAATGAAACGTTCAGTCTAATTTTCAGCCATTTCCACTGCCTTTCTACAAAATATTTATGCCCTGGAGTACCAGCTGTGATGAGTATGTTGTTAGCGAACATAAACGCATATTACGCACACACGACGGCCTACGGCCGCCGTTTCGGCTAGCGATAGATTCGCCGCTTCAAATTTCGGGGTAATTCGCCCTCGTTTCCCCCACTCTTCCAAATACTAATCCCAAATCTCTTTACAGAAAGAGAAGTTCGTTAAACTTCTCGATCAGTTGCACAATTCCTTGAGGATAGACTTGTCGATGTACAGGAACAATTTCCCGGCGTCCAGTCCCGACAAGTTGATGGACCTCAAGTCCACAGTCGACCTTCTTACCAGCATCACATTCTTCCGGATGAAAGTGCAAGAGTTGTCGTGTCCGCCGAGGGCGAGCACGGTCGTGAAGGATTGCGTGAAGGCTTGCCTACGTTCAACATATCAGTTTTTGTTCGAGAATACCTACGAGTTGTTCAATAGGGAGTTCCAGCCGGATCCAAATGAGCCCAAACGGGACCCCGACGACCACGGACCTCGGCTGGATAGCGTGGACTTTTGGCACAAACTTATCGCTCTTATAGTATCCGTTATAGAAGAAGATAGGAATAGTTATGGTCCCGTTTTGAACCAATTTCCTCAGGAACTTATCATTGGGCAGGTAAGAGATCCTTCGACCGTGGACAATTTAGGTTTTTATAAATGTGTCTAGGTTTTTATGAAAATGTGTCCACTTGTCAGTAGATGACTTCTGTGAAATGCCTTCTTTACTTCATATTTATAAAGTAGTTTTTAAAAGTTAATGTTTTAGTCAAACTTGGACCGTTTCTAGTAGAAATTTTGGTTATTCAACTGTTTTATGCAAGTAGAATGCAACCTAGACTACAAATTCATGCAGCCCTCCAAGAGTCACACGCTTGACGTCTGTGAATTTTTTAATACTTACTTGTGGGAACATTTGTTAGCATTCGAGTTGGATATACCAAACTGACGAGATCTAACAAGATCGAAACCGGTATTTGGTTTCCAAACTTCGAATCTAATAAATGTTCAAACCTATTGGTCTGTGCATTAGAATCCTTGTCTTCTGGGAAATTGTTCCTAGAGAGCAACCGCTTCGCTAGGTGGCAGTATTTCAACTGTTGATAGTTCAGCTACCTATGATTCACTATACACGCCGCATGGAGGGCTGCATGAATTTGTAGTCTAGATTGCATTCTTACTTGCATATGACATTGTTGGCGATGGCCGTAGTTTCTCTATGGACCAATAGGTGGTGGTACTAAGAGTCACACGCTTGACGTCTGTGAATTCTTTAGTACTTACTTGTCGGAACATTTGTTAGCATTCGAGTTTGATATACCAAACTGACGAGATCTAACAAGATCGAAACCGGTATTTGGTTTCCAAACTTCGAATTTAATAAATGTTAAAACCTATTGGTCTGTGCATTAGAATCCTTGTCTTCTGGGAACTTTCCTAGAGAGCAACCTCTTCGCTAGGTGGCAGTGTTTCAACATTAGAATCATTCAACTGTTTATAAAATTTCTTTCACATTTGCGGAAAATTTTAAAAAAAAAAAACTAATATATTCCAATTTGAAGCCAAAATATTGTAACCAAGTTCTGAGAACTTTTTACATAAATTCTAAATTTTCAAGATTGTCTTAAAATTTAAAATTGTCTAAAAATTTTGGATTTAAACTCGAAATGATAGTTTTTTGGTTTCAAATATTTATTCAAGAAGAAAAGTTATCTACTTATAAGCGTTGACTGACAGGCAACGCACAGCTTAAACCGAAGAAGTAAGAAATTTTCGCACAGGGTTTAGCCGTAATACGTGGGCGAGCATTAAGAGAGTATTTTTTAAAAGTTCAGTCTCTAAGGTAGTAAAAATGGTAATTAAAAACCACTTAAAATGCATGCAATGCGTAATACACGTTAAAGTTGTCTATACGCGTTGACAGCTGACATCGTTAATTAATGTGTTTCCACACAAATTTATTCCAAATTTTTGCAAGTGATCAGAGTTCTTTTTTTTATATAAACTTCCAAACATTTCAACTAGAAACTTTTGCTTTAATTCGGCATTTCCAGTGTTTAAATCGAAATGCTGAGGAATATATTTCTTCTAAGATTTTGAAGTTCTTTTCTCGAAATTTCCATATCATTCCCCAATTTTTTGTTTGAACTAAAAATTTCGAAAAACATTTTTGTAGAAATTCAATTTTCCAAATTAAAACAAAGTGTTAATTTGGGCTCTTTTTTATCAAAATTTCTAATAAGAGAAAATTTTTCTAGATTTCATTTTTTTTTCAATTTTCTTTTTGAAAAATACTCCTTTTTAAAATGTTAGTTTTAAAATTAAAATTTAGTCAAGTCTTGAATTCCATTTATACAATTCGTTTACAACTTTAAAAATTCGCAATTTAGAAACTCTTAATAAGCTTAACATTTATGCGACCCAATTTGAAAATAATTAAATTTTTATTAATGTTTTGACTTTTTCAGAAAAAATTTTTGAAATGTGACCAATTGATATCTAAATTTATTTAAAACGTCACTTCATGACACTTGACAAAAAATAGGTTAGTTTATTTTACATAAAAATAAATAAAATTTGCAAAAACAGGCAAATTTTTCAAAAAATCGAAATAACAAAACTCTGAAATTTTGAGAAAAAGAATTTTCAAAAAAATTTTGAAAAAAATTTAAATTCTGAAAAAAAATTTTAACTGTGGGAAAAAATTGAAATTTCATGATGAAAGGTTCGAAATTTTCAAAAAAAGTGAAAATTTTGAAAAATTTTTCAAAAACAGGTTAAAATTATCAGAAAAACCAGGGCATCGAACCAATATTTTTTTCGTTACGGTTTTCGGTTTTTATTCCGGAAAAAAAAATCATATCGGTTCCGTTCCGGTTTTCGTTCCGACAAAAATAACGGTTTTTTTCGGTTTCCGGTTTTCGGTTCAATTCTAGTTCGAAGCCCTGAGAAAAACATTGATTTTTTTCAAATAAAAGTCTAGTTTACTAACATGGAAAGTCGAAATTTTAAGAAAAAGGCAAAATTTTTGAAAAAAAGGGTCCAAAATTTGAAAAAAAAATTGAAATGTTTAAAAAAGTCGAAAATTCGAGAAATAGTAACAGTCAAAGGTTTCGAAAAACAAAAAATATTTCAATATTGTTACATGCGTTATCGCTTCGAATGATTATTGTTGCGGGCTTATCGGTTCGAATTAATTACACTTATCGAATAATACCCACTTTATTACCAAACTAAACTCCGATCACTCCAACTAAACAATTAACTCGTTTATTATTGACTTCTACTAACTCAGTAATTGCACTGACTTGAGGGAGAGCTAGCCGCTTTATATAGTTTTGGCCTCCAGGTTCTAGAACAATCTGGCAGATAAGGGTTATCGTTTGCCGAAATTTTGGGAACGCTTATCTGCCGTTTGCTTCGTTATCGCGACCGCTTTCCCCTTATCAGATCCTTCTAGAAACTTTTCTTATGTACTAAATTCTACAATTCTATTCCATCTATTTACATTGCGTTACACTATTAACACTTGATAGATTAAACCCACTTTATTTTCAAACTAAACTCGGAACACTACAACTGAATAATTAACTCACTTATTGACTTCTAACTCACTAACTTTACTGACTGACTGACTCTAACTAACTAACTCGAGGGAAAGCCGATCGCCTTATATAGTTCTCGTTCCCGGGTTCTAGAAATATCCCGCAGATAAGGCTTATCGTTTACCGAAATTTCTGCTTATCTGCCGTTTGCTTCTTTATCGCGGCCGCTTTCCCCTTATCAGATCTTTCTAGAAAATGTTCTTACTAAATTCTATAATTTACATTTCGTTGCAATATAATCAAATCTATAAAAATAATCAAAATTTTGAAAGAAAAAGTCGAAAGTTTGAAAAAAATCGAAATTTTTAAAAAAGTTGAAAATTCGAAAAATAGTTAAGCTAAAAAAAAACAACATTTCAACATTATCAAATTTATAAAAAGAATCAAAATTTTAAAAAAAGTCGAAATTGTAAAAATTTGGTGACAAATTTTTCAAAAAATTCGCAAATAAGACAAATTTTTAAAGAAAGGCGAAATTGTTAAACGTTTAAAATTTACAAAATGAGTTAAATTTTGGAAAAAGTGGAAATTAAATAAAAATATAAAATTGGAAAATCGACATTTTTAAAATATGAAGTAGAAATGTTCAAGAAAACCAAGCTTTTTAATAAAAATCGAAAAGTCAAAGAAAATCTTCTCGAAATTTCGTGTTATTGTCAGTATTCGAGTTAAATATGCCAAATTGACGAGATCTAATAAGATCGAAACCGGTCTTTGGTTTCTAAACTTCGAATATGACAAATGTTCAAGCCTGATCTGGGCATTAGATTCAACTTAAACTGATGATAATTCACTTAAACTGATGATGATGGAAAAATCAAAGAAAATCTTCTCGAAATGTCATGTTATTGTCAGTATTTGAGTTAAATATGCCAAATTGACGAAATTTAATAAAATCGAAACCGGTCTCTGGTTCCTAAACTTTGAATATGACAAATATTTAAACCTGTTGGTGTGGGCATTAGATTCAACTTAAACCCATGATAATTCAACTCAAACTGATGATGATTCAACTTAAACTGATGATGATTCAACTTAAACTGATGATATCTAGAAGAATTTGCGTCTAAATCATTCTGTCTTCGTTTCAGTTGTCGGCGGCGACGATGTGGAGTTTGTTCGCCGGCGATATGAAGTACGCTTTGGAGGAGCACGAGCAGCATCGTTTGTGCAAATCTTCCGAGTACATGAATCTACATTTCAAAGTGAAATGGTTGTATACGCATTACGTCAAAGACGTGCACAAAGGTGCTGTGCCCGAATACCCCGCGTGGTTCGAACCGTTCGTTATGCAATGGTTGAACGAAAACGACGACGTTTCGTTGGAATATCTCCATGGTGCCTTCAACAGAGACAAGAAAGATGGCGTAAGTGTATCAGATTTACGTGTTGACACCTGCATCCGCAGAAAAATCACTTCTGTTGTGTTTTGTCAGGTTATTTTGTGTTTATTTTCATTTGAAATATTTAAGAAGAAAGAATAAGAAGAAAAATAATTCTTATCTAAAGAAAGTTGGCCAAAGCCTCCTATTAGGATCCCCAGTGGCGGCTGACCTATAGGCACTGTGGAACTGCAGCACCCTCAGTTTCGCTTACGAGTTTTTTTCTTAAAATTTTCTGAACACTTTTCATTACACAATTTTTTGTTAGAAATTTTAAATCCTCCCTGATTTCTTTTACAGACATTTTAGGTTTCTTTCACGAAGTTACGATATTTAAAAACCTATTGTAACGCAATGTAAATAGATGAAATAGGATTTAGAATAGAATTGTAGAATTTAGTAAATAAAAAATGTTTCTAGAAGGATCTGATAAGGAGAAAGCGGCCGCGATAACGAAATAAATGGCAGCTGAGCGTTCCAGAAATTTCGGCAAACGATAAGCCTTATCTGCCGAAAAGTTCTAGAAGCCGAGGGCCAAAACTATAAAAGGCGGTCAGCTTTCTCCTTATCAGATCCTTCTAGAAACTTTTTTTATTTACTAAATTCTACAATTCTATTCTAAATCCTATTTCATCTATTTACATTGCGTTACACTATTTTATTTTTAATTTTAATCAAAATCACATTTTCAAAAACTAATTCTTGTTAAAGTTTTGGGTAAGAAAATATTTCGAGCGGAAATTAAAATATTAAGAAAAAAATTCAAATTTCTTTGAAAATGTCAATATTTTGAGAAAATAATAACAATTTTAAGAAAAAATCTAAATTCAACTCATCTCGCATTTTACTATATCTCTAAAAAATGAGTTAGTACGGTATTTTTGAATTTTTGCCCCAAATCTCATTTTGTATAAAAATTTTGAGTTTTTTCTTAAAATTTCTATTTTTCCTTAAACTGTTGTTCTTAAAATTTCTTCTAGAAATTCCAACTTCTCCAGATTTTTCTTTATGTTCCTCTAATTTGCTTTAAAAATGTCAACTTTTTTCACGACACTTTGACAATTTAAGGTTCATTTTAGTTTGTAGTTTTGACAAAAAATGTTTGGAAAACCCTGAAAGCTCTATATCAATATTTTGGGAGAAACAAGAAATTTGAATTGTTTGTAAAGATATTTCAAATTTTGTTTCAAATTTAGATTTTTTCTACTAAGAAATTTTCCCTATAACATTTGTTTTTCTCTAAACATTTAATACAAAACTTTTTTTTAAAATTTCGACTTTTCCTGAAAATTTTGTCTTTAAAATATTTTTTCTTCTAGAAATTTTGATTTCTCTCTTATTTATTTTGGAAATTTAAAAGTTTTTTAACGAAATTTTAATATTTTAAAGTTCATTTTATTTTGTAATTTTAAATTTCCAAAACAAATTAGAGAAATTAAAATTTGTATAAGAAAAAATATTTTAATAACAAAATCTCCAGGAAAAGTCGAAATTTCACCAAAAAAATTAGGAAAACAAAGCAAAATTTCTTGGAGAAAAATTCGAAATTTGAAAAAAATTTGAAATATCTTTACAAAAAATTCGAATTTTTTGTTTTTCCCAAAATGTTGATATAGAGCTTTCAGGGTTTTTCCCAAACAAAAAAGTCGAAATTTTTTGTTAAACATAAGTTTAGGGAAAATAAACTTCAAATCTGCATAAAAATAAGAAAACTTTGGGAAACATATTGAAATTTCAAGAAAAAATGAACCTTGTAAATTTCAACCTTTTTTACAATTTGATATTTCTCTAAAAATTTACTGCTACTGTAGGACCAAAGAAAATTCTGAATCGGAATTTCCAATTTTTCTAGAAATGTTAACTTTATTCTTGAAATTCTCAAGTTCGAATTTAAAATTCAAATTTCAATAAAAAAAGATCGAAATTTAAAGATTAAACTTAAAATTTCAAGAAACAGAGATCATATTTCTAGAAAAAGTTAAATTTTTTTATTAGTAAACAATATTTTAAAAAAATGACATTTTTGGAATTAAAGAAAACAAATTATTTTTGATATAAATTAATTTTGATGGAACGAATTGGTCCTTGGTTATCTTCAAAAATTGAAATACAGAACTTGTCTTTTGAAACCAAGAAAGATTAAAAAACACAATTAGAGCAAGCTTTGTTATGTTTTTTAATCTTTCTTGGTTTCAGGGGACAAGTTGTGCATTTCAATAAATTAATTGCCAAAAATATTGTTTTAATTTCAACTTCTAAAGTGGGATGCAAGTAGAATGCAACCTAGACTACAAATTTGTAGTCTAGGTTGCATTCTACTTGCATACGACATTGTTGGCGATGGCCATAGTTTCTCTATGGGCCAATAGGTGGTAGTACTAGGAGTCACTCGCTTGGCGCCTGTGAATGTTTTAGTACTTGTCGGAACATTTGTTAGCATTCGAGTTGGGTATACCAAACTGACGAGATCTAACAAGATCGAAACCGGTATTTGGTTCCCAACATTGTTGGCTATGGCCATAGTTTCTCTATGGGCCAATAGGTGGTAGTACTAAGAGTCACTGGCTTAACGCCTGTGAATGTTTTAGTACTTACTTGTCGGAACATTTGTTAGCATTCGAGTTGGATATACCAAACTGGCGAGATCTAACAAGATCGAAACCGGTATTTGGTTCCCAAACTTCGAATCTAATAAATGTTCAAACCTACTGGTCTGTGCATATTAGAATTCTAAAGTGGGAAGTAACAAACAAAGTAAATAATTGTCTTGTGGTCTTGTAGTAAAATCGGCGCAAGGCCTCATAGCCAAAGATAAAAGTTCAAGTTGGCAAAGTCAAAAAGCGAAGAAAAAAAAATTTTTGAGAAAAAGAGTCAACATTTCTAGATGAGTCTTAAAATTTCGAAATTAAAATTAATCAAAATTCCTTACAAGTTTACTGTTCTAATTTAATTTTTTTTCTAGTAATTTTGAAGTTCCAGAGAAATTTCAAAAATCAAATATTCCAGTTTGAAGCCAATTTTTTTTGATTAAAATTCAAATTTTGGCAACTTATTTTTACTTAAAATGCAAGTTTTTTTTTTCAAAATTTGTTCAAAACTGCACAATTTTAAAAAAATTAATTTTTGTAATTACTTTTTTTTAAATTCGAGTGTTATTTCGAAATATTTCTCAAAAAATGTAAATTTAAAAAGAAAAACATTTACACTTTTAAAAAATAAAGCTAAAGTTATCAGAAAAGTCGAATTTATTAAAAAAAGTCAAATCTTAAAATATTTTGAAATTTTCATAGAACGTCAAATTTTTAAAAGAAAATAAGGATTTTGAAAAAAATTGTCAATTTTTAAAATGGTCGACATTTTCAATAATTTTGGGAATGTGAATAAAAAACGAATTTTTGGAAAAATATCGACATTTAAAATAAAGTGCAGAGTTTTTAATTAAATTTTCAAAGAAGCTGAATTTTTTGAATATTGGAGAAAACTCAAAATTATCATAAAATTCGTAATTATCAAAAAGGTTGAAATTTTGAAAAGGTAAAATTTTGAAAAAAAGTCGAAATTTTCAATAGTTTAAGTTTAAAAAGAATCTTTTCTTTTAAGTCGAAGATTTAATTGGAAATGTTTAAAAAAATGTTTAAATAAAATTTTTAAAAAAGTTCGAACTTTTCAAAAAAAAAGTCAAAGTTTTCAAAAAGAGTCGAAATTTTGAAAAAAGTCCAAATTTTACGAAATATTAGTCGAAAATTTCAATAAAAGGTTTTAAGGAATGTCAGACTTTCAATTTCAATTTTCAAGTAAGGAATCGACCGTTTGTAAAAAATGTTAAAATTTTGAAAATAATTGAAATAAAAAATTAGTCAACATTTTTAGTTTTCCAAAAATTTTTGAAAATGGCCAAAATTTTGAAAAATTCGAACATTTGAAAATGGCCAGAATTTTCAACAATGTTTGAATTAAAATAAAAAGACGAAAATTTCAAAAAAAGGGTAAATTTAAGAAGAAGAAATTAAAGAAAATCGAAATTTGTTGAAAAGGCAGAAATTTTCAAAATCTTTCAAATTTTCAAAAGAAGTAACAATTTTGCAAACGAAGAAGTTTTCAAAAAGAAAGGTCGAAATTTTATAGTCGAAATTAAAAAAATATCAAAATTTTAAGAGAATTTTTATCGAATTTACGAAATAATTCGAAATTTTAAAAGGTTTAAATTTTGAATAGTTGGGAAATTTGCACTCAACTTTTCAATAAAAACCAGAATTTTTGAAACCGGAATATTGAAAACAAGTAAAAATTATCAGATAGATCGAGGTTTTCATAAGTCGAAATATAGAGAAAAAGTTTGTAGGTAAAATTTTGAATGAAAGTGGAACTTTTTTAAAAAGTTGAAATTTTAGGTCAAAAAAATTAAAATTTTGAAAAAATGTCAAACATTTCATAAAATTTCAACATTTTCAAAAAATTCGAAATTTTGAAAGAATTTCGAAAATGAAGAAGTAGCGAAATGTTCAACAATAAAATCAAAAAATAATAGAAACTTTGCAAAAAAAGTCGAAATTTTGAAAAATAATTGACATTTAAATAAAAACCAGTCGAAGCGAACTTTTCAATAAAAAAATTATTACTTTCCAAAAAAAATTAAAAACAAAGATGAAATTTAGAAAAGAATTAAAAAGTCAAAATTCCAACACCGAAAATTCTAAATATTTACGAAAATAAGGAAATTTTTAATAGAATATTCACACTTTTTCAGAAGTCAATACTTAAAAATAAAATAAGGTCGACATTACAAGAAAAAAATCCAAATTTTGCAATACCAGCAAAGTTTGGAAAAAAATCCATCCTTTCAAAAACGCAACAATACCAAAAGTTTTTAATGTTAAGTTTTCAAAGAAATCTTAAAATTTTCGAAAAGTAACGGTTTGAAAATGTCGAAATTATCAGTCGAAATCTTAAAAATTTTAAAACGCCAAACATTGTCGCAGCACCCCCATTAGCATTGGCTACGAGCCGCCACTGAGGATCGCACAATCAGCTTGAGGGCTATGAATTCAAACGCTCTGATTGTTTCCGCTTAAATCTCCGTTAAGGTTACATCACGTTTTGTTACCATGTTATATCTCATCGTATGTTATATTGAACAATTTGATAAGAAAGCTCGTAGTTCGCAAGGAAATAAGGGTAGTCGAACGAAATCCTACAGAGGACCTTTCTAAATGGAAGGTACGATGGTACTATAACAAAAAAATGTTAAGGGGTAATCAATAGACTAGGCTCAGAACGTACCCTAATAAGAAATCCTCGTAGTTCACGAGGAAATAAGGGTATTCGAACGAAATCTTACAGCGGACCTTCTAAATGGAAGGTACAATGGTACTAGTAACAAAAAAATGTTAAGCGGTAATCAATAGACTAGGCTCAGAACGTACCCTAATAAGAAATCTCGTAGTTCACGAGGAAATAAGGTTAGTCGAACGAAATCTTACAGCGGATCATCTAAATAGGGGGTACAATGGTAGTTTAACAAGAAAATTTTACGGGACAATCAATAGATAAACTCAGAACGTAATTTAATAAAAAAGCTGGTAGTTCACGAGGAAATAAGGGTAGTCAAACCAAATCTTACAGCGGACCTGTAACTTAATAAGAAATCCCACAGTTCACGAAGAAATAAGAGTAGTCGAACGAAATCTTACAGAGGATCTTCTAAATAGGGGGTACAATGGTACTTTAACAAGTAAATTTTACGAGATTGAGATGATTAAGTTAATAGTATTCCTTCAATCTTATTTTTATCGATTTCTTCGTCTAACTTACTTTTTTCTTGACGGTATGGTTTAAAAACCATTTTGTCACAGTAAGGTTGCAGTCTGTAACATCAGAGTGTAACACTTTTGCCTGTTATTATTTCTGTCATTTACCATTTGGAATGTCAAAACGCACCCTTTTTACAGTTTGAGAAAAGCAGAGAGCGTGTTGTAACCTTAGTGTGTAACATTTCTTCCTGTTATATTGAACAATTTGATCTTATATTCTGTTGTACTTAATAATGTTTCTTCAATCTAATTTTTATCGACTTTTTTATCCAACTTGCTTTTTCCTCGACGATTTGGTTTAAAAACTATTTTGTCACAGTACGGTTACAATCTGTAACATTAGTGTGTAACATTTTTTTTCTGTTAGTGTTTCTGTCGTTCACCATCTGAAATGTCAAAACACGCAATTTACAATGTGATAAAAGCAGCGAGCATGCTACAACATTAGTGTGTAACATTTTTTTCCTGTTATACTGAACACTTTGATTTTGTATTTTGTTGTACTTAAATTAATAGTGTTCCTTTAGTCTAATTTTTATCGATTTTTTTTTGTTTTTTTCCCGACGTTATGGTTTATACCATTTTGTCCCAAAGAGGTTACAGTCTGTAACATCAGTGTGTAACATTTTTTTTTTGTTATTATTTGTCATTCGCCATCTGAAATGCCCAAACGCACACTTTTTACGGTTTGAGAAAAGCAACAAGCATGCTGTAACATTAGGGTGTAAGATTTTTTCTCTTATATTCAATCAATCTAATTTTTATTGATTTTTTCGTCTAACTTGCCTTTTTTTGATGTTATGGTTTGAGCATCATTTTGTTACAGTAATGTGTAACATTTTTTTGTTATTATTTTTGTCATTCAACATCTGGAACGTCAAAACGTGCACTTTTTACAGTTTGAAAAAGCAGCAAGCATGCTGTAACATTTGTGTGTAACATTGTTTTCTATTATATTACACCTTTTAAGCTTGTATTCTGTTGTAATTAAATTAATAGTGTTTGGTTTTTTCTCGACAATAAGGTTTAAAACCGCTGTGTCCCAAAAAGGTTACAGTCTGTAGCATCAGTGTGTACCATTTTTTTCTGTTATTATTTTTGTCATTCAACATCTGGAATGTCAAAACGTGCACTTTTTACAATTTGAAAAAAATAGCAAGCATGCTGTAACATTAGTGTGTAACATTTTTTTCTGTTATACTGAACAATTTAATCTTGTATTCTGTTGTACTTGAATTAATAGTGTTTGGTTTTTTCTCGACATTATGGTTTAAAACCATTCTGTCCCAAAAAGGTTACAGTCTGTAACATCTGTGTGTAACATTTTTTTTCTGTTATTTGTCAGTCACTATCTGGAATGTCCAAACGCACATTTTTAACCATTAGAGTAAAGAAAGAAGCATGCTGTAACATTAGGGTATAACATTTTTTTCTGTTATATTCAATCAATCTAATTTTAAATGATTTTTTCGTCTAACTTGCTTTTTTCTTGATGGTATGGTTTAAAAACCATTTTGCTACAGTAAGGTTACAGTCTGTAACATCAGTGTGTAACATCTTTTTCTGTTATTATTTCTGTCATTTATCATCTGGAATGTCAAAACATGCGCTTTTTACAGTTTGAAAAAAGCAGCGAGCATGTTGTAACATTAGTGTGTAACATTTTTTCCTGTTACATTGAACAATTTAATCTTGTATTCCGTTGTACTTAAATTAATAGTGTTTCTTTAAACTAATTTTTATCGATTTTTTTATCTAACTTGCTTTTTTTCAAAGGTATGGTTTAAAAACCATTTTGTCACTACAATGTTACAGTCTGTAACATCAACGTGTAACATTTTTTTCCATTATTATTTCTGTCGTTCATCATCTAGAATGTCAAAACACGCAATTTACAGTTTGATAAAAGCAGTGAGCATGCTGTAACATTAGTGTGTAACATTTCTTCCTGTTATATTAACACATTCCATGCTAATAACACGCCTAGCGTGTACCATAGGAACAATCGCTTCATGCTCAGAATACGCGCAGCGTGTCTAGGACCTCAAAAATTGGGCTTAATATAAATAATTTTACGAAATGGTTTATATTAACATCAGCACTTGTTTTTGTTCTCTTTTTTTCATATTAACGTTGCATCACATTGTAAAGTTAAATTTACACGTACAGTAATAACCAATATTTTTTTAAGTTTTATTCAATTTGTTATCATATAATTATAGTATGTTCTATCAAATTTCACAATTTTACAATATTTGCCTAGCCTTGTGCCCAGGAGGATGCAAAAAATACCGATTATTGAGAATTCGAGGGCATATCTTTTCGTTAGTCGACGAGTTTTTGGAGGAATAACTGTTTTTTAATCGTAAAAAAATTATTATTGGCAAATACTTAAGTTATGCCCGTTTTTCATTTTTGGTCGTTAAAAATTATTTTGGGGCATTTTTTATTGTTATCGGCACAGCCCCTCATCTCCCTCCCTTTGATCAATATCCCGTTTTGCTGTTAGAAACCTAGGAATCCTAATTCTTATGCTATTTATTACTTTTAGAATATTTCTAGTGCAATTTTTTAAAAGGATTAGGCTAAGGGTGAGCCTTTATTGTCAGATATACTTTGTTTATCTTTGCTTTGTTATTTTTATGTTCGAAAAGATAACAAACTGGATTGTGAATAAAGTGAAATGCATTTGAAAAATATATTATAGTCACTATAGCGCAGGAAAGATAAAATAGCCAGAAATTTAAATTTTTTTGGAATCTTGCAATCGTCCAAGAGAGCTTCAAGGGGGAGAGTAGCACACTGGATTTGCTGTGATTGGCTCGCCTAACTGATATGTATTTGTTTCTCTTCATTTTATAAATGTAATTTTTCTCGAAGTGTCATTTTGTTCCAAAAATCTCAATAGGTCTATTTTTCTTACTCTAAAGATTTCTTATCTTTATCCTGTCCTTCGACGAGTAAGATGTCCCTAAAAGATGGTGACATCGAAATTTTACTAAAATAGCACTTATCACCCAAAAATCTTCTAGTTATCAAGTTTCATTAAAGTTTGAGTTTGAATTTTTCCTGAAGAAGAAAAACCATCCCTAAAAATAGTGATCCTCTCTTTGGAAGTCGACAGAACCGTTTCAGAGAGAAGAAATTGTTTCACAAGGAGGAAGATGCTTCCTAATAAGTAAAGATCCGAATTTTTACTAAAATTGCTTTGATATCTAGATCATCTTTCTGACCTAAAGATGTCCCTAGTTACCTAGTTCATTGACATTGATAGAGTCGTTTCGGACATAAAAATTATTCCTGAAGGAGGAAGATGCCCCTAAAAAATGGTGATCCTGAATTTATATAGATCGTTTTCTTGAACCAAAAAACCCTTAGTGACAAGAGTTTCATGGAAATCGATAGAAACTTTTTGGAGATAAAAGTTTGTTTCTCAATCAGGAAGATGTACCTAATAATGGTGACCCCGAATTTTTACTAAAATTGCTAAATTGCTTCTACCTAGATCATCTCCTTGACCCAAATATTTCCTGGTCGCCAAGTTTCATCGAAACTGATAAGAGTCGTTGCGGAGACAAAAATTGTTCCTGAAGGAAGAAAAATCCCCAAAAAAATGGTCATCTTAAATTTTTATAGATAATTTTTCCTAATTCAAAAAAATTTTGGTTAGCGATGCAAATAGAATACAACCTAGAATACAGTATGCAGCCCCCTTAGAGTGTATAGTAGATCATAAATAAATGAACTATCGACAGTTGAGCCACAAACACTTAGCCAAGCGGTTGCTCTATTGGGAAGCCCCAGAAGACTATCATATAAATGCACGGACCAATAGGCTTCAACAGATATTGGTCTGTGCATTAAGCCTTGGTTACCGACGGTCAAAAGTGATAGAACATACGTAGAATCGTTTCAGATATAAATAATATTTGTTCCCCAAAAAAAATAAATTCCTAAAAAATGGCGAAAATAAATAATAATAATAATAGCTAAATTTTACTAAAATTGAATCCGTCTAGATCAAGGATGAGCAAGACGTGGCTCGCGGGCCACATGCGACCCCTCTTAACATTTTTCTGCAGCCGCTTAAACTCTACCGTTTTACACAAAAGTTTTAGAAAAGAAAATGTCAAACAATTTGATAAAAAAATAAAAAAAGAAAAGAAATTTCCACGATTTATGAAATATCTTGGACATAAGCTTAGGCAAGATTTTCTTAAAAGGGGGAGCAATAACAATCATTCTAAAAACTCATGGGTAAAAAAAACTTTCTGTGTATCTTTACTTAAAAACTACAGAATTGGGAACATCGCATTTTCAAATTAAAGTCAAAATTTTGAAAAAAAAGTCCAATCTTAAGAAAAAACCTTTTGGAGAACTTTAAGAAATGTCGAAATTTTGAAAAAGTGGAAATGTAAAAGAGACCACATTGGCAAAAAGAAATTTTTGTAAAAAAAGTTGTAATTTCCAGAACAAATCGAATTCAGGTAAAAAAAAATGCAACTTTTAAAAACAATGATTTCAGAATTTTTATTTTATTACAATTTTGTCATATTTTTGAAATTTTTCAAGGAATCTTTTTTTCAAGTTTTCGTAAAAATATTCTTCTCAGATTGTTTGAATTTCTATTGAAATTTCGATTTGATTTAAAAAAAAATAAAGGAATTTTGTGAAAAAATCTAAATCTTTGGAAAAAATTTCATTTTAAATGGAAATGTCCGTAAACAGATAAAATTGAATTTTGAGTTAAAAGTCAAGTGGAAATTATCGGGAATAAAATTTTTTTAAAATCAGAAAAAACAAAGACTTCGAAAAAAAATTTAGGATTTTTCAAAATTACGTTACAAATTACAAAAAAATATTGAATTTTTTAGTAAACATTCCAAATTTTCAGAAGAAGGTCCAATTTTAAAAGGAAAATTTAAAAAGTTGAAATTTTCAATAAATCATATTGAAAATAAAAACCTAACTTTTTTCAAAAACTCGAGAAATGTGCAAAATTAAAAAAAAATCAAAATTTTCAAAGATCTGATTTTGTGAAAAGACGCAATTTTCAAAAAAAAAAGTCCAATCCTGAAAAAGAAAAATGGCAAAGTTCAAAAACATTGTTCTCAAAATTTAAAATTCAGTAAAGATGTTGGATTTACAAAAAAATCTTTTTCTCGAAATCCCCAAATATATTTTCGCAACAACAGAAAAGTGAACATTTTCAGAAAATTTGTTTGAAAACGTCCAAAAGGTAGAATTTTGAAAACAAAATCAAAATTTCGAAAAAGACAAATTTTAAGGAACAGGCGAATTTTAGGTAAAAGACTATCTTAGAAAAATTCGAAATTTTGAGAAAAAAAGACGAACGAATTTACCAAAAAAAAAATAAGAAAAAAATTATAGAAATATTAAATATCGGATATTGAGATAAAAATCAAGATTTCCTGAAAAAGACAAATTTCAGAAAACTAGTCAGAATTTCTAAAAAATCAAAATCTTAAAGATCGAAATTTTTAGTAAATGTTCAGAAAAATATCGGAATTTGAAAAAAAAATCGAGAAAACTTTGAAATGGACAAAAAATTGTCTAAAGAAAGTCAAATTAAAATAAAGTAAAAAAAATAGTCAAAACCCCGAGAAAAAAGACGATATTGTAAGAGAAATTTTGCAAAAAAGATCTAGATTTTGAGAAAAAGCATTTAATCTTAGTGACACTTCGAAATTCAGAAAAAGAGTAAATTTTAAAAGAAAAATCTAACATTTTCTCTGGACGAGTCGGAGGAAGCCAGGCTTCCTACCTTGCCTCAACAGGCGTCAGAAAATGACAAATATTATGATAACACATCGAAATTTTGACAAACAAGTTAAAACTACCAGAAATTTGGATTAAAAAAGGGTTGAGGTTTACAAAGACATTTTTGTTTTTTCACAAACATTTTAAATTTCTAAAAAATATACCTTTCTGTCTAAAAGATCGACCAGATTTCGAAAAAAACGCAAATTTTAATAAACAAGCGGAAGTTTTCAGAATCAGAAAAAGACGAAATTGTCAGGAAAAGTCAAATTTCGAGAAATGACGAAATTTCAGAATAAAAGCGAGGAACTTTTAAATTCAAAATTTTGACAGTCATGTTTGATAAAAGCAGGTAAATTTATGAAAAAATGCAAAATTTTAAAAGAAAAAAGTCAAATTTTGTAAAAATATACAAAATTTGAGAAAAAGGTAGAAATTTCGAAAAAATGTTTCAAGGATAGGATGAACTCTGAAGAATTGGAAAGTCCTCCAATTGAATACATACAAATTTTCAGTTTGCTGCATGAACCAGGGAGTGCAAGCTCATTCATATTTTTCTCAGTCTGTAAAAAAAGGTTGCTCATTCCTGGTCTAGATCATTTTGTTGACACAAAATTTGGGTTGACACTACATTTTTTCGGAATCGATAAAACCCTTTCGGAAATAAAAATTGTTCCTGGAGGCCAATGATGTCCCTAACAAAATGCGATCCCAAATGTATATACTTATCGTTTTCTCAATCCAAAAAACCCTTATTTACCGAATTGCATCGAAATCGATACAACCGTTTCTGAGATAAAAATTTCTTCCTCAAGGAGCAATATATCCCTAAAAATGGTGATATCAAATTATTTTTTAATAAAAAAAAAACTTAATTATCAATTTTCATCGAAATCGATAGAGCTGTTTAGGAGATAAAAAATTTGTTCCTGAAGAATTAAAATCTTCCCAAGAACTGTTGATTCCAAATTTTTACCAAGGCACCTATCTGGATCATTTTTTCGGCTCAAAAAATCCCTAGTTAACGATTTTTATTAAAACCGTTAGTCGTTTTACCGAAAAATGTATGTAGTATATACATGCAAATAAATTTAACTCATTTAATAGTAGATATATTGAGCACCTGTAGTTTTCATACATTTTTGAATCAGCAGTGAATGAATTAAACAACTTCATCTTGTATTCTGTTGTACTTAAATTAATAGTGTTCCTTCGATCTAATTTTTATCGATTATTTTGTCTAACTTGCTTTTTTTCTCGACGGTATGGTTTAAAAACCATTTTGTCACAGTAATGTTACAGTCTGTAACTTCAGTGTGTGACGTTTTTTTTCGGTTATTATTTCTATCATTCATCATCTGAAATGTCAAAATACGCAATTTACAGTTTGATAAAAGCAGCGAGCATGCTGTAACATTAGTGTGTAACATTTTTTCCTGTTATATTGAACAGTTTGATCTTGTATTCAGTTATACTCAAATTAATAGTCTTTTCTTAAATCTAGTTGTTATCGATTTTTTGCCTAACTTGCTTTTTTTCTCGACGGTATGGTTTAAAAACCATTTTGTCACGGTAGTTACAGCGTGTGACATCAGCGTGTAACATTTTTTCTGTTATTATTTCTATCATTCACCATTTGGAATATCAAGCTTTTTACAATTTGAGAAAAACAGCGAGCATGCCGTAACATCGATGTGTAACATTTTTTTAAAATTATTTGTGTCGTTCAACATCTGCAATGTCAAAACACGCACTTTTTACAGTTTCAGAAAAGCAGCGAGCATGCTCTGTTCTCTAACTCTGTGGTTGACGTGTTTACCCAGCTGACTCAATGTTTCGATGTAGTTTCCAAGCTGGAATGTCCAGATCCGGAAATTTGGAAACGATATATGAAACGTTTCGCAAAAACCATCGTCAAGGTGCTCATAGCTTACGCTGATATAGTCAAGAAGGAATTTCCGGAGCATTTAAAGGAGGAAAGAATAGTGAGTTTACTTCGCATAACTGTATAATTTTTTTAATTATGGTAGTCGATCAGAAGGCTAAAAAAGTAAGAGGGGTGTTTTCAAATTCACTTCCGGTTCAAGATTTTTTTTACTCAATTAGGTCTTTTATTAATCACGATTATTACAGGCCTGCATTTTAATGAACAATATACAACAACTACGGGTACAGTTAGAAAAAATGTTCGAATCGATGGGAGGGGAAAAACTGGAAGAAGATGCAGCAAATATCTTAAAAGAGCTGCAACAGACTCTAAATGGATGTTTGGATGAATTGGCCTCACAATTTGCCTCAAGGTAAAACTATTTACCTCTTTGTACACGCTTCGTTTACTGATTGCCTTGTACATTCGTAACACTTATCTCTATACGTTGTTGCTTCTGTGCTTCTACATGATGATGTCCTTGTAGATCCTTTTACTCCTTTAGCTTCTAATTTATTCCTCTTCTAACTTTGCACCTTGTTCTAATTTATTCCTCTTCTAACTTTGACCTTGTTCTAATTTATTCCTCTTCTAACTTTGCACCTTGTTACCCCACCGCTTTTATCCGTTATAAAACACAAAATCAAGATTTTCCAGCTGATATCTCATTCCCCAAGATTAAGTTTTTGGCACACAAAACTGAGGTTGGCAAAGCTTTTAATTCATGCTCGCTTCCAGCCTGGAACCAAGGATAACAGTCAGTGTTAGAGAACTGGGCGACCTGCTCCTATCCATCAAAGGCGGCGGTCAACCCGGAACGCTCAACCAACCGGCGGCCCGCAACGCCGTAGCCGTCGAAGCCGACGAGGTCCTCAGACCACTCATGGACCTCCTGGACGGCTTCCCTCTCCCTCTACGCTCAATCTTGCGAAAAGACCGTACTGAAACGCCTACTGAAAGAACTCTGGAAGATCGTCATGCGAATACTTGAGAAAACCGTGGTGCTACCCCCAATGACTGATAAAACGGTATGGGATACCCCATGGCTCTATTCTCGGGTACCCTCATTTCCTTTTCTGTCCACAGATGATGTTCAAAAGCTTAACCGACAACGCGAAGAATTTGGCGGCCAATACGAAAATCGAGGACATGTCCCGGCTGATCAAGAACCACATGACGGGGAAACAGGACGTGAAGAACGCCCTCAGCGGCGTTATGGACATATCGAAGGAAGTGGAGAAGAATCTGTCGCCGAAGCAGTGCGCCGTTTTAGACGTCGCTTTGGACACGATAAAGCAGTACTTTCACGCCGGCGGTAACGGCCTGAAGAAGGCCTTCTTGGACAAAAGTGCGGAACTTCAAAGTTTGCGATACGCCTTATCACTATACACGCAAACCACCGATACTTTGATCAAGACTTTCGTCACCACCCAAGTCGATGAAGGTGAGTCGAGTTCTTCGTATTTGGTTTGGGTCGCATTACACTATCGCTACATTAAGTCCAAATTAGCTCAAGAAATTCTGATGAGAACTCTTTTTGATGTGGAACTCGTTCATTAATATAGAGCAACAATTTTTTTAGTAAATTTGGAGCCAGAAAATTAGACAGAAAAAATTAACGAAAATGAATGAGAAACTTTATTTACTTTGGAGTGTTCCATAATAAAGTTAACTCAAATTTTATCAACTTCTTCATTAATTTGTTTTTCATTCAATATTTATGCATCCATTTCTTGTAAAATAAAAAATAACCACTGGGTATACTTTGATTTATTTATAAATACCCACTCGCTCCAAATGAAAATATTGGGCTAGTTTGGGCGAATTCTCTGCCTTATACTCATTTCTCCGTTATTACCGAAGTGCCCCTAAACAATAAAGAGACAATGTTGCAACGTCAATTGTCTATCGATCGGGATGATACCGAAACGGGCTTGGAGGCTTTAGAGGAGCCGCTCAAAGCCAAAAAACGAAGAGAAAGCCGCCAAGGTAGAGGTTTAATGCCATCCGCAAAATTTTCTGCTAGCAAATTTTTTTAGCGCAAAACCGTAGATCACGTTAAGGATTCGAGTTATCGATTATAATCGAATCAGCTTTGCTGTTACTGCTGCATGTAAAGCTGATTCATTTTGATGAAACGAAAGCGTAGCAACTTTTTAAACGTAGACTGATTTTGGGACTATTTAGTAGAATTGGTACATATTCGTAGCGTAAATTGTACAAAATCTAACGAACGGTTTTAAACGTAGACGTTTATTAGGAGGAAGATAAATCCAAAGTTTATTTTCCTGGCTTATTATCTCTTTCATTTTTCTAATTACTTTGAAATTCACAATTTACAGTATCACGTTCACTAGTACTATATTAATTTGAAAAAAAATCACAAAATGCATGACAACAAGTTCGTCACCAAGCAGTTTTTTTTTGCACAAGTATTCTCTATAATACTTTTGCTTTATCAAGACCAATTTATACTGAGGAGAAGTTCTTAAAGAGCAACTATTTCTTCACGAAGAAGTTTAAGTATTTTAGTTGCGTGTTAGATTTTTTAAACGATATAGAATAACAACATTTGTGCATGATTATAAAAAAAATTTAAGCATGTCCTTTCTATTGTACATTCAAGATATTTAAAGAAGCTTCAAATTTAGCGCGTCTTAAAATACTCGTATTTGAATGGTGCTTTATCTGTTAAAAACTTTCAGAACCAGATCTAGAGGGAAGTGTCGGGGAAGTATCTATCCAAGTCGATTTGTTCACCCATCCCGGAACAGGAGAACACAAAGTCACAGTTAAAGGTGAGTTGTGGAGGTTATTCAGTCGAAAATGCGGTACCGTTGCTGGGTCTTTCGTCACCTCGTTAACCCCCTCCCTCTTAAACCAAATTAGAAAATTTAAAAAAAATTGGATAATCTTGAAACCTACCGACCTACCGAAGTAGATACTTAAAACTAGGAAATATTGGTATATGTAGAGTGGTTCGAACTCACACTAGTAAACAAGTCAGAATATTGGAAACATTACCAGATATATCTAGCCCTCTTTCAGTTGACGCTTGATATTTTCTTTAGCTAATTCTGAAAGGTTTCTGCTTTAAAGTTGTAGATATTTACAAAAACAGATATAGGTTAGCATACAGGTTAATAAACAAATACATTTTTTGCAGTTGTCGCAGCCAATGACCTGAAGTGGACCATAGTATCAGGAATGTTCAGACCATTTGTAGAAATCAATTTAATAGGGCCCCATCTGTCAGACAAGAAGAGAAAGCACGTTACGAAGTCAAAGGCCAACAATTGGTCACCGAAATACAATGAAACCTTCCATTTGTAAGTCCGACATACTTCACCTCATCTTCTTTTACTAGTACTATAAAAAAATTGGGCAGGTCATGCTGACTGCGGACAAAAGTGAAAACTTAAAAATGCGCTTTTTTTAAATTTCAATTTAATTATCTAAAACATTCTTTAACCAACAGCATCATTGGAAATGAAGAACAACTAGATTTCTTCGAGCTTCACATCTGCGTCAAAGACTATTGCTTCGTACGAGAAGATCGCCTGGTTGGCGTGGCTGTCATGCAGCTCAAAAGCATCGTCGACAAGGTTGGTTTTATCCTTTGACTATCAAAGCTTTTATCTCTCCCCCTTCCCTTTCTCCTCTTCCTCTTCTCTCCTCTTCCTCTTCTCTCTCCTCCTCCTCCCCTCCTCCTTTCCTTCTCCTCCTCCTCTCTCCCCTCCTCTTCCTCTTCCTCTTCCTTCCTCTTCCTCTTCCTCTCCTCTTCCTCCTTCCTCTTCTTTCTCTTCTCTCCTTTCTCTTCCTCTTCTCTTCCCTTCCCTTCTCTTCTCCTCCTCCTCTTCCTCTTCCTTCCTTTCTTCCTCTTCCTCTCTTCCTCTTCTCCTCTTCCTCCCTCTTTCTTTCCTCTTCCTCTTCCTCTTCTCTTCCTCTTCCTCTTCCTCTTCCTCTTCCTCTTCCTCTTCCTCTTCCTCTCTTCCTTCTCCTTCTCCTCGTACTCTTCCTCTTCCTCTTCCTTCTCTTCCTCCTCTCTCTTCCTCCTCCTCTTTCCTTCTTCTCTCTCTTCTCTCTTCTCTTCTCTCCTCTCCTCTCCCTCATTTCCTCTTCCTCTTCCTCTTCCTCCTCTTCCTCTTCTTCTTCCTCTTCTCCTCCTTCCTCTTCCTCCTCTTCCTCTTTCTTCCTCTTTCCTTCTCCCCTCCTTCCTCTTCCTCCCTTCCTCTCCTCTTATCTTCCTCTTCCTCTTCTCTCTCTTCTCCTCTTCTTCTCCTCCTTCTCCTTCCTCCTCTCTTCCTCCTTCTTTCTCTCCTCTCTCCTTCTCTTCCTCTTCTCCTTCTCCTCTTCCTTCTCTCTCCTCTTCTCTTCCTCTTCCTCTCCTCTCTCTCCTCCTTCTTCTCCTCTCCTTCCTCTCTTCCTTCTCTCTCTTCTCCTCTTCCTTCCTCTTCCTTTCCTCTTCTCTTCCTCTCCTCTTCCTCTTCCCTTCCTCTTCCTTCTCTTCTCTTCTCTTCCTCTTCTCTCCTCCTCCTCCTCCTCTCCTTCTTCTCTCTCCTCTCCTCCTCCCTTCCTCCTTCCCTCTCTTCCTTCTCCTCCTCCCTCCTCTTCTTTTTCCTCTTCCTCTTCTCTTCCTTCTCTTCCTCTTCCTTTCCTTCTCTTCCTCTTCTCTTCTCTTCCTCTTCCTCTCTCTTCCCCTTCCTCTTCCTCTTCTCCTTCTCCTTCCTCCTCTCTCTTCTCCTTCCTCTTCCCTTTCCTTCCTCTTCTCCTCCTTCCTCTTCCTCCTCCTCTTCTCTTTCCTCTCTCCTCCTCCTTCTCTACTCTTCCTCTTCCTTTCCTCTCTTCCTCTTCCTCTTCCTTCTTCCTCTCGTACTCTTCTCTTCCTCTCCCTCTTCCTCTTCCTCTTCCTCTTCCTTTCCTCTCTTCCTCTTCCTCTTCTTCTCTCTTTCCTCTTCTCTTCTCTCTTTCCTCTTCTCTTCCTTTCCTTTCTCTTCTCTCTTCCTCTTCTCTTCCTCTTTCTCTCTTCCTCTCTTTCCTCTTTCCTCTTCTCTTTCTCTTTCTCTTTTTCTTCTCTTCCCTTCCTCCTCTCTCCTCCTCCTTCTCCCCCTCCTCTCTCTCCTCCTCTTCCTTTCTCTCTTTCCTCTTCCTCTTCCTCCTCTCCTCCTCCTCTGCCTTCTCCGCCTCCTCCCCATCCTCACCCTTCTCCTCCTCCTCATCTTTTTTCTTATCCTTCTCCTCCTGCGGTTTTTTACATTTATTTACTCGGTAGGGCTCCTGCGCTTGTTGGCTGTCGTTGGGCAAGCGCATCCACATGGACGAGACTGGATGGACCATCCTCCGCATCTTATCCCAACGCACAAACGACGAGGTGGCCAAGGAATTCGTCAAGTTGAAATCCGACATCCGCCAGGAGAATCCCATCCCTAATCAGTAAGAAGTAGTTCGGGCGCCAGCCGTCGACTGATTGACGCGTGTTCAAACTCCGCGAAACGCCAGTGAAAAAACAAAAAACGCATAAATAGACAATGCATTTGTTTAAATGGACCGTCCTATCCGACTGATGACGCGAATCACCTTAGACGTCTATCATTAACGTTTAAAAAATTAATGTGCCTCCTCACTTAAGTATATTCGATAAAATTGTAAGAATCACGAGTCACGAGTCTCTTCACATGGAATTTTTTGATTGTTGCGCTCGCAATAAATTCTATTTCTCTCATCTGTACATCTCTATACTAATTAAAATGTGATTCAAGTATTATAAGAAAAATTGAGTAATACGCATATTTTTTTAAGGCGAGAACAATTTAGATTTCAGCCGCTCCGATTTATTTGCAATTACCGATCATTTTAAGGTATAGTTTCACCCTAAAAGCGACTACATTTTTAAAAAGTTTTTGTGTACCATTTCTACATATTTCTGGGAATGAGTGCCCATTTTTGTTTTCCCTCTCAAAATGTTTATTCTCAAAGTGTTTACTCTCATGTCCAACGTGTAATTAATTTTTAATCGGCCATTACTGATTTTATGTTCACATTTGTTCGTCACTTACATGTATTTGGCTAGGCATCGTGATAAAATTTTCGTTATAACAAAACTCAGAGGGAAAGGACAGACTACAGCTTGAATATCAAAGAAGCAGAAATTAAGTAAACATTAAAAATACAAAGATCATTAAAATTACAGCGACAATCGAGAAAAATCGATGGGCAATCAGGTCAGACATTGGATAACTATTTTATAAAACCTCAAACGTAATCTTAAAATTTTAAATTTTTTCTTGAAATGTCAACATTAAAATTTAAATTCTAATCCTACGCTTGAAGAACTGTCAAGCTAAAGCAAATGAAGCTTAAACTTGAAATTTCAACTTTTTCTCAAACTGCTCGATTCAAATTGGAATAAATAATTAGATATTTCAAGTCTGATGTTTTAAAATTGGTCTTTTCTTTTTTGAATATTCCCTTTTATTTATTGTTTCTTTTGTTTGTTCCTGAAGAAGCCCCCTACGATGGTGGGCGAAACGTCGAATACTTTTAGTAGTTCTTTGACACGATTCAATCCTGGACGAAGTATATTCCTTTACTGACTCTGGCCGTGGAAGCCTTCGTTATCAATTTGAAGTCTAAACTTGAAAGCTAAACCTGAAATTTCCAAACTTAAATTTAAAATTTAGATTTTATTTTTTGAAGTTTCAAGTTTTTAAGGACTCTTTGCTTAATATTAAAGCTCGACTTCGACCTGAAGCATTCTAATTTTGTCCAAAAATTTCGAATGTTTGATGAAAACAAAGTTAAATTCGATTTTCAAATTTACTTAAATCTCGATTTTACTTTAATCAACTTGGAATGTCAAGCTTAAATTTCAAATTTCAATTTTTTCTCGAAATTTCAATTTTAAAGTTGCAATTTGAAAAATTAAACATTGCAAGCATAACCTTGGAACTCTAAACTTAAATTTACATCATAAAACTCAAATTTAAAACTTAAAACTTGAAACTTGAAACTTGAAACTTGAAACTTGAAACTTGAAACTTGAAACTTGAAACTTGAAACTTGAAACTTGAAACTTGAAACTTGAAACTTGAAACTTGAAACTTGAAACTTGAAACCTGAAACTTGGAACTTAAAGCTTGAAACTTAAAGCTTGAAATTTGAAATTTGAAATTGGAAATTGGAAATTGGAAATTGGAAATTGGAAATTGGAAATTTAAAATTTGAAATTTGAAATTTAAAACTTGGAATTTGAAACTTGGAACCTAAAGCTTGAAACTTGAAACAAATTGAGACTTGAAGCTTAAAACTTGAAACAACTTGAAACTTAAAACTTGAAATCTAAAACTTAAAGCCTACAACCAAAAACTTGAAATTTAAAACTTAAAACTTAAAACTTAAAACTTAAAACTTAAAACTTAAAACTTAAAACTTAAAACTTAAAACTTAAAACTTAAAACTTAAAACTTAAAACTTAAAACTTAAAACTTAAAACTTAAAACTTAAAACTTAAAACTTAAAACTTAAAACTTAAAACTTAAAACTTAAAACTTAAAACTTAAAACTTAAAACTTAAAACTTAAAACTTAAAACTTAAAACTTAAAACTTAAAACTTAAAACTTAAAACTTAAAACTTAAAACTTAAAACTTAAAACTTAAAACTTAAAACTTAAAACTTAAAACTTAAAACTTAAAACTTAAAACTTAAAACTTAAAACTTAAAACTTAAAACTTAAAACTTAAAACTTAAAACTTAAAACTTAAAACTTAAAACTTAAACTTGAAACTTGAAACTTGAAACTTGAAACTTGAAACTTGAAACTTGAAACTTGAAACTTGAAACTTGAAACTTGAAACTTGAAACTTGAAACTTGAAACTTAACGCCTAAAACCTAAATCTTAAAACTTAAAACCTGAAACTTGAAACAACTTGAAACTTGAAGCTTTAAAGTCATTTCAAGCGTAAACTTAAAACTTGAAGCTTTAATGTCATTTCAAGCTTAAACTTGAAACTTTAATCCTAAACCCAAAATTTTCAACTTAACTTGAAATTTGAAACTTGAAACTTGAAACCTAAAACTTGAAACCTGAAACAACTTGAAGCTTGAAACTTGAAATCTAAAACTTGTAACTTGAAGCCTAAAACTTGAAACTTGAAATAACTTAACACTTAACACTTAACATTTAAAACTTAAAACTTGAAACTTGAAACTTGAAACTTGAGGCTTGAAACTTGAACCTTAAAACCTAAATCTTAAAGCCTAACACCTAAAACTTGAAACCTGAAAATTTAAACTTGAAACTTGAAACTGGAAACTTGAAACTTAAAACTTTATGCCTGAAACCTAAAACTTAAAATTTGAAACCTGAAACTTAAATCTTGAAAATTGAAACTTGAAAGAACTTGAAACTTGAAGCTTGAAAGTCATTTCAAGCGTAAACTTAGAACTTTAATCTCAAACCCGAAATTTTAAACTTAACTTGAAATATTAACCTACACTTCAAATTTCAAACATAAAAAATTCGATTTTTCCCCCGAAATTTCAATTTTAAAGCTGAAATTTGAAAAATTACTCATTTCTAGGCTAAACTTGAAACTTTAAACTTAAGCTTGAAACTTCTAAACTTGAACTTGAAAATTTGATTTTTCTCTTGAAATTTCAACTCTCGATTTTATTTAATAAACTTGGAATGTCAAGTTTAAATTTGAAATTTCAACTTTTTCCTGAAAATTTCAATTTTGGACCTTTTTTGAAAATTATTACTCGAAACTACAAATTTCTGTAATTTCGAGGTTTTTTTTTGAAAAATCCGATATTTACACCAAAAGTTCAATTTCTTGTCGAAATTTTAATTTTTTTAAAATTTGAACTTCTTTCGAAACTTCAACTTTTCTTCAAAATTTCGACATTTTTAAAAATTTCGAAACTTCAACGATTTTAACGAGTTCAAACTCGATTTTAACGAGTTTAAACTCGATTTTAACAAGTTTAAACTCGATTTTGAAGAGTTTAAACTCAATTTTAACGAGTTTAAACACGACTTTAATGAGTTCATAATTTAAACTCGAATTTTAATGAGTTTTAACTCGATTTTAACGAGTTTATACGCCATTTTAACGAGTTTATACTCGATTTTAACGAGTTCAAACTCAATTTTAACGAGTTTAAACTCGATTTTAACTAGTGTAAACTCGATTTTAATGAGTTTAAACTCGATTTTAACAAGTTAAAACTGGAGCAGGATCATTAAAAAAAGTGAATCTCAATTTTGAGTCCAGTATTAAACTTTCGATTATGAAAATTTGAAAGTTTTTTTTTATAATTGCTAGTATTTCAACATGAAGGTGGAAGAAAATGCGTTTTAGGACTCATTCTTTACAGAAATTTGTCGATGTGGTACCAATTTTCCCATTTCAGATGCATTCCCCAAATCTTATAGCTCTTTCACTGTGATATTTCAGTAACAGTGTTAACTTGTATTAACTATACTGTCGTGTACTAAATGTGCTAACAATTATCGTTCGTTTACGCATGTCATCATACTTTTCTCTCTCTCTTTTATCCATCTGTCTCAAAGACCACAATTAAAGTGTTGACAATATATCATTTTTCATCGAAATTCTTTCGTCACTAGTTGGTCAAAGTGTTTAGATGTAGCTACGCGCGAGTGTAAAACGAGGACAAAAATTTATCGTACTTCTTGCATCTCTCTTTATCACGTTCTTCCATTTATTTTTCCTCAAGTGCATCAAATTGGTCGCGGTGCGTTGTCGCGCCCCCGGAATTTCGATCGGAGGGGGGCGCGGCGAAAAATACGGCGGCATATTTAATCATATCCTAATTGGGTGCTTCTGTTCGCAAATCATATTTAGACTGAATAATCATACAATAACTTCTCAATGTTGCTACAAGATATATTTAGATAATATTCGATAAGTATTACTATATTCATTAAACTTCATATTTCAAGGTATATTCCCGTTACTTGTAAATATTGAAAACTTTGAAGAAATTCTGGTATAAGTCTGTTGTTTAAATGAAGCGTACAAATCGTTACATTATAGATGATGAATATATAAGAAATTTTTTTAATATTCCATTTATATGTCATTGTAACTACTAAGTGATGTCTTTTTTAATTTTATAACGTTTTCTTTCACG
Organism: Dastarcus helophoroides; assembly: GCA_028583605.1. Classification (NCBI taxonomy): domain Eukaryota; kingdom Metazoa; phylum Arthropoda; class Insecta; order Coleoptera; family Bothrideridae; genus Dastarcus; species Dastarcus helophoroides. The sequence continues at coordinate 38,124,028 of CM053327.1, forward strand.
AGAAAAATGACCAAGCATTGTAGCTGCAACTAGATATGGGATGTTTGTTTGAAAAAGAAAATCAATTCGATAAACAGCCTGTATATACTTAATGTACTGTATAAATGCATACTGATACGTAATTGTAAATTATAAATAATACAAAATACCCCCGTTTAGTTGGGAATATATAAATATATTCTTGTTAACGTCGCTTGTTCAGAACGAGCGAAAATTATGTGTAAATATAAATTGCTGTAAAATAACATGAGATTTTAATAATAAAGAACCATTCCAGTTATAATTTGACATGGACCATGGCTTTGTTTAATGAAACGTAATATTGTCTAATCGACGATTTTATAATTTGTTATTGTTCTCTCAACTTATTTCTAATACAAGATTTTCTTGTGTATATTACATTTTTCGTCAAATATATTAAATAAATCGTATCTGTATTTATTTCCCTACAAACTTTTTGCGAGTGGCATCGCTGAAATTCTTCGATTATTCAACTCTGAAAAGTAGCGATCGGCGATTATGGGGCATATAATCGAAATACCTTGTAAATGAGAAATGAATAATGTTTCATATTCCTAATATTACATTCAATAGCGCGACGCCACAATCTACCGAACGACTGAGAGAGCATTCATTTCAATATGATTATTTCGACTGAGTGATATTCCACATTCCATATTTCAAAGCGTCCGAAAAATGAAAAATCATTAAAATCATTTGAAATTTGAAATTTGAAATTTGAAATTTGAAATTTGAAATTTGAAATTTGAAATTTGAAATTTGAAATTTGAAATTTGAAATTTGAAATTTGAAATTTGAAATTTGAAATTTGAAATTTGAAATTTGAAATTTGAAATTTGAAATTTGAAATTTGAAATTTGAAATTTGAAATTTGAAATTTGAAATTTGAAATTTGAAATTTGAAATTTGAAATTTGAAATTTGAAATTTGAAATTTGAAATTTGAAATTTGAAATTTGAAATTTGAAATTTGAAATTTGAAATTTGAAATTTGAAATTTGAAATTTGAAATTTGAAATTTGAAATTTGAAACTTGGAACTTGGAACTTGAAACTCGGAACTGGGAACTTGGAACTTGGAACTTGGAACTTGGAACTTGGAAACCTAAAGCTTGCAACTTGAAACAAATTGAAACTTGAAGCTTGAAGCTTGAAACAACTTGAAACTTAAAACCTGAAGCTTGAAAACTAAAACTTGAAACTTGAAACAACTTGAAACTTAACACTTAACACTTGAGACTTGAAACTTGAAACTTAACACTTAAAACCTAAAACTTAAAGCCTAAAACCTGAAACTTGAAAATTAAAACAACTTGAAACTTGAAGCTTAAAAGTCATTTCAAGCATAAACTTGAAACTTTAATCCTAAACCCAAAATTTTAAACCTAACTTGAAATTTAAAATTTAAAATTTAAAATTTAAAATTTAAAATTTAAAATTTAAAATTTAAAATTTAAATTTAAAATTTAAAATTTAAAATTTAAAATTTAAAATTTAAATTTAAAATTTAAAATTTAAAATTTAAAATTTAAAATTTAAAATTTAAAATTTAAAATTTAAAATTTAAAATTTAAAATTTAAAATTTAAAATTTAAAATTTAAATTAAATTTAAATTTAAAATTTAAAATTTAAAATTTGAAACTTGGAACTTGAAACTTGAAACCTTAAACTTGAAACTTGAAACAACTTGAAGCTTGAAACTTGAAACCTAAAACTTGAAACCTTAAACTTCAAACTTGAAATAACTTAAAACTTGAAACTTAACACTTAACACTTAATACTTAACACTTATGACTCAACACTTGAAACTTAAAACTTGAGACTTGAAACCTGAAGCTTGAAACTTGAAATCTAAAACTTGAAACCTAAAACTTGAAACAACTTAAAACCTGAAACTTAACACTTAACACTTAAGACTTGAAACTGGAAACTTGAAACTTAACACTTAAAACCTAAAACTTAAAGCCTAAAACTTGAAAATTAAAACTTGAAACTGGAAACTTGAAACTTGAAACTTGAAACTTAACGCCTAAAACCTAAAACTTAAAACTTGAAAATTGAAACAACTTGAAACTTGAAGCTTAAAAAGTCATTTCAAGCATAAACTTGAAACTTTTATCCTAAACCCAAAATTTTAAAATTAACTTGAAATTTAAAATTTAAAATTTTAAATTTTAAATTTTAAATTTTAAATTTTAAATTTTAAATTTTAAATTTTAAATTTTAAATTTAAAATTTGAAATTTGAAACTTGGAACTTGAAACTTGAAACCTAAAACTTGAAACTTGAAACAACTTGAAGCTTGAAACCTAAAACTTGAAACTTGAAATAACTTAAAACTTAAAACTTAAAACTTAACACTTAACACTTAATACTTAACACTTAACACTTGAAACTTGAGACTTGAAACTTGAGACTTGAAACTTGAGTCTTGAAACTTGAGACTTGAAACTTGAGACTTGAAACTTGAAACTTGAATCTTAAAACCTAAAACTTAAAGCCTAAAACCTAAAACTTGAAACTTGAAAATTTAAACTTGAAACTTGAAACTAAAAACTGGAAACGTGAAACTTAAAACTTTACGCCTAAAACCTAAAACTTAAAATTTGAAACCTGAAACTTAAATCTTGAAAATTGAAACTTGAATCTTGAAAATTGAAACTTGAAACAACTTGAAACTTGAAGCTTGAAAGTCATTTCAAGCGTAAACTTAAAACCGAAATTTTAAACTTAACTTGAAATATTAACCTACACTTGAAATTTCAAACATAAAAAAATTCGATGTTTTCCCCGAAATTTCAATTTTAAAGTCGGAATTTTAAAAATTGTTTATTTCAAGCCTAAACTTGAAACTTTAAACTTGAGCTTGAAATTTCCAAACTTAAATTTGAAATTTCTATTTTTCTCTTGAAATTTCAACTCCCAATTTTATTTAATAAACTTGGAATGTCAAGTTTAAGTTTAAAATTTCAACTTTTTCCTAAAAATTACAAAAACTTGAAACTTGAAACAACTTGAAACTTAACACTTAACACTTGAAACTGGAAACTTGAAACTTAACACTTAAAACCTAAAACTTAAAGCCTAAAACTTGAAACTTGAAAATTGAAACTTAAAGCTTAAAACCATTTCAAGCATAAACTTGAAACTTTAATCCTAAACCCAAAATTTTAAACTTAACTTGAAATTTAAAATTTAAAATTTAAAATTTAAAATTTAAAATTTAAAATTTAAAATTTAAAATTTAAAATTTAAAATTTAAAATTTAAAATTTAAAATTTAAAATTTAAAATTTAAAATTTAAAATTTAAAATTTAAAATTTAAAATTTAAAATTTAAAATTTAAAATTTAAAATTTAAAATTTAAAATTTAAAATTTAAAATTTAAAATTTAAAATTTAAAATTTAAAATTTAAAATTTAAAATTTAAAATTTAAAATTTAAAATTTAAAATTTAAAATTTAAAATTTAAAATTTAAAATTTAAAATTTAAAATTTAAAATTTAAAATTTAAAATTTAAAATTTAAAATTTAAAATTTAAAATTTGAAACTTGGAACTTGAAACTTAAAACCTAAAACTTGAAACTTGAAACAACTTGAAGCTTGAAACTTGAAACCTAAAACTTCAAACTTGAAATAACTTAAAACTTGAAACTTAACACTTAACACTTAATACTTAACACTTATGACTCAACACTTGAAACTTAAAACTTGAGACTTGAAACCTGAAGCTTGAAACTTGAAATCTAAAACTTGAAACAACTTAAAACCTGAAACTTAACACTTAAGACTTGAAACTGGAAACTTGAAACTTAACACTTAAAACCTAAAACTTAAAGCCTAAAACTTGAAAATTAAAACTTGAAACTGGAAACTTGAAACTGGAAACTTGAAACTTGAAACTTAACGCCTAAAACCTAAAACTTAAAACTTGAAAATTGAAACAACTTGAAACTTGAAGCTTAAAAAGTCATTTCAAGCATAAACTTGAAACTTTTATCCTAAACCCAAAATTTTAAAATTAACTTGAAATTTAAAATTTAAAATTTAAAATTTAAAATTTAAAATTTAAAATTTAAAATTTTAGATTTTAAATTTAAAATTTAAAATTTAAAATTTAAAATTTAAAATTTTAAATTTAAAATTTGAAATTTGAAATTTAAAATTTGAAATTTGAAACTTGGAACTTGAAACTTGAAACCTAAAACTTGAAACTTGAAACAACTTGAAGCTTGAAACCTAAAACTTGAAACTTGAAATAACTTAAAACTTAAAACTTAAAACTTAAAACTTAAAACTTGAAACTTAACACTTAACACTTAATACTTAACACTTAACACTTGAAACTTGAGACTTGAAACTTGAAACTTGAGTCTTGAAACTTGAAACTGGAAACTTGAGGCTTGAAACTTAAAACTTGAAACTTGAATCTTAAAACCTAAAACTTAAAGCCTAAAACCTAAAACTTGAAACTTGAAAATTTAAACTTGAAACTTGAAACTAAAAACTGGAAACGTGAAACTTAAAACTTTACGCCTAAAACCTAAAACTTAAAATTTGAAACCTGAAACTTAAATCTTGAAAATTGAAACTTGAATCTTGAAAATTGAAACTTGAAACAACTTGAAACTTGAAGCTTGAAAGTCATTTCAAGCGTAAACTTAAAACCGAAATTTTAAACTTAACTTGAAATATTAACCTACACTTGAAATTTCAAACATAAAAAAATTCGATGTTTTCCCCGAAATTTCAATTTTAAAGTCGGAATTTTAAAAATTGTTTATTTCAAGCCTAAACTTGAAACTTTAAACTTGAGCTTGAAATTTCCAAACTTAAATTTGAAATTTCTATTTTTCTCTTGAAATTTCAACTCCCAATTTTATTTAATAAACTTGGAATGTCAAGTTTAAGTTTAAAATTTCAACTTTTTCCTAAAAATTACAAAAACTTGAAACTTGAAACAACTTGAAACTTAACACTTAACACTTGAAACTGGAAACTTGAAACTTAACACTTAAAACCTAAAACTTAAAGCCTAAAACTTGAAACTTGAAAATTGAAACTTAAAGCTTAAAACCATTTCAAGCATAAACTTGAAACTTTAATCCTAAACCCAAAATTTTAAACTTAACTTGAAATTTAAAATTTAAAATTTAAAATTTAAAATTTAAAATTTAAAATTTAAAATTTAAAATTTAAAATTTAAAATTTAAAATTTAAAATTTAAAATTTAAAATTTAAAATTTAAAATTTAAAATTTAAAATTTAAAATTTAAAATTTAAAATTTAAAATTTAAAATTTAAAATTTAAAATTTAAAATTTAAAATTTAAAATTTAAAATTTAAAATTTAAAATTTAAAATTTAAAATTTAAAATTTAAAATTTAAAATTTAAAATTTAAAATTTAAAATTTAAAATTTAAAATTTAAAATTTAAAATTTAAAATTTAAAATTTAAAATTTGAAACTTGGAACTTGAAACTTAAAACCTAAAACTTGAAACTTGAAACAACTTGAAGCTTGAAACTTGAAACCTAAAACTTCAAACTTGAAATAACTTAAAACTTGAAACTTAACACTTAACACTTAATACTTAACACTTATGACTCAACACTTGAAACTTAAAACTTGAGACTTGAAACCTGAAGCTTGAAACTTGAAATCTAAAACTTGAAACAACTTAAAACCTGAAACTTAACACTTAAGACTTGAAACTGGAAACTTGAAACTTAACACTTAAAACCTAAAACTTAAAGCCTAAAACTTGAAAATTAAAACTTGAAACTGGAAACTTGAAACTGGAAACTTGAAACTTGAAACTTAACGCCTAAAACCTAAAACTTAAAACTTGAAAATTGAAACAACTTGAAACTTGAAGCTTAAAAAGTCATTTCAAGCATAAACTTGAAACTTTTATCCTAAACCCAAAATTTTAAAATTAACTTGAAATTTAAAATTTAAAATTTAAAATTTAAAATTTAAAATTTAAAATTTAAAATTTTAGATTTTAAATTTAAAATTTAAAATTTAAAATTTAAAATTTAAAATTTTAAATTTAAAATTTGAAATTTGAAATTTAAAATTTGAAATTTGAAACTTGGAACTTGAAACTTGAAACCTAAAACTTGAAACTTGAAACAACTTGAAGCTTGAAACCTAAAACTTGAAACTTGAAATAACTTAAAACTTAAAACTTAAAACTTAAAACTTAAAACTTAAAACTTGAAACTTAACACTTAACACTTAATACTTAACACTTAACACTTGAAACTTGAGACTTGAAACTTGAAACTTGAGTCTTGAAACTTGAGACTTGAAACTTGAGACTTGAAACTTGAAACTTGAAACTTGAATCTTAAAACCTAAAACTTAAAGCCTAAAACCTAAAATTTGAAACGTGAAAATTTAAACTTGAAACTAAAAACTGGAAACGTGAAACTTAAAACTTTACGCCTAAAACCTAAAACTTAAAATTTGAAACCTGAAACTTAAATCTTGAAAATTGAAACTTGAATCTTGAAAATTGAAACTTGAAACAACTTGAAACTTGAAAGTCATTTCAAGCGTAAACTTGAAACAGAAATTTTTAACTTAACTTGAAATATTAACCTACACTTGAAATTTCAAACATAAAAATTTCAATTTTAAAGTTGGAATTTGAAAAATTGTTCATTTCAAGCCTAAACTTGAAACTTTAAACTTGAGCTTGAAATTTCCAAACTTAAATTTGAAATTTCTATTTTTCTCTTGAAATTTCAACTCCCAATTTTATTTAATAAACTTGGAATGTCAAGTTTAAGTTTAAAATTTCAACTTTTTCCTAAAAATTACAATTTTTGACCTTTTTTGAAAATTATTACTCGAAACTTAAATATAAATTGCTGTAAAATAACATGATATTTTAATAATAAAGAACCATTCCAGTTATAATTTGACATGGACCATGGCTTTGTTTAATGAAACGTAATATTGTCTAATCGACGATTTTATAATTTGTTATTGTTTTCTCAACTTATTTCTAATGCAAGATTTTCTTGTGTATATTACATTTTTTGTCAAATATATTAAATATATCGTATCTGTATTTATTTCCCTACAAACTTTCTTGCGAGTGGCATCGCTGAAATTCTTCGATTATTCAACTCTGAAAAGTAGCGATGGGCGATTATGGGAGATATAATCGAAATATCTCGATTATGGCCGTCTATGGACCATTCGATGATTGCAAATGAGAAATGAATAATGTTTCATATTCCAAATATTACATTTAATAGCCGAACGACTGAGAGAGCATTAATTTCAATACGATTATTTTGACTGAGTGATATTCCACCTTCCATATTTCAAAGCGTCCGAAAAATGAGAACTCATTCAACAACTGGACGCCACTGCGCTCTTCTACTGAGAGCGATCATTCATTTCAATACGATTATTTCGACTGAGTGATATTCCATATTTCAGAGCGTCCGAAAAATGAGAAAATGAGAGCAATCATTCATTTCAAGGCGATTATAAGTGAAATGAAAAACGTATAAATTTTAAGTTTCAAAATTCTAAAAAATTTTCAAAAAGAGTAAAATATTCTTAAAACGGTTGAAAATTTTAAAGAAAGTAGAATTTTTCAATAGCCAAACTTTTGACAAATTGCTGAAATTTTCAGAAAAGCGGAAGTTAAGAAAAAGTCCAATTTTTTAAAGTCGCAATTTGATAAGGTTAGGTTAGGTTAGGTTACGATTATTTCGACTGAGTGATATTCCATATTCCATATTTCAAAGCGTCCGAAAAATGAGAAATGAGAAAATGAAAGCAATCATTCATTTCAAGGCGATTATAAATGAAATGTAAAATGTATAAATTTTAAATTTGATAATTCTAAAAAATTTACACTATGAGTAAAACATTTTTAAAAAGGTTGAAAGTTTCAAAGAAAGTAGAATTTTTCAAAAGCCAAATTTTTGAAAAATTGTTGATATTTTCAGAAAAGCAAAAGTTAACGAAAAAGTCCAATTTTTTAAAGTCGAAATTTGATTAGGTTAGGTTACGTTTATTTTGACTGAGTGATATTCCATATTCCATATTTCAAAGCGTCCGAAAAATGAGAAAATGGGAGCAATCATTCATTTCAAGGCGATTATAAGTGAAATGGAAAAAGTATAAATTTTAAGTTTGAAGATTCTAAAAAATTTGCACAAAGAGTAAAACCTTTTTAAAAAGGTTGAAAGTTTAAAAGAAAGTAGAATTTTTCAAAAGCCAAATTTTTGAAAAATTGTTGATATTTTCAAAAAAGCGGAAGTTAACGAAAAAGTCCAATTTTTCAAAGTCGAAATTTGGTAACAAAACCAAAAATTTCAGAATTTAAAAAAAAATAAAACTTTCGAAGAAAAGACGAAATTTTGAACAAAACTCGAACATTTCAACAAAAAAAAACCAATCCTGAAAAAAGTCAAAATTTTGAAACATTCGAAATTTTCAGAATAGGCGGCGAACATTTCCAGTAAATGGCGAAAATCTAAACAAAAGTGGAAAATTTCAAAACTAAAACTTAATCCTGAAAAAGTCAAAATGTTAAGTTTTGAACTTTAAAAAAGTTTTGAACTTTCAAAAAGTGAACGTCTTTAAAAAAGTCGAAATTTTCAAAAAGAGATAGAATTTTTCAATAAAGCCAATATTTTTAAATAAAAACTTAATAGACAGTCAACAGTTTGAACAAGGTTCGATATTTTAAACGAAGCATTTAGAATTTACAAAAAAAAACCAAAATTTCGAAAAAAAGACGAAGAACGTCGAAATTTTTTGAATCGAAATTCTGAACAATTTTTACAAATTTACAAATAATTAGGAAATTTACAAATTTTTCAAAAAGTTAACATCTTCAAAGAAAGTATTTTGAAAAGCAGATCAGGTAGATAAATGGACAAATGAGAAAAATTTTAGCAGGTCACGCGGGCGATAATTACCAGTGAAAAAATTTGTAACGATTGGCCCTGAATCGCAAATTGGAACAGGGGACAATCGATGAACCCTAGAGATGGGCCTTCTAGTTAGGGAAATACAGGGTATAATGATACTTTAACAAGAAAATCTTACTTAGACTAAACTCAAAACGTAACTTAATAAGAAATCCTGTAGTTCACGAAGAAATAAGGGTAGTCGAACGAAATATTACTGTGGGCCTTCTAGTTAGGGAAATACAGGGTATAATGATACTTTAACAAGAAAATCTTACTTAGACTAAACTCAAAACGTAACTTAATAAGAAATCCTGTAGTTCACGAAGAAATAAGGGTAGTCGAACGAAATATTACTGTGGGCCTTCTAGTTAGGGAAATACAGGGTATAATGATACTTTAACAAGAAAATCTTACTTAGACTAAACTCAAAACGTAACTTAATAAGAAATCCTGTAGTTCACGAAGAAATAAGGGTAGTCGAACGAAATATTACTGTGGGCCTTCTAGTTAGGGAAATACAGAGTATAATGATACTTTAACAAGAAAATCTTACTTAGACTAAACTCAAAACGTAACTTAATAAGAAATCCTGTAGTTCACGAAGAAATAAGGGTAGTCGAACGAAATATTACTGTGGGCCTTCTAGTTAGGGAAATACAGGGTATAATGATACTTTAACAAGAAAATCTTACTTAGACTAAACTCAAAACGTAACTTAATAAGAAATCCTGTAGTTCACGAAGAAATAAGGGTAGTCGAACGAAATATTACTGTGGGCCTTCTAGTTAGGGAAATACAGGGTATAATGATACTTTAACAAGAAAATCTTACTTAGACTAAACTCAAAACGTAACTTAATAAGAAATCCTGTAGTTCACGAAGAAATAAGGGTAGTCGAACGAAATATTACTGTGGGCCTTCTAGTTAGGGAAATACAGAGTATAATGATACTTTAACAAGAAAATCTTACTTAGACTAAACTCAAAACGTAACTTAATAAGAAATCCTGTAGTTCACGAAGAAATAAGGGTAGTCGAACGAAATATTACTGTGGGCCTTCTAGTTAGGGAAATACAGGGTTCTGAAATTTGTAATTTATACCCAGCCTTAGTTGATCGAGTATGATTCTCATCATTTTCACCTCGAAACCTTGCTTATTTAGGTAAAAGTCTTCGGTGTTGGCGACGAATGGTGGTACGAAAATCCCGTGAACTTCCAATTTTTTTATTGGGTTTGGGGGGAATACATCGTGGTAGGTTAGAACGTTGGAGCAACTGATGTGGTGTTTTTGATTAAATAGGCAGTTGCGCACGTCACAAGGCCACGAATTCACAAAGACGTCGTCATCAAGATGCTTTATGATTACAAATCTGTAGATACTTCGACGCCAAAGTTCTGAAGTCATTTCGTGATCATTTGGACTAGTTCCTTGGTCGATAATAACGACAAACGGGTACTTATACCTCAACGGATTCAGAAACATCATTTGCGTCACGGAACGCAGCTGCGTCATAGAGCTAAATTCGCCAATGACGGATGGAATGTGATACTGAGCGATATCAAACTCTATGTCGACGCCTTCTTCGTAGATGGTCACCGACTTATTTCGTGTCGTCAATTTGGGAATTATCGCGTTGAAAATTGTTTGGTTGCTTTTAGGTATAATCACGTCGATGGTATCAGTGGTTTTGAATAAGATATCCACCAGATTTAAAGAACACTGGACGAGTTTGTCGTCACTGGGGGAAATCCCCGCGATGGCACAAGTTGGCCCCACTAGGAGAAATAAATATGGTGTGAACATATCGAGTTATGGGGATTGTAGTGATTGTAGTGTTGCGTATTTAAAAGTACTTTTGCATGTTCACTGATACATAAAAAATCCATTAGAAGCTATCTTTATTACTCTTATTACCTACTGATTGTAAAAGTTTTCATCATTTTAAATATTATTTTCTTTTTAATGAGTTATTTTTGAGATTAAAAATGTACATTTAGCCTGCATAAGTCCCTCGAGGCTTCAGGCGACATTAGTGGCAGTCTCCTCGACTAAATAGTAGCTAATGACAATTTCATTGTATACTAGAGGATCTACGTGACTTTTTTGCTTATTTAAAAAAAAACCGCTCGCCCAAAACTTAGCGTGAATTGTACAGTGTTAGTTTTCTTAATGGGTACCCGAATTTTTATTTATGATCAGTGTTTTCATGTAGTGACATTTCAGCAGAAGTGAAATCTTCTGCTGACTGACAGTAGCGTTGTAAATAGGAAGGGCACGTAAAAAAAGTTAGGATTTATTAAATGGGACACTCCTGTGCATAATTGCAGATTTAGGTCCCTCCATTGTGATTACAAGGACTTATTGTATAATCGGTTTACTGGTTTTTGAGTTTTATTAATTCTATGATGATATATCGAGACAAAAACATTATTTTATAAACTCACTGGTATGGCTTGCGGTCAAAACTTGACCACTGTAAAGAACGAAATTGTTTTCCGTTGGTATTATATCCAAATTCTCTGCAATTAATGCAGGGGTGCCTAAGGGTTCTATCCTGTCTCCTACTCTGTTTCTGTTACATATTAACGATCTCATATAAGCGCATCTCATCTAAGACATTTACGATGCCTCAAGGTTCTGTCCTGTCTCCTACTTTTTGTTATACATAAACAATCTCTTAGCTTCAACTTCCAATTCTATATAAGCTCCCGATGGGATCTAATCTGTTTATCCTAGGAGTGAATGCGAGCACTAACTTCTCCTGGGAGGATCATGTGCACGCCATTGCCAAGTCCGCCTCTTAAAAGCTAAGTTTTCTTTTTAGACATGCCCTCATAGCTCATAGGCAATAGAGCAATGTCCTTTTATAAATTTCTTCTAACAGATACATTAATTGCAAATATCTACAAAATAAGGTGACAATCAATAGATTGGACTCAGAACCTAATAAAAAACCTGTAGTTTAGGAGGATATAAGGGTAGTCGAACGAAATCTTGTAACTTAGGGGGCACAATGGGACTTTAAAAAGAAGATTTTATGAGACAATCAATAGATAGACTTAGAACGTAATTTAATAAGTTATCTCGTAGTTCACGAGGATATATGGGTAGTCGAACGAAATATTACAGTGGGCCTTCTAGTTAGGGAAATACAGAGTATAATGATACTTTAACAAGAAAATCTTACTTAGACTAAACTCAAAACGTAACTTAATAAGAAATCCTGTAGTTCACGAAGAAATAAGCGTAGTCGAACGAAATATTACTGTGGGCCTTCTAGTTAGGGAAATACAGGGTATAATGATACTTTAACAAGAAAATCTTACTTAGACTAAACTCAAAACGTAACTTAATAAGAAATTCTGTAGTTCACGAAGAAATAAGGGTAGTCGAACGAAATATTACTGTGGGCCTTCTAGTTAGGGAAATACAGGGTACAATGATACTTTAACAAGAAAATCTTACTTAGACTAAACTCAAAACGTAACTTAATAAGAAATCCTGTAGTTCACGAAGAAATAAGGGTAGTCGAACGAAATATTACTGTGGGCCTTCTAGTTAGGGAAATACAGGGTACAATGATACTTTAACAAGAAAATCTTACTTAGACTACACTCAAAACGTAACTTAATAAGAAATCCTGTAGTTCACGAAGAAATAAGGGTAGTCGAACGAAATTTTACAGCGGATCTTCTAAATAGGGAATACAATGGTGCTTCAACATGAAGATTTTACGGGACAATTAGTAGACTAGTTCACGAGAAAATAAGGGTAGTCAAACGAAATCTTACAGCATACCGTCTAAATAAGGGGTACAATGGGACAACAAAACAAAATGTAACGGGATAGGCAATGAGTTCCCGGACGTAAACAAGTTTTAAAATCATCAGTTGAGTTTGGCAAATACGTAAGCTAGTTGGAAAACCATGAGTTGAATTGTCATTTATGCTTCGTAAACTTCCCTATTAAAAACTAGTAAAAATTTTGGTTGAATCCAATAAATTCTTACTAAATTAAAGGTCAATAGCAGGCGGTTATTACCTTTAATGGGAGAGTCAAACAATTTCATAATTTAGCCTCATTGCCAACATAGTTATGTCAAATTAACGTTAAAAGCTTCAAATAACACTTTTTTAAACTATAAAGTGAATTTGTTAAATACAGAACGTGCAAGAACAACTTCGGTAAAACGTACAAAATTAGAGAGCTAAGCGATTTGTTCCAGCGTATTAAAATCTGAATTAAGATCTCCTGCGAAATAATGGATGTCATTTCTAAAACAGTACGACTTACCAACTTGGTAAGGTACTTTTTTTAAATTGTTTACTTTGTATAATGACGTTCAAGGGGTTTAATTAAGGATATAATTAAGTAGAAAGCCACCCCATTGCTATTATATTATATTAATAAAAGTATTAAATAAAATTCAATTCAATATTCATATTATACATGTTCGTCAATGAAACTATTAAAAGTATTCATATATTTAAATACCTTGACGATTTCCCATGGGAAATTTCCACAGCTACTAAAAGAAACAACTGATAAACTCAACTGTTTGGCAACTACCGCTATCTCCTGGTTTGACATCAACTATGACATAGCATTCGTCGATAACTCAAAATCCTGCAACTTGGACCCCACCATCGAAAACCTCATGAAAAATCATTGGAAGTTAAACTTAGGACCACCACTTTTAAACTCAACGTTTTCAATTCGTCATCGCCCTAGGTTGGAACCAATTCAAACAACTTATGCCCTCCCTCTATAAAAATCGAATGATTCTGTGGCATAGTATGAAATTTCTCCTAATTCAATGTCAATCGTGAAATAGATCTCAAAGACTTAACAAATTTTATGTGGCGTTGGAACGCCTACGACTTTCTCTTGCTCGACAACGACACTGTAAAACATTGGGCCTATGACCGAGCCTTGTGTAGATTCCATTATCGAAACTACAAGGAAGTCGATTGCACCAGAAGCCAACAATCTGTTCAACTTGGACGCCTCATATAAAAACTATAACGGTTGCACCTTCAATGTTTATTCCATGGTGCTACCGCCGTATACGACTTCTGGAGAAAACGATAGTGCCGGCTTCGAAAACCAAATGTTTCGCTTCATCGCCAACGCCATCAATGTTCGATTCAAGTACATCGCCGTCAAAGAGCTGCAATTCTTTGGAATGATCCACGAGAACGGATCATCGACTGGCTCTATGAACTATCTCATGACTGGCAACGCTGATGTAGCCATAGGCAACTACTTTTTGAAGGCGTCCACGTTGAAGTTCCTGGAGGTTAGCACGGCGTATAACGTGGAGGCGTCAAGGTGGTGTGTTCCACACTCCAATCAGAAACCAGCCTACAGCGTCTCACCATTCATTTTGATCTTGTTCCTTACTACTCGTTGTTATGTTTGTTGCGTTCGCGTGGATCTTCGCCCGAAATCAACCAGAGAAGAAAACATACAAATCACTCGATCGTATCAGCGCTACGATCCGTCGCTATGATCTTTGGTATGGCCGAAGCGAACCCAAAAGCAACAGCGTTAAGGCTTCTGTTCTTAATGTGGGCGTTCTTCTGGTTGGAAGTCAGAGGTGGTAGCACGATTCCACTCTTGTGAGTCTCTTTGCCAAATCTGTTTATGAGCGACAGATAGAGACATACGAAGACATGGTGAAGGCCGGTTTGCAAAGGATACTATGGGGACGACGACTGCAAACACATTTTTCAGTGTTTATCTCAAATGGCCTACGACAAGAAAGCCGGTATTATTCTAAATGACGTTTTCGCCCAGTATCTTCAAACTAATTACAGTCGATGACAACCGGGTAGATCTTATCTATTGCTTCAAGGATAGTGTGAGGCAGATACCGATGGGTTTTCCCATGAGGAAGAACTTTATATTGAAGAGGATCATAGATCAGTTGATTTTAACTATAGTCGAAGGCGGATTCTTTTATAAATGGAAAAGTGACGTATTTAGACAAAGAGACGAAAGAATCGCGAAGATAAATCATGGTAAACAATCGGAAGGGATCAAGCTGTGGCATTTGAAATATCCCTTCATATTTTACCTTTTAGCCACATCCTTCTCAATTGCGGTATTTGTTTGCGAAATTATAACCTATAATTGGTCAGGTACATTAATAACAAAAGAATCAAATTAAATTCTAGTGATATACATATGTTTATATTTTTTTACAGAAGTTAGTACTTACCTGGAAAAATATATTTATCAAAAATTCTATCTTTCGGATAAATATAATCACTTCTTTAAAAGCCAAGTTAATTACAAACGACCGTAAAACGTATTTGTTTTGGTATGACATAATAGGTTTGCGACTGAATGAAATGAGGACATTGGTGTTTTACAGCATTTATGATATCGTACATTAATTGCATCAGTAATAACGTTATCATAAAATAATATAACTCAATAAATACAATAAAACTCAAAACATTTAATTACTTAACGCTATCAACCAGCTCATTATTCGCCTTTGCAACTATCTCTTGAGGATTGTCAGTCCAGTTGTGGAGTTGTTCTGATCAGAGTTGGATTAGTTTGTAGTCGTAAATTGTTCCGAAGTTTTGCTAGATGCCATTGCCAAATCCACCTCTCAAAATCTGGGCTTTCTATTTAGAGCTAAAAAGTACTTCACATCTCATCAGCTACTCACACTATACAAAGCTCAAGTTAGGCCAACACTAGCCAATACTGTTTTCATGTTTGAAGTTCAGCCCTAAGGCACACTTTAGCTCTTTTGGATTCAATTTAAAGAAGAGCAATTCGCCTTAATTGATGACGAAGAGTTTGACCGATTCTGTCGAAACACTAGAGCACAGGACGCATGGTTAGGTGACTTGTCTCTTTTCTACAACTACTATCATGGGAGATGCTCGCAAGAACTAATAAGATTGATCCCCCCAAAGGACAAGATTTTTGAGGCATACAAGACAGTCAAAGACAGCAAATTCCTGTGCGATCCAGCTTGACAGACACAGTGAGGACTTCTGTCTCCGGAGACTTTTTTTTTCTAAAGAACTTCCAAGCTGTGGAACTCGTTATCGAAAGGAAGATTTTTGAGGCATACAAGAGAGTCAAAGACAGGCAAACTCTTGTGTAAGTCCAGCTTGACACAGTGACGACGTCTGCCTAAGGAGGCTCCATAGAATTTCCAAGCTATGGAACTCGTTACCAAAGAGAATTGTCCCCAAAAATTACAACCTATCCTTGTTTAAGAAGTCTGTTCATTATATTCTTGTTTCTGCATACTACTCGAGGTGCCTTGAAGGACATAACAGTGTTATCCTTTGCAAATAGATTGAACATAAAAAAAGACGAATGAGGATGCAACGATAAGATATGAACACTCCTTCGCCAAAACGCTCTTTCGTGACGAATCGTTTGAGACAATTGCGAGCGTTGGTTAATTGTAATTCTTTTGGGATCGCTCCCAAAACTGAGATTAGACGTAAAACGTATTTGTTTCGGTATGACACAATAGGTTTGCGACTGACAAAATGAAGACGTTGCTGTTGTAAAGCTTTATGATATGGCACATCAATTGCAATGGTTTTATCATTTATAAAAACTGAAAATATTTAATTACTAATGTCAAACACTAGCTGATTGTTACCTTTGTGACTATCCCTTGAGGTTTGTCAATCCAATAACGGAGTTGTGATCGGAAGAGTTAGGATTAGTTTGTACTCGTGGATTGTTCTGAAGTTTTGCTAGACTGAAAGGGTATGCAACGACGCGATATGAACACCCCTCCACAAGCACTCTCTCGCGACGAATCGTTTGAGACAATTGCGAGCGTTGGCTATTGTATTTCTTTTGGAATCGCTCCCAAAACTGGGATTAGAAGTAAAACGTATTTGTTTCGGTATGATACAATAGGTTTGCGACTGATGAAATAAAGACATTGCTGTTGTAAAGCTTCATGATATGGCACATCAATTGTAATGGTTTTATCATTGATAAAAGCTCAAAATATTCAATACTAACGTCATAAACCAGCTGATTATTACCTTTGTGACTATCCCTTGGAAGTTTGTCAATGCAATAGCGGAGTTGTGATCGGAAGAGTTGAGTTAATTTGTACTCGTGGATTCTTCCGAAGTTTCGCTAGACGGAAGGGAATGCAACGACGCGATATGAACACCCCTCCACGAGCACTTCTCTCGCGACGAATCGTTTGAGACAATTTCGAGCGTTGGCTATTGTATTTCCTTTGGAATCACTCCCAAAACTGGGATTAGACGTAAAACGTATTTGTTTCGGTATGACACAATAGGTTTGAGACTGATGAAATGAGCACATTGCTGTTATAAAGCTTCAAGATATGGCACATCAATTGCAATGGTTTTATCATTGATAAAAATAAAAATATTTAATTACTAACGTCACAAGCTGATAATTCATTGTCACTTTTTGGGTTTGTCAACCCAGTAATGGAGTTGCGATTGAGATAGTTGAGTTAATTTTTACTCGTGGACTGTTCCGAAGTTTCGCTAGACGGAAGGAAATGCAACGACGGAAGGAAATGCAACGACGCAATCGGAACACCTCTCCACGAGCATTCTCTCGCGACGAATCGTTTAAGATAATTGCGAGCGTTGGCTGCTGTATTTCTTTTGGAATCGCTCCCAAAACTGGGATTAGACGTAAAACGTATTTGTTTCGGTATGACACAATAGGTTTGCGACTAACAAAATGAGGACATTGCTGCTGTAAAGCTTCATGATATGACACATTAATTGCAATGGTTTTATGATTGAAAAAAAGAAAAATATTCAATTACTAACGTCACAAAACAGCTGATTATTCATTGTCACTTTTTGGGTTGGTCAACCCAGTAATAGAGTTGCGATTGAAACAGTTGAGTTAATTTGTACTTGTGGATTGTTCCGAAGTTTTGCTAGACTGAAGGGAATGCAACGACGCGATATGAACACCCCTCCACGAGCACTTTCTCGCGACGAATCATTTGAGACAATTTCGAGCGTTTACTATTGTATTTCCTTTGGAATCGCTCCCAAAACTGGGATTAGACGTAAAACGTATTTGTTTCGGTATGATACAATAGGTTTGCGACTGATGAAATGAGGACATTGCTGTTGTAAAGCTTCAAGATATGGCACATCAATTGCAATGGTATTATCATTAATAAAAATAAAAATATTTAATTACTAACGTCACAAGCTGATTATTCATTGTCACTTTTTGGGTTCGTCAACCCAGTAATGGAGTTGCGATTGAGACAGTTGAGTTAATTTGTACTCGTGGATTGTTCCGAAGTTTCGCTAGACGGAATGAAATGCAACGACGCAATAGAAACACCCCTCCACGAGCAGTCTCTCGCGACGAATCGTTTGAGATAATTGCGAGCGTTGGCTACTGCATTTCTTTTGGAATCGCTCCCAAAACTGGGATTAGAAGTAAAACGTATTTGTTTCGGTCTGACACAATAGGTTTGCGACTGATGAAATGAGGACGTTGCTGTTGTAAAGCTTTATGATATGGCACATCAATTGTAATGGTTTTATCATTGATAAAAACTCAAAATATTTAACACTAACGTCATAAACTAGCTGATTATTACCTTTGTGACTATCCCTTGAAGTTTGCCAATCCAGTACCGGAGTTTTGGTTGAAAGAGTTGAGTTAATTTGTACTCGTGGATTGTTTCGCAGTTTTGCTAGACGGAATAGAATGCAACGACGCGATATAAACACCCCTTCGCGAGCGCTCTTACGCGGCACATCATTTGGAACGATTGCACGCGTTAGCTATTGTAATTCTTTTTGAATTTCTCCCAAAACTAGAGTTAGGGCGTCACTTTTTCCATGCAAGTTAAATTTAGATATATTTTCTGGTATTTTTCTAATGCGTCCTGGGATAGTGTTAATTGAAGAACATTTACTGTATTTACTTGTATTTTTGACTCTAAAAGAGGGAGTTATAACCTAGGCAAGCTCTCAAATCCGTCTATTTTATAGCGCAATATTGGTGAATAGTTCGAAATACGATAGTAATTGTAGTAAATAAAACGGCGAGTAACTTTAAAATATTTATTTATAAACATGACGGTTTCTTTTGCAAAAGAAGTTTACGCAGAGCTCTAACCAGAACAGTGACAATACCAAAAAAGACACCGATGCAATATAATGTAAAGTGACCAATGAACGATACGAATTTCACCCTATTTTTAGTCGAATTCACACTTTTCTTAATCCCGTGAGTGTTAAGGATAGATTAGTCGCTTGTGTAATTCTGTTTGAATCCATTTGTTATAGAAACCACCTGAAGGTGAAAGAAAAAGCTAATTACGTATTTGAAACTCAATGGTGACTGCTGCGGGGTAGGCAATAGGGCACTGCCCTCTTATTAATTTCTTCTAAGAGATATTAATTTGTAAATATCTAACTTGTATGTGAGTTTTCTGATACGTTTAGTAATAAACAATATTAGTTATCAAACGTATTAGAAAGTGACAATCAATAGACTAGACTCAGTGCCTAATAAGAAACCCAGTAGTTCACGAGGAAATAAGGGTAGTCGAACGAAATATTACAGCGGACCTTCTAAATAGAGAAATACGGGGTACAATGGTACTTTAACAAAAAAAATGTTACGGTACAATTAGTAGACTAAACTCAAAACGTAACTTAATAAGAAATCCCGTAGTTCACGAGGAAATAAGGGTAGTCGAATGAAATCTTACAGCGAACATTCTAAATGGAAGGTACAATGGTACTTTAACAAGAAAATTTTACGGGGTAATCAATAGATTAGGCTCAGAATGTAACCTAATGAGAAATGCCGTAGTTCACGAGGAAATAAGGGTAATCGAACGGATCTTCTAAATAGAGAGTGTAACAAGAAAATTTTACGGGACAATCAATAGATAGATTCAGAACGTAATTTAATAAGAAAACTCGTAGTTTACGAGGAAATAAGGGTAGTCGAACGAAATCCTAAAGTGGACCTTCTAAATAGAAGGTACAATGGTACTTGAAACGTAACTTAATAAGAAATCCTATAGTTCACGAGGAAATAAGGGTATTTGAATGAAATCTTACAGCGGACCTTCTAAATGGAAGGTACAATGATACTTTTAACAAAAAAATTTTAAGGGGTAATCAATAAACTAGGCTCAGAACGTACCTTAATAAGAAATCTCGTAGTTCACGAGGAAATAAGGGTAGTCGAACGAAATCTTACAGCGAATCATCTAAATAGGGGGTACAATGGTACTTTAACAGAAAATTTTACGGGACAATCAATAGATAGATTCAGAAGGTAATTTAATAAAAAAGCTAGTAGTTCACGTGGAAATAAGGGTAGTCAAACCAAATCTTACAGCGGACCTTCTAAATAAAAGGTACAGTGGTACTTTAACAGGAAAATTTTAATGGGTAATCAATAGACTAGGCTCAGAACGTACTCTAATAAGAAATCTCGTAGTTCACGAGGAAATAAGGGTAGTCGAACGAAATCTTACAGTAAATCATCTAAATAGGGGGTACAATGGTACTTTAACAATAACATTTTACGGGACAATCAATAGATAGACTCGGAACGTAATTTAATAAAAAAGCTAGTAGTTCACGAGGAAATAAGGTTAGTCAAACCAAATCTTACAGCGGACCTTCTAAATGAACGCTACAGTGGTACTTTAACAAGAAAATTTTACGGGGTAATCAATAGACTAGGCTCAAAACGTAACCTAATATAAAATGCAGTAGTTCACGAGGAAATAAGGCTAGTCGAACGAAATCTTACTGCGGATCTTCTAAATAGGGGGTGCAATGGTACTTTAACAAGAAAATTTTACGGGACAATCAATAGATAGACTCAAACGTAATTTAATAAGAAAACCCGTAGTTCATGAGGAAATAAGGATAGTCGAACGAAATTTTAAAGTGGACCTTCTAAATGGAAGGTACAATGGTACTTGAAACGTAACTTAATAAGAATCCCATAGTTCACGAGCAAATAAGGGTATTTGAACGAAATCTTATAGCGGACCCTATAAATGGTAGGTACAATGGTACTTTAACAAAAAATGTTAGGGGGTAATCTATAGGCTAGGCAGAACGTAACCTTATTAGAAATCTCGTAGTTCATGAGGAAATAAGGGTAGTCGAACAAAATCTTACAGCGGAACTTCTAAATGGAAAGTACTTAAATTTTAAAAAAATACGGGGTAATCAATAGACTAGACTCAGAACGTGCCCTGATAAGAAATCCCGCAGTTCACGAAGAAATTAAAGTAGTCGAACGAAGTCTTACAGCGGATCTTCTAAATAGGGGTACAATGGTACTTTAACAAGTAAATTTTCCGGGATAGTTAATGAGTTCCCGGACGTAAACAAGTTCTAAAATGGAGTTGATTTCGACAAGTACGTAAGCTAAATTGGAAAACCACTGACGCAACTACCAGTCTTTAAAAAAGTGAGAAAAAAGGGAAAGGAAAAGAAAAATAAATAAATCGCATTCGCTGTATAACAATTAGAATTAGCCAATTCGCTTAACTGAGATTTGACCGAGTCTCTCCAAACAATGAGTCCTCTTTGAAACTCAAACGAGTCAGTGTTTCGCGACCAAAGTGCTTACCTTTCTGTATCCTAGAAACTTGCTCACTGATGGCATTAGTAAAAGGCGTACCAACTTTAAAATACCAAGCGAAATTGACCCCTCTAAACGGGAATCTCGTAATCATCATATCCTTGAGTTTATCCTCACCCATCCAGCATCTTAGCTGTGACTCGTAATACAACATTGAGTACTCGCCCAAAATCGCTGCTTTGTTGTTAAGAGCGTACTCCATCGCTTTACATATATTTAATTTGTGGATCAAGTGGCTGTAATAAAGTGTAGTAGTAGGAAAAATAACTCAAAGACATTTGTCGCACCTGTGGAAAGAAGGGTCTATGCTCTCGAATAATATATTGAAAAGTGTATCGCCTCCTTTGTTCAAAATAATATCGTAGCCATCATCTACGAGTTCCTGAGGTGTATTGTATTTGATCACGAATGGGTGTATGATTGATGAAGATAATTTCGACTTGTAAATGGCGTTGAGTTGGATGCCTGATAACCACCACGAGGCTAACACCAACACCAAGCTTGATTTCGCTGATATAGGCAAGTGAGTATGCAAGCCTGATGTTTTGCTCTAAAGTCATTCGAATAAATATCTACAATAACGACTTGATTAGTATGGTTATAAGTTAACTGTATTTGAGAATTGAAACACAAAAACATCTAATAAACATAAAAGTTTCTATTAACACGTTCAGTGCTGACGTACATTGGGTGAAGTTCTCGTACGACCGGGCGATTCTAGAACGACACTAACTGTGAATGTTGCAAACATATCCAGGTATGTATTCCTAGAACGACAACGAGTGTGAATGCCCCAAACATCTCCTCATATGCTTACCTCATCCGCATAACTAAACTAACTAACTAACCAAACTAAACTAACCAAAGTGCTGCAGTAACATAAGCCAATTTATAAGAAAGGCACATGACGCACGCCGTGCGTCATCCGTACCACTGGAAAGACTTGCATGACGCACCGCTGCGTCATCAGCACTGAACGTGTTGTTTTTAAAAAATGTTAAAACATATTTGTTAGATACATTTTCAGTAATTTTTAAAAAGAAATATTTTTCCAAGATCGGTCCAGAATGCCTACTTTCTCGCCGTAATTTTAGTGTTTTATTCCGTTGCTAAGGAATCATTACAAAACAGTCCAAGAAAGTCTTTTCCGCCCTGGGCCGAGTAAGTAGGTAACTTTCCCATAGCGGATAACGACATCAATAGTGATTGTCAAGGAAGCGATTTTATAGAAAATTAAATGACAGTGAAAAGTGTCTTATAAAAGTTCGCTAATTTAAGTGATATTGATTGCGATTTCAGAAAAAGTAGTATGTGTACTTCGGCTGACACCTCGGCCACAATTTACATAGTCGTTCGGTAATGTTTTGCCTTTAACTACAATATCGTATACTATTTTAGAACAAAATGCTTGTCAAAATGTTGTGGACATGCATGTATACGAATACAATTTTCTTATGTCTCAGTTTTGGTTTTGGCCACAAGCCGGATGTTGACAAAATGATTCAACGAAATAAAAAATATACAACTAACTTACTCCGAGTGATGTCGCCAGGTTAGTTTCACAGTCAAAATAACTACTTAAAGCGTAGAAGATTAAAGCCGCTGCTACAATAGCCACTAATATAAAAACCCAAACAAATCGGTCGAACGTATTGGCGAAACTAAAAAAAATAGTCCGTCCAAGAAATATGAGGTTTATACATGAAAACTATCTGATCTGAGCCGAGTTTATTCATGAAGGGGAACAGTTCGACCCGCTTCGGATTTAAAGACAAACCACCGACCGGCCATATCAAAATATCCACCTTCTAAGCTATCAGTGATATCTTTCCTGTTGTGAATATTCACGGGTGTGTACAAGTTATAGGTAAAATTCATTAAGTCAGCCAAAGCGTTTAACAATTTACTGTCGGCGCCAACTGTTGCCAAACATTTCCTAAAAGTAACATTTCCTATAACGACGATGTCACTACGCCAACAGTGCACGTATGGAAAATACTCGTAAAACAAGATCTCCAAAGTGTCCCCGTAGAAATTCCAAACCTTATCCGATACCAAACGATCAGCCAAATACCTATTTTCGTTTAGTCCTCACATCACCGATGCTTATGAGCCGTTTCGACAGATATCCGCACGTAATAGCACACCTTGAAAACCTCAAAATGCACGTCTACGTGCGAACATGACTGATGACGTTGGCGCATCTGTTCAGATTCGGTAGCAGCCACAATTTCGCGCCTTTGGCCATATTCAGAGATAGCACGACTACGTCGGATCCTTTGACGTTGCCGGCTACACCAAGGTAGTTCGAAATGTAGGCGTGATCGAAAGTCACGAAAAAATTGATGACCAGATCGGCCGTCGGTCGGCCCGATGTCACGTTTTCTTTGCTGTTGTAGATGATCAGTAAGTTTTTGGAATCTGTCATCTTGAGGTATTCGTCGTTGTAGATTTGCATGAAGTTGTTCATAATGTGGAGCTGTTTGTTTATCTAAGTGGTACACTACTTGGAATTTTTTAAACTCTCGTAGGAATTCCAGCAGTAAAGGAACATTGGAGACGCGTTCGTTAGCCAGATTATTTGGCAAAAAGGAGTGAAGGTTAAAAGATTTGACTGCTTGGCATATTGACAAGGAGACATATAATATAAAGAAGTATTTGACGTGCAGGCGGCATAATTACTTTTCTTAGAATGTCTCGGAAATAGATTTTTTATGTCTGTTGCATTTCAAACAATTTATAATGTCATCCATTAGCTTTTATTCCGTAAATGTATACTATCAGTAAAAGATTTATTGTATTTATTTCTTTTATTACACCTTTTTAAGCTTCCATCTAATATTTTAATGGTTTCGATAAGTAATTTTACTATAAATGTGGTTCGGTATACTTTATGCAAAATCAGAGTTCCTTATGTATCTACACAAAACGATTTTAGTGAAAAAATGTAATTGTGGACGATAATCAATAGAATGAACACAACAAAAAAAATTGGGCAGTTATGAGGACTACCGTAAAAAGTGAAAACTTAAAACTATAATATATGAGTGTTTTTTGTTTTCGAGCTTTCAAATTGTAATATTAATAAAAAAAAATTCATAATTTACAAATTAAATGACCTCCAATTTTTTATAACTTTTATTAACTGATGTGTCACTTTCGAAAAATGGAAATTTTTGCATGTTTTGGAAGAAGGGGGACCTTTGGAACTTTTTTCGTAACTTTAAACTCTCATATTTTCCAAACCAAAAGTCGCAGTTGAATTTGGTTTTCAGATTCGGAATTTACGGGTCAAAATCTATATGATAGGATACCCTCAAATCCTAAATACTGATTTTTGAATTTAGCCCCTAGGAAATTCCTTTCACGCAAGCAAAGACGTGGGTATCAACTAGGAGAGAAATAATTCACTCAGCAACATGAAAAGGATACATTAAACTGCGGTCAAAAAAAATTTAAAAACCTTCAAGCTGTTATTAATTGATCATCCCTTAAAATTCTATGTAATTTGAGCTTCTGGCTTTAATTAACTTGAGTAAATGTTCGTCCATTCTTAAAAATGTTCACAATGACCCACAATTGTTTTCTTGAAATTTCTAATTCATTAGATTTCAACTGGCTTCTCCATAAGCAAGATCTCGCCCACTAATGAAGTTTTACCTCTGTCTACTTCTGTATAAATAAACAGCTATACGTTAGACAGTTTATATTTCAAATTTCAAACCAAAATTTTAAGATAAAAGTTAAAATTTTGGCATTTCATTCGAAATTTGTAGATAAAAAGATTTGAAATTTTGTAAGTGAAAGCATTTCTGGAACGTGGTGTTTTCCTAAATTCGTATCCGCTCTGCGTGTTTGTAGAATATTATTAGCAGACATTAGAACTTGCTTTATTTACTGTTGAAAACTTGTTGTGTGTCGCAATTTTTGTCTTTTTTTTGGAAAAACACTAAATAAATGCAGTGTCAGGATTAGGGCGCGATAAAAACAATATTAACCAAATACAGACGATACATTTTATCCTGTTTACATAGTTTTAATTGTAGATCGTTTGCGACAGTGTAAATATAACATTAGGTCAATATATACCAATCGTCTTTCCAATCGAAATAAAAACTAATGTAGGAAGAAACTTGGAAAAATGGTTCATGCATTAGGAAGCATAATCTGCTACTTTATGACAATAGTAGCATTTATTCCTTTAATTGAAAACAAACTTATGGCGTTAGAGCGCTCAAAATTTGAGCCAGCGTGTATAAACAAGTTACTAATCGCTACCGTAGAAGAACGAGAAACGATCGGCTTTATCGTCGAGAATACAGATTCACCGCCGCTACGAATTATTTGGAATGAGAACACATTAACATTTAACGAAGAGTTAGCGACGCTTCCCAGATCCACTCTAGTGAAACTCTGGTATAACATCACGTTCGTCATCAGCGGTATCCACGGGGATAAACTCCTGGAGGTGTTAGAGCGCATTCAGGTCTTCACCATACGTCCATTCGCATATTACAAAATTTTTCTCCTCTTCGACGAAGAATCGGACGTCAGTGGGGCCGTCCGGATACTATGGAAATGGGGCTTCTACAACTTCGCCGTCGTGTACTCTAGCTTCGTAAGGACTTGGTCCCGCTACAACGTGGGGAAATGCGCCGAAGATATCAACGATGTAATAGACAATGCCTGCGATGGTGAACTCTCCAAGGAGGCACTCTGGCCGAAAGTGACCAAACTGGGATTCTGTTCTGTTAATGCGTTGGTGGTGGACGCGTCGCCTAACGTTGTTATCGGACCGGAGGGAGCTCCAGGGGTTCGAAATTAGAGTGCTTGAGGCGTTGATGGCCAAGTTTGAATTTAGTATGAACGCGACGAAGAAAAATTATACTTATTGGGGTTTCATCGATGACCACGAAGGGACAGCCACCGGGAATATTGGATTTATTATATAATAGGTCCGCTGATATAGGCATTGGCAGCGTGATTAATACGAACGATAGGCGGTTCAATTTGGAGATGCTTCAGCCGTACCACTTGAGGTTTGCTACGTGGTGTGTTCCGATAACAGCTCAAAAAAATATCGGCTCACTTGTATCAGCCAAAGTTCTAGCCATACTTCTACTCACCTGTTTAATTTCAATGATCACATTGTATATTTTCAACAGTAACAATCAAAGGTATACAAAATCCATGAATTGTTTCGAGGACGTTACGAGACTAGCCACTGCCCAATCAATCGTTGAACCACAAGACGTCATATTTCGTCTTATTTTAATTTTCTTTATAATCTTTTGGTTTGAAATTCAAACAATCCACAACAGTAAACTGATAAGTGTGCTTACAAGTCCCATTTATTCGGGACAAATTAATAGCTTCGAAGACATCTTGGATCATAAATTGAAATTTTTGGCTCCTGGCGCTGTAAAATTTATGATCGAGTACCATCAAGACCTAATGACTACTGAGATGAAAAAGAATATGGAAATATGTCACGATTTCTATCAATGCGTCAAGGATATATCAGCGGGGAAGCCGTTTGCTTTGCTATGTCCCTCCGACTACTTAGATCAAAAATACGATCATTATTTCGACAGTAAACTTCAAAAATTATCGATTCACTGCTTCAACGGTTACATGATTATGTATCACACCAGTATGACTCTACGGAGAGGTTTCCCTTTAGCCTCTGACATAAGCGACTCTATTCAAAGATTGACTGATTTCGGACTCATAAGCAAATGGAAATTGGACATGAAAGTGGAACGTCAGGAAATCAGGGAAACATTCGTCAATTTCAGCCTCCAACATTTACGTTACGTATTCATTACTTACTTTGTTGGTATTTCTCTATCAATTGTTACCTTTATCGTTGAAATTGTCGCATCAAAATATTTATAAAATAAAAATGGTCAGTCCACCATTCGCTCTAACTAACTTTCAACTAAAGTACACAACTGCTCTCCTTTATAACAATCAGGAATCATTAACACGATCAGTGGTGGCTCACATTGGGTGATGTTGCTGTACGACCTGACTATTCCAGAACGGCACCAACTGTCAATGTACCAAACATCTCCTGATATACTTACCTCATCAGCATAACACTAACTCAACTCATTGAGTGATAAACTCACGCTTAAGTGCTGAAGTAACACAAGTTTGTCTATAAAGAAAAAACACATGACGCACATGGTGTGTCGTTCATGACGCACATGGTGCGTCGTTTATGACGCACATGGTGCGTCGTTTATGACGCACGTTGTGCGTCGTCCATGACGCACATGGTCTTTCATGACGCACATGGTCGTTTATGACGCACATGGTCGTTCATGACGCACATGGTCGTTCATGACGCACATGGTCGTTCATGACGCACATGGTGCGTCGTTCATGACGCACATGGTGCGTCTTTTATGATGCACATAATGCGTCGTTCATGACGCACCGGAGGGGCATCAGCACTGACGTGTTAATTTCTTATGTTTAATGTTTTTTTAAAGAATTTCCGAGAATTCGATTTTATCAAAAAGCAAACATGAAATAACTAAACCTTTCTAATAGGCACAATAATGAAATATCAATTTACACTGGTCTACTTAATTCTAGCTTCCATGTTTACCAATTAGTGAGCTCGTTGTTTAACTTTATGAAATTATGTCACGTTTACCTACCATCTAGTTATAAAGCTGGCTCATTATTAGGGGTTTTCCCAAGTACTTTAAAAAATGTTCCATCTTTCAAACCTTTTCCTCTTTTATTCGCTATTAAATACAACTCTAACTTACAATGAAACGCTTTTTAATCTAACAACAACTTACGGTTTCCGCTTCAAATATATAAGATTCCTCATCGGCCTCGTCAAAGATTACAAAATTCTCTTCTACATACAAAACTCTATGCGCTACACCACCGAATTATTCATGAAAGACTACTACATCAACTACAGGAATAATCTAGGCGAAGTCGACGAGATCATGGTGTACAACCACGACACGACTAAAACGGTTTTGCGAAGGCCACCCGGCTCCAACTACTGCAATATCATCTTCCTCAAGAACCCCGCCAAATTCTCCAAATATTTGGCGACGCCCTCTAACGTTAAAGGAACGGATTTGATGATTTTCATGCTGGACGATGAAGGACTGTACCATAACCAATCGAAATTCTGGCGGATCCGTCACATCGAGCGCGCTGGTCGCGTCATCTTGGTCAATTTTCGCCGGTGACGTAATCAAAACGTACAAGATTTGTTATTACTGCGGGGAGATGTCAAAAGTACCGACACTGCTACACACCGTCGACTCTATGGACTTCAACGTAAGCGTGAGAGATTTGGATCCTAAGAGTAACTTCTTGGACTTCTTTGGTCATCGGTTGCGAGTAGCCTTCGTTAATTACTTCCCCTATTTTTTCTGCTTTGATAACGCGACCTACGTAAGTGTGGTAAATTTCACCTCGTTTGAAACAAGTCACGATATAATTTTAGCCCCAAAAACTGTCAAGATACTCAAGGAAGCGAATACAAGCTGCTACAGTCAATCAGTAAATCCCTTAACTTCCGATATGAGCTCGTAGGTGGGAATGGGTCGGACGTTTCCTATGGAGGGATTAGTTAGGGATCTTGCGATGGAGAAATTCGATATTTTCCTGGGGGGAGTCCAGGTTACGGCCGAGAGGGCCAGCATGTTGCCGTTTTTCAACGTGCATTCGGACCATTTCGTCCTCGTGCTAGTAAACAAGCCCATAACGAACGATCGCTTTTTTATTTTCTTGGCAGCTTACACGTTCCAAATGTGGGCGCTAATAGGAACAAGTTTGCTGGCCATATCGGGCGTCCTCTGCGCATTTAAGAAGTTTTGCTGCAGGAAGAAGAGGGTCACCTACTGCGACTGCTTTGCGGTAAGTGTGTACCGAAAAGGTATGACAGTTTTGGTCTCGTGTGTAAATTTTTGACAATTCTCATAGATTATCTCATTGCAAGTAATTCCTACATAGATAGCTTAGGTTAAACAAATGAGGGCGATTGTTTTGAATAGATATTGCTATGCAAGACGTAATATAAAGTCACCTCAGTAGTTGTGATCTTTGTGACTTTAGTTGCATCGAATATAAAGTGATTGTAACTGGCATTTTAAGTTGAGATTCTGGATTTGAGGTGGGTTGCCTAGAATTTAGGCCAGCACTTAGGCCGCCCTTTCCGGGGCCATTGTGCTGTCCCTATGATTGAGGCGTCCTTAGTAATTCATTCAGTCACCCAACCTTGTTGAGAAACTAATGAACGCCCTTTGGATGCATGCACCTCCCTCAAACTGGCCACACTAGACCAGAGGTCCCCCAGCATGAATCCTCTTTTTGATGCTAGTGCCGGGCACTGACACATCACGTGCTCGACACTATCATCTTCTTCTAAACACCCTCCTGCAGCTAGGGTCGTTTACAATTTTCAGTCTTCGAAGATGTTTGTTTAATCAGCAGCAACCAGTCCAAATCCTTACAAGTTTCCTGAGGTTGTTTCTTGAAAGTTGTAGACATAGCTTAGCCCTTTCCCTGCATGGCATTCTAATGAATGCGTGCATCTGTCGGGATGTTGTTATTGACGCCCATTCCCAAATCCTTACAAGTTTCCTGAGGTTGTTTCTCGAAAGTTGTATACCTAGCTTTGCCCTTTCCCTGCATGGCATCTAATAAATGCGTGCGTCTGTCGGGATGTTGTTATTGACGCCCATTCCCAAATCCTTACAAGTTTCCTGAGGTTGTTTCTTGAAAGTTGTAGATATAGCTTTGCCCTTTCCCTGTATGGCATTCTAATGAATGCGTGCGTCTGTCGGGATGTTATTATTGACGCCCATTCCCAAATCATTACAAGGTTGTTTCTTGAAAGTTGTAGACATCGCTTTTCCCTTTCCCTGTATGGCATTCTAATGAATGCGTGCGTCTGTCGGGATGTTGTTATTGACGTCCATTGGGCTTTGTACTTACGATGGACTTCTTCGTCAAGTAGGGATCTTACGGTTGATCTGGCCAGAAGAAGGGTTGGTTCAGGTCCAAGGAATATCCTCTGTGAACCCCTCTTGCGAGTTTATCAGCACGTTCGTTTCTCTCTTTTCCAGAACTGTCCCTTGAACCATATTAAATTAACTGAATTCCCATGGGATAGACGTTCTAAAGCTGTAATGTTCAGTTGCGACATTTGCTCGGCTCTATATAAAATATCCAACATCTCCATCTCCCAACATACCCAACAATCTTGAAAGATTGTTGAGTATTTATCTAATTTATTAATACTTACGTTTAGGTTTAGGTTTTTCTAAAAATATTCCTGTTCCCGTGCCCGTATTTGTTTTCGATCCATCCATGTATATACTTACGTCTGGTATCCTTGCCTGTAGTTCATCCATTTTTATATGGTAGAATTTTGTGAAGTTAGACTTCACTGGTAGATAGTCCATCGGAGTAGCCAGAATGGGCGCCTTTTGGGGCGCGTCCTTTATTATACGCCAGTGGCCCACCATTTTACCTGCCGTGTTCCACATTCCTCCAGCGAAGAACCGAAGCCTGTGCCGCTTCCTCAAAAGATATATCGAGTGGTGACAGACTTCCATAGCTGCTCTTGGAATAGATTTCATTGCTCCTATCACGGCCAGATACGCTAGTCTCTGGATGTAATTTAGCTTTTGTTTTATAGTGGTGCACTTTGTCTTTGGCCACCAAACTATAACTCTGTAGCTTACAATTGGTCTGATGACTGCCGTGTATAGCCAAAAGGGCACCTTAGGGGATAACTTCCCAAGACCTTTCGATGGACCCATAGCATTTCCAGAAGATCTTGTAGAATTTATTTAAATTATTTTCAATGTGGCACTTCCAGCTCAGTTTGCTCTCAAATTTAATAGCAAGGTATTTCACTCGATTTGACAAACTATGAGTTTGGGAAATTTTAGTCGTGCCAATTTCCACTTATTTGTAAAAAGAACCATTTTCGTCTATGCAGAGTTTACTGCTAGGGAATGTTCCTTAATCGGTTTCTCGACTATATTCGGGGCATCTTGCTCAAGCAGTACTCCTTCGTGCTTACCTCTAAGCAGAATGGTTATATCACCTGAATAGCCAATTGTCTGAAGACCCCGGCCGTTGAGTCGTTGAGTTTTCGAATAAGGTCGTCCACTAAGATTAGCCACATAAGGGGGATAATACACCCCCTTGCAGAAATCCCTTACTTACGATTCCTGCAGTGATTTCCTGGATGCTGGGCAAGTGTTGAACGAGCTTACTAGGGTTACTTGTAACCGTCATATATGCACGTTCCCCCCAGGCGGCTGACCATAGTCAGGAGGATGCAGAGGCATCCGCTCAATCAGTAGTGGCCATCCACGACCTGTAATACGGCAGAAACCGACTGGAGTCGCTTGAACTCGGCGAGGGCACGATTTATCAGCGTAACTGATAGCCTCCGTAAGTGTATCGTCTTAGTTGGACCATGCTATATGCAGTAAGGCCGTTTTTAGAGTCACGCGGGTAGCACCCATCACCCGCGCGCGGGTAGGTAGGATACATTTGTTTGCAGCAAGTTATTTAGAATGGAACGGGTGGTCGCACGCGGGTGCGTCGCTGCAAACAAATGTATCCTACTTACCCGCGTGCGGGTGACGGGTGCTACCCGCGGGACTCTAAAAACGGCCTAAGCGCGGGTGCAAAAGACACCCGCGACGAGTGACGCACCCGCGTGCGGTCACCCGTTCCAGTCTGAATAACTTGCTGCAAACAAATGTATCCTACCTACCCGCGCGCGGATGACAGGTGCTACCCGCGTGAAGGCGGTAAGGCCGTTTTTAGAGTCACGCGGGTAGCACCCGCCAACCGCGCGCGGGTAGGTAGGATACATTTGTTTGCAGCAAGTTATTTAGAATGGAAAGGGTGGCCGCACGCGGGTGCGTCGCTGCAAACAAATGTATCCTACCTACCCGCGCGTGGAGGACGGGTGCCACCCACGTGACTCTAAAAACGGCCTAAAGGCGGATGAGTACGTAAAACAGAAGACGATGTATAGTCTCCCTCTGTAACTTGCATCGCTCGCCACTCGAATATACGGATTATAAGTTTGGAATTTTAACTTATTTATCATGTGACTTATTGGTGTCTAGTTATTTACATAAAGCAAATAACCTTCCACAGCTATCGTTCCATTTTCACACTGGAATATTACGCAAACTAAAAATAATTAATCTTAGGAATTAAAACGGAATATATTTAAAAAGAAACTAGTTTCCCAAATACATTTTTACACCAATTGAGTGACACTTTATCGCTTAGTTATAACGTAAGATTATATAAAAAATCGTTTTACTTCTACAAAAACAAATCCATTACTCTAATGGAACTAATATCGTACGTAAAAATAGTTTTTGCGTCACTTTATCATATCAAAGCCAAGACGTTTATACTCTAATTAGTCACAAGCATGCATCTCCTGATCATTCTTCTCTGTTGCGTTTCAATTAAGTCCCAAAAATATCCAGCCATCGAAGCCATGATGGCGAACACTTACGACAAAAGCAACCTAACTTTGTTTCTGAAATTTATCAATCGGTTCCGCGGTAATCTACTAGCAATCCACACCGACGACGTCCTTTTCGCAAACCTCAACTCGTACCTTCAACTATCCTACAACAATTACAAACAGCTCAACAGCAGCAAAGATCTTCCTGTGATCTACAACCACGCCCATATCAGAGGCAAACTCCAAAGGCCTCACTCCACAATAATAGTCAATATCGTCCGCCTGCAGAATCTGGAATCGTTCTCCAGGTACATTCAAGATCCGAATAATCTGAAGGGTTCTGATACAGTGGTGATCGTCCTCAGTGTTGATGAGGTTAAAAAAAAGAGCGCGCTATGGGAGATCCCCAATTTGGATAGAGCGGGAAAAATTTTCATCGTTAACATCAGGCGGTCCGGCACCGAGGTTTACAGCTTGTGTTACTTCTGCGGGCTCTTCTCCGGAAAACTCCGACGCAAATGTTCGCTCGCCTACGACCACCGATCCAAATGCTCCTTCGATGTAACGTCCACGGATTTTACGGATTTCCACCGCGAGAATCTCAACGTCATCTATCTCGATTACTTCCCCTACGCTTACTGCTTTCGAAAGAAGAATATAACGTTGTTCAATACTCCTTTCGGGGTGTGCGTAACAAGGGGAAACATGACGCGTAGAGGTGGTGGATCGGAGATCCAACTACTCGATGTTATGGCTAAGAAACTGAATTTCGTTTACGAGCTGTATTCGCCGTACGGGAAGTTTTCGAGGACGGAACTGTTGGAGAAGTTTCTGACAACTGGCTTCTTCAGTATCGCGGTGGGTGGTATCTCGCTTACGGCAAAAAGGGTTGCCAGATTTCCCTTCCTGAATTTGCAAATGACCGAAAGAATCGTACTTTTATACGAACCGTACCCTCGATGGGAAGAAGAGTATTTTATGCATACGAAGACTTTCACTGAAGGCGTATGGGTGGTTTTTAGCATTTCGGACTTATTGGTTGTTGTGGCTTTCTATGCTTTTGGTAGATACTTTCGAAAATGTGTTACATTCCTTAGGTCATTTGAGGCAAGTATTTAGCAACTTTTTTGTAGACGTGTAATTGCTGAAAAGTTCAGGAGCTCCTAGATTTCTCCATTGCGTTAAAAAATGTCACTACTGTCGCTGTTTATGTTTAAAGTAGATACTTCTGATATCTCTGAAACTGTAAGCGTTGCTCTTTTGCAGATTAAGTTTCCTAAAGATGCGTTTTTACTAGACATTCTCTGACATAATATATATTTTCTTTCTGACGTAAGTCTCAACGAGAAGCTGTCTCCTCCCAACTGTGTGGATAAGTTTCGGATAGCTTCTCTCAGGATAGTTGACACTTGTGTCGAAGAGAAATGTACGGAATAAAGTGTCTAGTCTAAACGCATCTTCAGGATAATTGACGCTTGTGTCAAAGAGGAACGTACGGAATAATGTGTCTCATCTAAGCGCACCCCAAGTCCCAACCTATCTTCGGTTTTAGGTATTCTTTCGCATATTACTGGAGCAACCGATAGCTTTTAAACACGTGATACACTTTCCTGTTAAGACAAGCATCTTCCTTCTTTTGCTGTCGTGGTGGTTGGCCCTAATACAATTGAACGTTGGCTACAAATCGAAATTAGCGTCGATTATGATTAATCCACCGGTAAAGAAATACAGCAGCGTCTTCGAACTCGTCGAAGACGGATACGAGATAGTATTCGACAAACTGGGATTGGCCGATTACAACTCTTTCTTTAACGACAGCGACGATTACATCAAGAGAATCAAAAGGTAAGCTCTTTCTTGATGTGCGTCAGGTTTTTATGATGTGACACTTTTAGATATTTCGTAGAGAAAACTGACCTTTGCGAGGCCATGGATTACGGGTTTAAACACAAAGCGGCTATCATGGGGGAATACTCGATGATTTACTACCACTCGCAGCTCCAATGCAGGTGGCGGCAAGACATGCTGGCCAACGTCAAAGTTGCCGGATCGTCGTTGAGCCGTTCGGCGCACGGGTGGTTCTTTAAAGTTGGCACACCCTTCGCCGACGTCATCTCCGATGAAGCCGCCAAAATTATAAGGGGTACTAATTTAGGATTATTTTAGTTAAGCAGATTAATGCTTTTTCGTTGCAGTCGGATTATACGAAAAATGGATCAGGGAATTGTTGCATAGAAGAATGCTTTTTCTGACTTCGAACAGATTGATCAACATCCGCACCAAAAAAGTCGATGAGGTCGAACTTGATTTATATATCTCCCATTTTACTCTCTACGCTATTGGGATTTCGTTCTCGCTAGTCGTCTTTATATTAGAGATGGTTGTATATCGGTACAAATTAATTAAATGTAATTAAATTGTTCACTTTCATTGCAATATCGGAGCGACCGAGCTTCGTGCGATTGTTTTTTGCTTTTGTTTTGCAATTTTTACCTATTAATTTAGATTTTTCGCATTAATTTTACGTTTAAAGCTTTTTTACGCTGGCTTTCGAGATACATGACCATGTCAGCACCATCTCGGTACCAGTATCCTTACAACCACTTCAAAAAAACGAAGACAGCCGTTTCCGAAATACATGACGTAAGACGTCAACGCCATCTCTGTACCAGTATCCTAAAATCCAATGAAAGAGAGGGAGGAGATCCTGCATAGTCGAGATACACGACGTAAGACGTCAGCACTATCTCTATACCACTATATTAACATCCAATGTAGCTGCCCACAATTGGAAGTTTCTACGAGACGGTGACTACTCCTTTAGAACTCCTCGTGTCACTATACAGACCGGGATTGGGAGATCAGAGATGAATCCAAAATACAGATGGCAAGGATCTCAAAATAAAACTGACAAGGATCCCAACCGAAAAAGAGCCTTTGTTATTGGTCGGCTCTGCCGCGTGCTTGGAGAGCACCTCCCTGCTTATTCCGGAAAAACCGGAACCATCTGAGGCTTTAGTTCTGACACACTAACACTACGAAATACAATAGCCCCAGACGATTCGAAGATGGGTCACAGTAAATCCCTCACAGGAAAAACATCCAAAATCCACTTGGAAAACTCTGTAACCTCACCTTGAGAAGGATGACACCCAAGTGCACGACAAGAGAGAAGATGGCCGCTTCCCCCAGACCAAGGCTGACAGAAGATATGCCAGCACTTACAAAACCAACAGCTGTATGTTTGGTGGCCTAGCCACAAGCACTATCTCTAATGAAAATTTAAACTGTAACAGTGTACCTCAAAGATTTACGAGATGGCTATAAACAAATAATATTTTTTGTGTCAAATGGCGTTTTTCCACAAAAGACACCTAAATTGTTTTACTTCAAAAGCCATACCTCAGCGAAATACAAAATTTGATTCAAATCGTTAGAGCCGTTTCGGAGATACCCAATTACATACATATTTATATATCATTAGGTTTTGAGGTTCACAAAGAAAAGAATATTTATCTTGAGCGTTCCGGGTCTCCACCATTCAGTGACATCTCCTAATGCACGACGTTTCGTCGAAATATCATTCGGCTTCTTCAAGTGCTCCCTTCAAACTGATTACGTGTGATCTATATTTATATATAACAATTGCTCTCTTAAATATATAAAATGTAAAGAAAGGTTAAAATTAAAAATTTTAAAATCTTCTATTTTTTATTAGACTTATACCCAATATAATTATGACTAGTTTTCCCGGCTAATACAAGCTAAAACATTCAGCAATACCATTCCCAATTTTCATCAAAATCAGCCAATGGTTAAACCCTGAAACAAACAGATAAATAAATTTTCGCATTTACATATTAACAACTCCAAATTCTAGGTTAATGTATTTCTGTCTAATTTGAACAAGTTGTAAGTTTTTGATAGTTCCAAATGGACGACGTTCCCTTATTCTTGCTTTAGGAGACGCCCCATGACAATTTCGCCAAAGAAAGCGCACAATGATGCCAACAGACCAACAAAGTACACAACGAAAACGTACTTTAAATGTTCCAAAGACACCGTAACGAAACCTTCCCCACTATTTCCCAAACGTGGCCTCAAGAACTCAGACTTCCACTTTTCGAGAAAACCGCCGTCCACTAACCGCGATAACACTTCGTTTACGCGACGTCTTAAGAAGAATCCCCTACGCATAGCAATAGCTATTTGATAGGTAACCAAGTGGCTATCAAAGCAGCGAATCAAGGACCTCCCTACTCTTCTGATCGAAAAAAGCATCGTAGTTATATCTCGCGTGAGTAGAAGGGGATAAAAACGCCGAATTCCTCCTGTAAGCCACATCATTTAGACATTGGGTGACATTCAAGCAGTCGTTCCAAGATTTGTTGATCTCGAGCGACTGCCAGTCCATATGACCCTGAAAGAGCACTTTCGTTGTTTTGATCAGAAATAAGTTTAACCCATTCTTGATTATCCCATCAAATGTTTTAATCTCGTCTGGATACATAGGGGTGGTTATCATACTAATAAGCTTACTGTTGTACGCCATTCTGATGTCCATCCAAAACGTAATAAGGAAGAGAAAAATGAGACGATAGATGGTCCCTTTGATCGTAACGATTGGCTGCGAAGTTATTGCCCTTAGGACACCTTCTATGCAGTCAAGAATCAGCGTAAATCTTCCACTACGAATCTTGAGGGTCACAAAGTAGAGTAAGATGGTAAAAGTAGATGTTGTAGCTAGAAGTACGATTAGCACTGGGATGGGTAGAAGGAAGCCAATCTTTCGCGTGGTAGTTGATGGGACGCACCAAACGAAGTAATCCTGGTGAAAGGAGTTGCTTAACTCCAAGTTGACTAATCTGTCTGCCCTAACGGCGATCGAACCTATTTCCAAGTCGGCTGTTTTATTCAACAAGTAGGACACCATTCCAGTGGCTGTACCATTAGCGTAAATGGTACCCCAATCGTTATTAGGCATGAGGTTGTAACGATTCACAAAGTGAAGCTTTTGGGCGATAGTTTCCAAAAGTCTGACTTCGAAACCATCCAATTTGGATACACTACGATTGGAAGAGCGATTGATAACATTGGGAGAAATTGGTAACAACCGAATCCTAAGAGGGCAGAAATTCAGGGTGGAAATATCAGGCCACATTTCGCTCGCATTCACTGGAGTTTGGCAACTCAGATTAATGATATCATTGAAGTTTTCGGCGCAGTTGCCAACATCGTAACACCTCCAGGATGTCACGACTGAAGCGTTGTCTTTTTGATGAATAACGGCAAAATTGTAAAAGCTTAGATTCCAGAGGGTTTCCACCACGATGACATCTAGGTTGTCCGCAAGAAGAAACATTTTGTACTTCTCTGATGCTTTTCTCGAGTACTTCAGAATGTTGCGCAGCAAATTGAGGAAGATTCTCCCATGCATCTTCCAAATTACGAAAATTATTCCATGATGGATTTGATCGAAGACAAACTTTGATATATTATCCTTGAAGAGAAGAAGATTACTCGTTTTGATTTCTCTAGTCGGCTAAACCCAAACCGGTGACAGTTTCCGCAATTAAGATCACAGACTCCTTTGGTTGTAGGGTTGCGTTCAAGAGATTTTGAATGCAGGGTTCACGGGGGTCAACAATTTGGGGTAGAATTAAACCGGAAGCGACGCAAACCACCGCGACAAGTAGTACATGCTTGATCATTATGCTTTGACCCGTTTTTATTCCACACTTACATGTTTGTGGCGGAGTTTATTTATCTCGAATTTGATCATAATTAGAAAGGCGGCCTTCGTGTAATTTTCCCATCAGCTGGATAATTATCTATTCAAGTGGTGTGTTGTCGTGTGGGCAAATACTTTTTGAGGGGGTGTTTTATTCTGTTCGAGTTGTCTTTTTCACAGAAATGAAGATGTTATCGGGTCCGTTTTATTACGCGTATTTTGCGGTTAATAAAATGAAAAAAGTTCTGCTGCCAGCACTATGATTGTTAAATTAAAAAAACACAAAACTGTTTAATTGTTGTTTTTTAATCGAATTGTTACGTTTATAATTGATTTGATTTTTTAATTGATTGTAAAACTTGAAACCTTTGTCCGAAACGATCTCTCAAGAGCGGAAGAGCCATTTCTCCCAATAAGGTTACTGTAGAAGAAACTAGCCCAAATGTGAGTACAAAAAATGGAATCTTGAAGTAAGTTAGTTTTAACCTTCGATTTCGAAATATACGCTCCGTAAGATGGCATCTGGCTGTGCCCCACAAGCTCTCCCTCCTCCACTTACCCAGAAACCCTCCTTGCATCAGCCGCCCAATCACTACGTCGAATTCCCGCTTTAGAGCGAAATCCTTTCTCATAACGAAAATAAGCGGAAACGCCCGAATATTTTCTCGAAAGCAATAAATCAGCGACCCTTCATCCTCATCGCAAAGACGACTACCCATGTACTCACCAAAGGTCCTTGTGTAACAAAACGCCGACTTCTTCTCAAGTGCCACGTCACGCATGCAGCGTTCGAAGTACAAACACGTGGAACAACGCTTTATGATTTCCTTAAGGACCCAATCGTCTCCGCTTTGGAAGAACTGGGGGTAAGAGCCGGTGCAGTGGAGCCTCATATCTAAAGCAACGATCTCCCGAAAGGAACGAATCTGGCCGAAGCGGTGCGGCTTTACTAGTAGCGCATACAGCTTAGAATCATGAGCCACTTTGATTTGCATCCAGAAGATAACCCACGTGGTGAAGATGAGGCGCCCCACGTTTCCATTCCATGGTTTGATTGGCACCATGACCGCAAGAGCGAAAAACTCCAGGAGAGTGTACGTGTTCTCCCCAATGCCGACACGTACGTTGACTTTACTCAATCAGCGCGATTAAGAGGAAGATGCAGACGAAAGAGACTTGAACTTGACCGTGGGGTAGATCGTATGTTCTTCTGATTTGAGCGCTGGGAACACAAAATGAATAGGTGTCGACGTAATGGGGGTAGGTCGTTTGCAAAAACGCCATTCTTTCTATGGAGATACCGGTGGAACCGAACATGACATCTAATTCTCCCCTCATGACGTGCTCTATTAAATCCGTGGAGGTTCCATTGGGGTAAATCCGGCCCCATTCTTGGGTGAAATGCAGCGTGTAATTAACTCTGATGCCTAGTTTGTTAACGATGGCAGCTAGAAGTTTCGCCTCGAAGCCTTGCCTGGGGGAAAACAAATCCGTGCTGTTGTACGTATTGGGGGGAATGTAAATCGCTCTCGCGTTTATTCGTTTGAATTCCCCATTTGTCGATTCGTGACCACGATCAGTTAAAAGTGGGGGATTCTCGCTAGTACAGTTGACGTGACCTAGATTGCCGAAAATAGCAGGCGAAGTTTTAGTAACCTCGTCGCTAAAGATGGCGGAATGATTGAAGTTACTCGACCGCATCACTAGAATCTTGCCTTGACAATAACCACAACGGAAGACTTCGTCCAACGAGCAACAACTGGCCTAAGTTTTCCCAATTGGGTTCCGATTTCAAGTTGGGTGAAAATCAAGCGTCTTTATCGCCGGAGTATATGGGGGGGGGGATTCTCGGAATGTTCTCTCGGAATGTTCTCTACGTTGTAAATGACGATATTGTCGAATTATGAAATTTAATGTTATGAAGGCGTTAGTGAAGGCAAAAATTCGAACGTGTCACTTCTCTTTGATTAGATTTCTGCCACTTTTAGAGACTAAGTTCCCACTTCTGACTTTTGGGCCCAACTGGGGCACATATTAGTTTTGCAGCTTGAATACGGTGAATGACAATGATAAACAAAATTGTAATGGCATGGGATGAAGTTTCTTAGTATTTGTTGGCTTTACAGCCCCTAATCGCTTCGTATAATGTGGATTAAATTGCCGTGTGTTTGCTTTGGTATAAAACAAAGTCTGATTTCTCTTTATCTAGAGTTTATTTGATATTGTAATTATTTACCAACTTGGTTGAATATACCTGTTTGAAATGCATAAGTACATTAGGCAGATATGTCGTAATTTGATCCCCTAATCATTTCATGACATATACAAGATCATTCAAAAATAGTTATTAAGTTATCAAATTAATTAATAAGTAACTACTAAGGCAATGTTCTTAAAATTTATACTATTACTTTGTCAATTCCTTTAAGACGTTATTACTAAACTTCCTGCACTATGCTGATGAGGCCAAGGAAGGCCGAAACTAGTCTATGGTTGCGGTTGTACATATTTTCAATTTTAAGCACGTTTAACTGTTTAATTACAGAACATTTAATTGGTCATTGTCAAAACTAGATGAAAGTAAAGTCACGCCGAGGACGTTTGTATCTATGGATGTTGCGATGCAACCCGTGATACAAGCTTTGCCTCATCTACGTGAACTTTGCAATTGCAATCTGGTTTTCATTAGA
Organism: Dastarcus helophoroides; assembly: GCA_028583605.1. Classification (NCBI taxonomy): domain Eukaryota; kingdom Metazoa; phylum Arthropoda; class Insecta; order Coleoptera; family Bothrideridae; genus Dastarcus; species Dastarcus helophoroides. The sequence continues at coordinate 38,165,564 of CM053327.1, forward strand.
TTCTAATGGAATTGGATTTCAATTGCATCGTAATAAACTTGTATATATTCGTATATACAAGGCTTATTATCTCAGCAGAGAGTAATGCTTCAATTAGCATGTAGCGAAAATGTTTGCGTAATAAACAGTTAAAAGTCAGTTACAGGTCACCCAATGGAGGTTTGCTCTCTTGGATACTTATAAGGCTGACTAACAGCTTTAAATTGGAAGTGTATACAACCACCGTACCATGCTGATGAGGCCAAGGAAGGCCGAAACTAGTCTATGGTTGCGGTTGTACATATTTTCAATTTTAAGCACGTTTAACTGTTTAATTACAGGACATTTAATTGGTCATTTGTCAAAACTTCCTTGTTGATATTTCTTGCTAGCAGTGGTGGCTCGCACATAGGCACTATGGAACTGCAGCACCCCCAGTTTCCACTTGAAATTATTAATAACATTTAATGTAGTGATTTTTTCAAAATTTTAACTTCGAGTTTTTTCTAAATTTTGGCTTCCTGTGGAGAATTTTGATTTGCTTTTGAAAATTTACCTTTTTTTTCAAATTTAATCTCTACTTGAACTGTTTTTGATAAGATCGAGTTTTTTATTAATTTTTTGTTTTCAAAATTGTAGCTTCTTTTCGAAAGTTGACTTTTCTGAAATTTGGAACTTTACTTAAAAATTTCGGCATTTTTCAAGATGTTATTTTTTAATTCCGATTTTTGAAAACTGTGACTTCTCCGAAAATTTCTTCTTTTTTGATTATGGCGATTAAAAATTTCGAACTTTTAAATTTAAGATTTTTACGAAAGATTCCGTTTTTTTTTAATTTTCTCAAAACTCCATTCTTTGAAAATTCTTTACCGCATTTGAAAAATATCGAGTTTTTTAAAAACTCAGCTATATTCATTTTTTAAATTGTACCCCATTCCGGCTTTTCTCCGAATTTTTTTGTTGAAAATTTCGATTTTGTTCACAACTTTGACTATCTTTTTGAATGTCGATTTTTATTAAATTTCAACATTTTTTGAAATTTCCGAACATTTCGTGAACTATTTAGAAAGTCGCTATTTTTTTCAAATATTGAGACACTTTTGAAAATATCGACCTTTTGCAATTTGTCATAATTTCGATTTTTCGACCCTCTGATTTTTTTAAATTGAATATTTTATAAAAAATTCCACTCTTTGAAAATTCCTACGTCGTTTGAAAAGTCGAATTTTTGAAAGCTGATTTTTTTTCAAAATTTTAAATTTCAAATATTTTTGGTTCCAAAAATGTAATCATTTTATCAAATTTTTAATTTACATTTATATAGTTTTAAATGTTGACTTTTTTAAATCTCGACATATTTTGAAATTTTCGAAATTTTCTTCAAAAATTTCATTCTTTGAAAGTTCCTACGTCGTTTGAAAAAGTCGAATTTTTTAAAAGCTGATTTTTATTTCAAAAATTTCAATTTCAATAATTTCTGGTTCCAAAAATGTCGCCATTTTATTAAATTTTTAATTTATTTGAAAATTTCGATATTTTTAAAAGTTGACTTTTTTAAATCTTGACATTTTTTGCAATCTTCGATTGTTTTCGTCGGCTGCTTTTAAAAATTTTAAGTATTTCAAAAATTTTTTTTAATTTCGACTTTTTGTCCAAAATTTAGATTTTTCTTTACCTTTTTGAAATTTTCCACCATTTTCATCGACTCTATATTGAGATTGCTTTGAATATTTAGGCATTTTCACAAATTTTGACTATTTTGAACATTTTGACAGTTTTTCAAACGCTTCACTCGTATTTTTTTGAAAATGTCGATTTTATTAAAAGCTGAATTTTTTAAAATTTCTGTGTTTTTTTCAAATCATATGCTTTGTCCAGATGCTATGCTTCATTTTTTCCAATTTTCAGTTTCTTTTGAAAATTTTGATTTTCTTCAATTTTTTGGAATTCGATATTTTTTAAATTTTCAATTTTTTTTTAATTTTGACTGTTAACAAATTGTCGAAAATTTTTCATAACTTCGTGATTTTTTTGAAAATTAAATTTTTTTAAATGTCGAATATTTGTAAAATTTTGAGTCCTGAAATTTTCGACTTTTATCAAAGCTCAACCTTTTTCCGATTAAAAAAAAATTAAACTGTTTTAAAGATTCGAATATTTTTCAAAATTTTTCAAACCTTTAACTTTTCGAAATTTCTTATTTCTTTGAAAATATGGAGCTGGACTTTTTCCAAAATTTCACTTTTTTCAAATGTTTTCATTTTTTTCAAACCTTACCTTTTTAGAATTCTGCTCTTTACTTCTTTCCCATTTTCAATTTTTTTGAAAATTTCGATCTTCGTTAACATTCCTATTTTTTCTATAAATTTAAAAATGTCGACATTTTTTCAAAGTCATGACTGTTTTCGCTGACAATTTTTTAGAATTCGATATTTTTTAAATTTTCAATTTTTTCTTTAATTTTGACTGCTAACAAATTGTCGAAATTTTTTCATAACTTCTTGACTTTTTTGAAAATTGAATTTTTTTTTTAATTTTTTTAAATGTCCTGAAATTTTCGACCTTTATCAAAGCTCTACCTTTTTCCGATTAATAAAAAAATTAAATGGTTTAAGGATTCGGATATTTTTCAAAATTTTTCAAACCTTTAACTTTTCGAAATTTCTTATTTCTTTGAAAATATGGAGCTTTTAAAAGCGGGACTTTTTCCAAAATTTCACTTTTTTGAAATGTTTTTATTTTTTTTAAACCTTATCTTTTTAGAATTCTGCTCTTCACTTCTTTCCCATTTTCAATTTTTTTGAAAATTTCGATCTTCGTTAATATTCCTATTTTTTCTATAAATTTAAAAATGTCGACATTTTTTCAAATTCATGACTGTTTTCGCTGACAATTTTTTAGAATTCGATATTTTTTAAATTTTCAATTTTTTCTTTAATTTTGACTGCTAACAAATTGTCGAAATTTTTTCATAACTTCTTGACTTTTTTGAAAATTGAATTTTTTTTAATTTTTTTAAATGTCCTGAAATTTTCGACTTTTATCAAAGCTCTACCTTTTTTCGATTAATAAAAAAATTAAATAGTTTTAAAGATTCGGATATTTTTCAAAATTTTTCAAACCTTTAACTTTTCGAAATTTCTTATTTCTTTGAAAATATGGACTTTTAAAAGCTGGACTTTTTTCAAAATTTCACTTTTTTCAAATGTTTTCATTTTTTTCAAACCTTACCTTTTTAGAATTCTGCTCTTTACTTCTTTCCCATTTTCAATTTTTTTGAAAATTTCGATCTTCGTTAACATTCCTATTTTTTCTATAAATTTAAAAATGTCGACATTTTTTCAAATTCATGACTGTTTTCGCTGACAATTTTTTAGAATTCGATATTTTTTGAATTTTCAATTTTTTCTTTAATTTTGACTGCTAACAAATTGTCGAAATTTTTTCATAACTTCTTGACTTTTTTGAAAATTGAATTTTTTTAAATTTTTTTAAATGTCCTGAAATTTTCGACTTTTATCAAAGCTGTACCTTTTTCCGATTAATAAAAAAATTAAATGGTTTTAAAGTTTCGGATATTTTCCAAAATTTTTAATTTTTGGCAAACATTGATTTTTAAAATATATGGATTTTCTTCCAAAATTTTTGTATTTCTAAAAATTTTACTATTTTTGTCGACTATATTTCAAAATGTTTTCAATATTTTTGTAAATTGTGATTTAAATATTTCCATTTTGCACATTCAATTTATATTTTTTTTAATATAAAATTATAAATTAACAATTTTAACATTTTCGAAAAGATATTGACGCTATTTTGAAAGCTCCATTTTAAATTTTAATTCTATTTTTCGAAATTTAGTTCTGTTTTAATACCAGACTTATTTCGAAAATTTTTTCCAAGGTTGAGTGTTTTTAATGTAAATTTCGACTTTTTTCTCGAAATTTGGAATTTTATCTTCAAATTTCGATGTTTTATCACTTTTTTTGACTTTAATCCTGAACTTCTATAATTCTTATTGAAATATCGTTAAAACGTTTGTTGCAATTTTAAGCTATCTTCAAAAATGCAAAAATATAATTTCAAATTTTTAATTTTTTAACAAAAACCCTTTTTTTTAGAAATTACAATTTTAGTCTTGTAATTTCGACTGTTTTTCCAAAGTTTGCTAAATTATGTAGACCATAAATTTACACTTTAAATAAAAACTTTTAAAAATTTAAAAATGGAATCAGCCTGAATTTGACACAAAAGCTGGATATTTTCTAGAGCAGCACCCCCATTTATTTTAGCCAAGAGCCGCCTCAGCTTGCTAGCAGAATACTCTAAAGACGTGGCTTTTAATATAACTTGTGGCGACCTAATCTTAATCCAGAAACTTAATAAACGAGGCAAAAGAAACTGACAATTAATAAAAATGGGAAAGCTGGGGATGTTCCTTCGATTTTAAAAGCGATATCGTGAAAAATCACACCCGCCAACCCTCGAGATTGTCCTAAAGCGGAAGACCGCTAGCGAATGGGTGGTAATATCGCGCCGCTGCAAACCTCGTATATAACCATCTTCGCTGATCTCTTAGTGTTTAATTTACTTACGAACGGCTCACCACATTCCAAAAAACATAATTCATATATTAATTACCGTTTTAAATGATTCTTAATAAATAATTCGGCGCAGAAAGTGCCAAAAGATAGCGCAATTCCAGCCAGATAAGCAATAAAAACCAAACTGAGGTGCTTCATGGTGAAGTCAACGAAAGTGTTATCTTCTTTTGCCAACTTTCGCCTCCTGGTCAAATCGCGCTTAAATTTTGTCGTTAAACCAGCTGCATCCAATCTACCGACGTCGCTGTCCATCTGCCGCTTCAAAAAAAATCCTTTTCTCATCACCATAGCGATCGGATATTTCACAATGTGGCTGTTAAAACAGTACAGTAAAGGACTCTTAGTTCTACGATTGTAAAAATCGTTATAATTGTACTTAGCAGGACCGTTCGGTACCAAAAAAGCATAATTTCGAAGGTAGGCCACCTTGGCGAGACAACGAGGGATATTAACACAGTTGACGTATTGCGTCAGTACTTCCCTCGATTCGTAATCAGATCCTTCCTTAAAATAAATCATTGACGCTTTAAAGACAAACATCTTGAGCTTACTCTTCGCTATGTCCTCGAAATTCTTGATTTGTTCCGAGTACACGGGCGTGGTCAACATACTAATCAATTTACTGTTGTACGCGGTGCGAATTTCAAACCAAAACAATATAAAGAAGAGAAAGATCATACGAAAGCTTCTCGTCTTAGGTGCTACGATTGGTTGCGATGTTACCGCCGCCGCCACATCCTCAAAGCAATTGATGGTACTCTTATACCTCGGGTCCCCAATCCTCGTACAACTCAAGAAGTAGAGCACGACAGTGCACAAGAAACTACTAATCGAGAAGAACACCAGAACCCAAGTCGGTAAAAGCGATCCGATCTCCTTCTTGGCGGTCATCGGTACGCACCACACGAAAAACTCCAAATGGTAGGTCTGCGCTTGCTCCAGCTTCACCAACCGTTCGCTCCTCATAGCAAAAGAACCGATTCCTACATCGACGGTCTTATTAGCGACAAACGACAACATACCGCTGGCGGTGCAATTATCGTGAACCGTCCCCCAATGCAGCTCTTTCATTATTTGATATCTCACAACGAAATTGTACTTTTGTGCCATGGAATTCAAAATTTGGACTTCGAAGCCGTACAAGTTTACATGGGTCGCGTTGCCCGATTTCTTTATAATGTTAGGGGACATTGGGATGGTGTAAGCTTTGATGGTGCAGCGGTTTAGATTGGATAAACGCGGCCACAGCTTTTTATAGGTTAGGGAGTTATCGCAGCTCGAAGTGATGACGTCAGCGTAATTTTCTGAGCAAGTTGTGACGTTATAGGGCAACCATGTTCTGATAATGGGGTAAATGGTCGTTTTATATACGATGGCGAATCTGTAGAAGCCATAGCGCCAAAGGAGCTCAACAACCGACGTCGTGTTCAAGCTGTTGCCGAAGAAGATTAAAATTTTGTATTTATCAGAAGGGAGAGTTCGAATTAATGCAGATGTGGCGAAGTATGTGCAGTAATTTTGATTCTTGAACTTGCCATAATACGAAAGTTAAGTCTGAGATTCAGCTGATCAAATAATGAAGCTGGAATGTTGCCTTTTATTATCACTAGGTTGCGTTGTTTGAAATTATCCAAAGCTTCAGTGTGGTTACTTTCAGATATCAAAGCGATGGTGTCGCCATCCTCAAAAATAGCGTTAAGTAAGTTTTCCACAGCAAGTTTTAATTGAACGAGGCGATTTTGGAATAGTTACGCTACCTTTGCACAACACGATGCAAATCATAACAAGAAAAAACGTGAACATAATATAAATCTGCTTTATAAAGTTCTCTAATTCGAATGTTGCTGCGAAAAACTTTTTAATAATGGGCCTGCTATTGAAACTGCTAACGATCCAGTGGATTTCGTTTTATCAATTTTAAACTCCTAAACGTTTTTTAACTGGACAATTATGGGTACATTCAAATGGTAAATGAAGTACAAGTTTCATTAATTCAACCACGCGAATATCTAAATTAGACTCATTTATCAATTTACGTCAGCATTTTTTTTTTTCGCTGTCATTGTTTACGAATTGTTTTGAGTACAAATTTTGACAAAAATAGAAAATATACTAAGATGATTCAAGCTTTTAAATAGTATTGCCAAAAAACGTTCTACACTTCGAATTTAAACTGGAAACGAAAGAAACTGACATTTTGGAAAAACAAAAATTTTGAAAAAGTCAAAATTTTATAAAAAAAAGATAGAATTTTCAAAATAATGTAAAATTAAAAAACAATCACTAGGTAAAATGGAAATTTTCAGGAAAAAAATTGAAATTTTGAAAACAATGAGAATTTTCAAACAATAAAGGTAAAATTTTGGAAAATACTTTATTTTCAATAATGTAAAAATTTTTATGGAAAGTTAAAACTTTCAAGATTTTCTAAATAAATAATCGAAATTATGAAAAAAATGTCAACACTTTGAAATTAACATTTTAAAAATTTGAACATTTGAAGAAATGCAATTTTTTTTTAAATTTGTAATTTTCAAAACAAAATCTTCGAAATTGAAAAGTGTTTGCTCAAATTTTCAAAATAAAACGAATTTTTTGGAGTCTACGTATTAAAACCAAAAATTTATCAAAAAAGTTTAAATTTTCAAAAATGGTTTAAATTTTGAGGTTAAACTTTTCGACAAAATTAAAATTTTGGATAGTTGAAAGGTAAAATATTTTTTTAAAAACCCAAAAAGTTTAATTCAAAATTTTCAAAAAGATAGAAATTTTGAAACATTTTTTAAATTTTCAAAAAAAGTCAGTATTTACAAAGAAGATTGTCGACATTTTCAAAAATTACGAAAATTCGACATTAAAAAAAATCCCGATGTTTGGTCAAATTTTCAAAGTAAAACAAATTTTTGAAAAGTCTTCGTATTAAAGAAAACCCAAAATTTATCAAAAAAGTTCGTATTTTCCAAAATTGTTTCAATTTTGAGGTTAGAATTTTCAGAAAAAATCAAAATTTTGAATAATTGAAATTTTAAAAAAAGTAAAAGATTTTTTTAAAAATATCGAAAAGTTTAATTCGAAATTTTCAAAAAGAAGAACACTGAAACATTTCTGAAATTTTCAAAAAAAAGTCAATATTTACAAATAAAATTTTCAAAAATTACAAAAATTCGACATTAAAAGAAAATCCCGATGTTTGGTCAAATTTTCAAAATATAACGAATTTTTTGGAAAGTCTTCGTATTAAAGAAAACCCAAAATTTATCAAGAAAGTTTAAACTTTCAACACTGGTTCAAATTTTTAGGTTAAAATTTTTGAAAAAAATCAAAATTTTGGATACTTGAAATTTTTAAAAAAAGTAAAACATTGTTTACAAAAAATCGAAAAGTTTAATTCGAAATTTTCAAAAAGATGAAAATTTTGAAACATTTTTGAAATTTTCAAAAAAAGTCAGTATTTACAAATAGGATTGTCAACATTTTTATTATTTTCATTCTTTCATTTTTGCATATTCCCTCATATTCCTCTTTTCATTTATTTTCTTTTCTTTGTTCCTGAAGAAACCCCCTACGATGGTGGGCGAAAGGTCTAACATTTTTAAAAATTACAAAAATTCGACATTAAAAAAATCCCAATGTTTCGTCTAAATTTTCAAAATAAAACGATTTTTTTGAGAAGTCTTCGTATTAAGGAAAACCCTAAATTTATTAAAAAAGCTCAAATTTTCAAAAATGGTTCAAATTTTGAGGTTAGAATTTTCGAAAAAATCAAAATTTTGAATAGTTGAAATTTTAAAAAAAGTAAAACATTTTTGTAAAAAAAATCGAAAAATTTAATTCGAAATTTTCAAAAAGACGGAAATTTTAAAACATTTTTGAAATTTTCAAAAAAGTCAATATTTACAAATAAAATTGTCGACATTTTCAAAAATTACAAAAATTCGACATTAAAAAAAATCCCGATGTTTGGTCAAATTTTCAAAATAAAACAAATATTTGGAAAGTCTTTGTATCAACGAAAACCCAAAATTTATCAAAGAAGTTCGTATTTTCAAAAATTGTTCCAATTTTGAGGTTAGAATTTTCGAAAAAATCAAAATTTTGAATAGTTGAAATTTTTAAAAAGTAAAACATTTAAAAAAAACCAAAAAGTTTAATTCGAAATTTTTAAAAAAATGGGAATTTTGAAACATTGAAATTCTCAAAAAAAAGTCAATATTTACAAATAAAATTGTCGACATTTTCAAAAATAACAAAAATTCGACATTAAAAGAAAAACCCGATGTTTGGTCAAATTTTTAAAATAAAACAAATTTTTAGAAAGTCTTCGTATTAAAGAAAACCCAAAATTTATCAAAAAAGTTCGTATTTTCAAAAATGTTTCAAATTTTGAGGTTAGAATTTTCGAAAAATTCAAAGTTTTAAATAGTTGAAATTTAAAAAAAAAAGTAAAACAATTTTAGAGAAAAAATCGAAAATTTTAATTCGAAATTTTCAAAAACAGAAATTTTGAAATATTTTTGAATTTTTCAAACAAAGTCAGTATTTACAAATAGGATTGTCAACATTTTCAAAAATTACAAAAATTCGACATTAAAAAATCCCAATGTTTCGTCAAATTTTCAAAATAAAACGATTTTTTTGAAAAGTCTTCGTATTAAAGAAAACCCAAAATTCATCAAAAAAGTTCAAATTTTCAAAAATGGTTCAAATTTTGAGGTTAGAATTTTTGAAAAAATCAAAATTTTGAATAGTTGAAATTTTAAAAAAAGTAAAACATTTTTAGAAAAAAAAATCGAAAATTTTAATTCGAAATTTTGAAACATTTTTGTAATTTTCAAAACAAGTCGATATTTACAAATAAACTTGTCGACATTTTGAAACTAAAGCACTGAACTAAACACTGTGGCTTGTGATTAAGTCCAAAGAAGGTTTCACCCCTTTACCATATCGGCAATTAAATAGATAATTACGCGATACGTATTTCGCCAGCAGAACTGGCATTTTCAAGCGCACTAATCTAAAAAGATTAGCAAAAGATGCATCGACGTCATCTGCATTGAGATTCAAATCGATACTGTATCGATCGAAAATTTAGATTTCGAAAAATCCAAAAAGTCCAAATTTTGGAAAAAGTCCGGCTTTTAAAAACTTGACATTTTTGACAAAAAATGAGAATTTTTAAACAGCGGAAAGTTTGAAAATATAACAAAATCTTAAAAAATTTAACAATTTCAAAAAGCATAAATTTTCTTAAAAAAAGTCAAAAATTTCAAATTAAATTTTAAAAATAGTTAAAAGTTTTTTCAAATAAGTCAAAATTTTAAGAAAAAGATTAATTTTTTCTTTCAAAATTTAAATTCTTTGTGAATATCGACTCTTTCTGAAAAACTAACTTTTTTCAAGGATCGAAATTTTGAAAAGAATAAATTTTTCAGAAAAGGTTGATATTTACAAAAAAGATTAAAATAGGAAAAAGAAGAATTTTCGAGAAAAAAAAACAATTGGAAAAAAAATTTCGAAAAGTGTCGACATTTTTAGAAAATGTCAATTTTTTAAAATCGAATTTTTTGAAAGAATATCGTAATTGAAATCGAAATTTTGAAATACAAATCCTGTCCCCTAAAACCAAGAAAGATGAAAAACGTAACAAATGTTGCTCTAACGTGTTTCGATAGCCAAGCTATCATCATCGGAGAGATACCAAAAATTTTCATAGAGTCAACATCTTCAAGAAAAACGAAATTTTCGAAATTATTCGAAAGCTTTAGAGGTGAAATTATTTAAAAAAAAAGTCGAAACTATCTGACTTCACAAAGCTTATGACTCGTCTCGTCCTTGTCACACTCTATTGATCCCCTTACTCCCCCTTAGTCTGACAAATAACAACGCGCCCGGTGTCTCATTATCAACCCTTTACTAATGCACAGACCAATAGGTTTGAACATTTATTAGATTCGAAGTTTAGAAACCAAATAGCGGTTTCGATCTTGTTAGCGAAGCGGTTGGTCTCTAGAAAAAAGTTCCCAGAAGAGAAGAATTCTAATGCACAGATCAATAGGTTTGAACATTTATTAGATATGAAGTTTGGAAACCAAATACCGATTTCGGTCTTGTTAGATCTCATCAGTTTGCTATATCCAACTCGAATGTCGGAACATTTGTTAGCATTTGAGTTGGATATACCAAATTGACGAGATCTAACAAGACCGAAACCGGTATTTGGTTTCCAAACTTTGAATCTAATAAATGTTCAAACCTATTGGTCTGTGCATTCGAATCCTTGTCTTCTGGGAACTTTTTCCTAAAGAGCAACCGCTTCGCTAGGTGGCAGTGTTTCAACTGTTGGTAGTTCAGCTACCTATGATTCACTATACACGCCACCTGGAGGGCTACATGAATTTGTAGTCTAGGTTGCATTCTACTTGCATCAACACTTTAGTTGAAGATACAAGAATTGTATTTCACACAAGCATAGAAGTGTTGCTTGTTTGGAATAAAACTTCTTCTATTTTATATTAAATTGATAGACAGTGCTGAGCCTTTTGACCAACTTTTTTTAAATGATGTTAATTTCGAAAATCTCGGGATCGAATAAACTTATTCCAAAAAAATTCGGGATTAAAAAGTGGTCGAGATCCCGGGATCCCAAAAATCACAACCCCGGGATTCCAAAACTCAGGATCCCGGGATCCTAAAAATCCGGATCCCGGAATCAAATCCTCTACTGGTAATGCTTGTCGATATCTGAAAGCGTTTTTAACCTTCAATGGCATTTTGTTTGACAACAGTTTGGACAATTTTCGACGCATTTGGAAAATTGTTATAACTTTTAACAGTAAATAATTTTAACGTTTTTTAATATCTTAAAACGTTTCTTAATATCTGAAAACGTTTTCTTAATATCTAGAAACGTTTCTTAATATCTAGAAACGTTTCTTAAGATCTGGAAACGTTTTTTAATATCTGTAAACGTTTTTTAATATATAGAAACGTTTCTTAAGATCTGGAAATGTTTTTTAATATCTGTAAACGTTTCTTAATATCTAGAAACGTTTCTTAAAATCTGGAAAGCGTTTTTAGCCTTCAATGGCATTTTGTAAAAGTTGACAACAGCTTGGACAACTTTCGACGCATTTGGAAAATGTTTATAACTTTTGACAGTAAATAATTTTAACGTTCGGTAACGTTTTTTAATATCTTAAAACGTTTCTTAATATCTGGAAACGTTTTTTAATATCTGGAAACGTTTCTTAATATCTAGAAACGTTTCTTAAGATCTGGAAACGTTTTTTAATATCCGTAAACGTTTCTTATTATCTAGAAACGTTTCTTAAGATCTGGATACGTTTTTTAATATCTGTAAACGTTTTTTAATATATAGAAACGTTTCTTAAGACCTGGAAACATTTTTTAATATCTACGTTTCTTAATATCTAGAAACGTTTCTTAAAATCTGGAAAGCCTTTTTAACCTTCAATGGCATTTTGTAAAATTTGACAACAGTTTGGACAACTTTCGACGCATTTGGAAAATGTTTATAACTTTTGACAGTAAATAATTTTAACGTTTGGTAACCTTAAAATGTTTCTTAATATCTGGAAACGTTTTTTAATATCTAGAAATGTTTCTTAATATCTAGAAACGTTTCTTAAGATCTGGAAACGTTTCTTAAGATCTGGAAACGTTTCTTAATGTCTGGAAACGTTTCTTAAAATCTGGAAACGTTTCTTAATATCTGGAAACGTTTCTTAATATCTGGAAACGTTTCTTAATATCTGGAAACGTTTCTTAATATCTGGAAAGGTTTTTTAACGTCAGATTATGTTCAGTAAAGTTGAGAATAAGCGAAAAATTTGAAAAGCATTTAAAATTACTGGTCAAGGTATCGCAAGATTGTACAAACTCTAATAACGTTTAACAACGATTTGATGAAGTTTCTTAATGTCGGGAAACTTCTAAAGTGTATAAGATTATTTAAATTTATTTGGAAGGGTTTCAAAACTTAATAACCTTTGCCAAAAATTTGGCAACATTTTTCAATATCTGGAAACGTTTTCAATGACTGGTGAAGTTATGTAAAGTGTGACAACAGTTGAGAATGTTTGTAAGAGTATTTAAAATTATTTGGCAAAGTTTCGAAACATTTTGAAAAAGTTAATATCTTTCGACAATAAAGATTGATAGGCCTTGGTAATGTTTCTTAATATCTAGAAACGTTTTTTTAATATCTGGAAACGTTTCTTAATATCTAGAAACGTTTCTTAAGATCTGGAAACGTTTATTAATATCTGTAAACGTTTATTAATATCTGTAAACGTTTTTTAATATATAGAAACGTTTCTTAAGATCTGGGAACGTTTTTTAATATCTGTAAACGTTTCTTAATAGCTAGAAACGTCTCTTAAAATCTGGAAAGCGTTTTTAACCTTCAATGGCATTTTGTAAAATTTGACAACAGTTTGGACAACTTTCGACCCATTTGGAAAATGTTTATAACTTTTGACAGTAAATAATTTTAACGTTTGGTAACGTTTTTTAATATCTTAAAACGTTTCTTAATATCTGGAAACGTTTTTTAATATCAGGAAACGTTTCTTAATATCTAAAAACGTTTCTTAAGATCTAGAAACGGTTTTTAATATCTGTAAACGTTTTTTAATATATAGAAACGTTTCTTAAGATCTGGAAACGTTTTTTAATATCTGTAAACGTTTCTTAATAGCTAGAAACGTTTCTTAAAATCTGGAAAGCCTTTTTAACCTTCAATGGCATTTTGTAAAATTTGACAACAGTTTGGACAACTTTCGACGCATTTGGAAAATGTTTATAACTTTTGACAGTAAATAATTTTAACGTTAGGTAACGTTTTTTAATATCCTAAAATGTTTCTTAATATCTGGAAACGTATTTTATTATCTGTAAACGTTTCCTAATATCCAGAAACGTTTCTTAACATCTGGAAAGCGTTTTTAACCTTCAATGGCATTTTGTAAAATTTGACAACAGTTTGGACAACTTTCGACGCATTTGGAAAATGTTTATAACGTTTGACAGTAAATAATTTTTACGTTTGGTAACGTTTTTTAATATCTTAAAACGTTTTTTAATATGTGGAAACGTTTCTTAATATCTAGAAACGTTTCTTAAGATCTGTAAACGTTTCTTAATATCTGTAAACGTTTCTTAATATCTAGGAACGTTTTTTAATATCTGTAAACGTTTTTTAATATCTAGAAACGTTTTTTAATATCTAGAAACGTTTCTTAAGATCTGTAAACGTTTTTTAACCTCAAAGTATGTTCAGTAAGGTTAAAAATAAGCGAAAAGGTTGAAAAGCATTTAAAATTACTGGTCAAGGTTTCGCAAGACTTTACAAACTCTTATAACGCTTAACAACGATTTGGTGAAGTGTTTTAATGTCGGGAAACTTCTAAACAGTATAAGATTATTTAAATTTATTTGAAAGTGTTTCAAAACTTAGCAACGTTTGCCAGAAATTAGGTAACATTTTTCAATATCTGGAAACGTTTTTAATGACTGGTGAAGTTATGTAAAGTTTGATAACACTAGAGAATGTTTGAAAAAAATCTAAGAGTATTTAAAATTATTTGGCAAAGTTTCGAATCATTTTAAAAAAGTTAATATCTTTCGACAATAAAGATTGATAGGGCTTGGTAACGTTTCTTAATTTCTGGAAACGTTTTTTAACGTATGCTGATGTTTTGTAAAGTTGAAAATGATAAAGAAGGTTTAGAGCATTTGAATTATTTTAAAAACTTTAAAATCATTCGACTCTTCTGAAGAAGAGTTTCGCCTCTGGTATGGTGGACATACTGAGTTACCCTGCTCTTCTGTCTAAACTTTCTTATCCTTTGTACCAATTTTCAATTCAGAAGAGTTTCGCCTCTGGTATGGTGGACATACTGAGTTACCGTGCTCTGATGTTTTGACATTGGCCTTTTCACTCTTTCGTTTTTTTGCATATTCTCTCATATTCCTCTTTTCATTTTTCTTTTCTTTGTTCCTGAAGAAGCCCCCTACGATGGTGGGCGAAACGTCGAACACTTTTAGTAGTTCTTTGACACGGTCCAATCCCGGAAGTAGTATATCCTGTACTGACTCTGGCCGTGGAAGCCTTCGTTATCATATTGAGATTATAGGACCTAAGATTATTAAAAAAATATTTAACAATCGTTTACAAACTTTAATGATGTTGGACAACAATTTAAATTTTCTAGTAATGTTTTCAATGTCCCTTGACGTTTGATAAACTTTCTCTTACGTAAAAAAACTAGACTATTTCTTTCCAAAATATTTATTTATTAACATATGCATTCTGACAAAATTTTTAATTTTTGAAATTTCTTTAAACGTTCCCAATTTTTTTAATTGCAGCAGAGTTCCCAAATATTGAAATTGTGCATCGCAATTATCTCTGAAACAAAAACAGATAAACGAGAGCAAACAACCACAAACGAATATGTAAAAGCACTTCTTCAGTTCCCATAGGTTCATTTTGCGTGGTTTGATGAAATCGCTGAATTTTTCGTTTCGCATCAAATCCCTCATCCACTTTCGTACCAAGTCCGGATTCGACCAGACGCGACATGATTAGGTTCATTTTAGACCTCAAAGGGAAATTCTTCCGCATGGGTAGGGATATAGGAAGGAGGGGCGTGCTGTCCCGTAGACAATGGATCAATGGGTGGGAGTTGTAGTCTAAAAATTTGCCAGTTATAGTAACTGTGGAACAAATTCGAGCAGAACACAGCCGCGTCTTTGTTAAGCGCCACCTCTTTGTAACAATGGTGCATATTGGAGCACGTTATTAACTTGTTCAGTAAATGCTTTTGGGTGGAATACAGCGACCTAGATGGAGAGGATAAGTACAGCTTGAGATGTGAATTGGTCAATTCATTGAAAGAATCAATTGGTTTATAATAAACTGGTTTGGTGACCTGACTAGTCAATTTGGAATTATGTATGATCGTTTCCAGGAACCAAAATAGTATTGAAGTGATAATAATAATTCTCAAGCTGTTATTTATGGGACATCTGATAGGTAGAATGAAGAAGATTTTGACATACTGATCAGTTATAACATCGTAAAGACTGTGAAAGTTTTTGTTTTCTGTTTCCATGTTGCTGAACATCCAAATGATCACTGAAGATTTAATAAAGAGGATGCACAATACGAAAAGCGTGGAAGTATCCGTGGTTATATGCGATGGCTTCCTAGAACCATTAGGTAGACACCAAACCGACTGATCCACAGTAATACACGATGGTGAAATCGATCCTTTTCAATCTTTCTAGGTTCAATCTAAATCCCCCGATGCCAACATCCATGTCACCGCTAACCAAATAGCTTAAAAGTCCAGTTGCAGTACCATTGGGTGATATTCTTCCCCAATTTTGTTCTCGCATAATCTCGTAAACCAACGTCAGCGACAATTTCTCTTTAATGGTTTCTATAATTTTATATTCGACTCCGGTGGAGTTGAGAACGTAAGGGGGTGAAAAAACCGCTTTAACTTTTAATGTATCCGGTACAAGTTTCTTCTTGGTTTTGAGAGCGCATTCACCCCAGTAGTCGATAATTAACAAAGTCCAGCTCATTTCGTTGAAAAGATTAACGAGTTCACTGATCGTATTCGTTGGGATATTTTGCCCCCGAAATAGAAGAGTTATAGTTAGAGTTTTAACTCTGAAGCGATTGGCCTGAAGAATTTGGCCAAACGTCGTTAGAGAATCATCAGAGTTGATTTCGAGGATAATATTTCTGGGTTGGAGTGTCCTTGATTTCTCACTTTCTCCAAACAATTCATCCTTTGAGAATTGCTTGGTAATAGTCCAGTTGTTATTCATGAGATATTTCATTAGATTATCGGCGTAATCGAAGTCAAAGCTATGATTTTTCACATCCATAACGAGTTCAATTCGAATATTACGAGTGAAATATTCTTTGGTCATTTTAGAAATACATTCAGAGAATCTTGCACTAAGAACGTTGTGAAATTGGGTTAAATTTAGCCGACATAGGCATATGGTTAAACAAGAACACAAAATAATAATGATATCCATTTTAAAACCAAATCTATTTTTGCATCAAAATATTTAAAACATCACAATCGATAGTTTTTCACCCATTTCAATGCTGATATTTTTTAAGCGTCAAGCTTAATAATTGATAAGGTCATTAGGGAACAATCATTTGTATTTTACACCTTATGCTTTAGAGAAGTTGTAGTTATTCTTGTAAATAAAATTACATTCCATATGCCACAAAATTTCGAATACTTTTAAATGAACTTCAGAGCTCTTGAAATAAATTCAAAAACCTTACCGGGGTTTCAAAAACTTTAAGGCGATCTGTCAAAACCTTGAAAATAATTTTAAAAACGTTGAAACGAACGTAGGAAGCAGTGGCGGCTCGCAGCCAAAAGTAATGGGGGTGCTGCGGCAATGTTTATTTTATGTTTGATCCAAAATGACAATTTTTTTCAAAATTTTACCTTTTTAAAATATCGACCAAAAATTTCGACAATTTCAAAATGTAACTTTTCGAAAATTTTAGTTTTCTTAGAAAACTTAACAATGAAAATGTTTAATAGTGTCGGGTTTTTTGAAAAACAAAATTTTTTCCAAATTTCGATTGTCTTCCAAAATTGAGACTTTTTTCTTGTAATTTCAACTTTATTTCATTTTTAAATATTGACTTTTCCGAAAATCTGTGTATACTCTTTTAAAAATATCCCCAGTTTCGAAAATATTTTAACTTTTCGGTGTTTTGTTTTTTTTTGTATTTTTATCTGAAAATTAAGTACATTTTTTCAAAATTTTACTTTTTCTGAAAATGTAATTCTTTTTTAAACTGGACTTCTGAATTTTTAAATTTTCGATCCTTTTCAAAATTTCAAAATTAATTTTCGATCTTTTTCAAAATTTTTGATCTTTTTCATAATTTTATCATTTTCTTTTGAAAATTTTGATTCAATTTGGACTGTTTTTTTTAATGTCAACTATTTTTCAAAATTTCGACCTTGTGCAATTTCCAATTATTTTAAAAACTCCATAATAGTTCTCAGATCTTTTGAATGTGTCTACTTTTTCAAAGTTTTAATATTTTTTTTAATTTGGACCTATTTGTTTGAAAATTTCTCCATTTTTAAAATTTTGACTTCTTTTGGAAATTTGAAAGTTTTAAAAAATGTTTCCCTTATACTTAAATTTTTTATATATTTCGGATATTTCTCAAAATTTAGAAAAATCAAAGTATCAAAAAATTTCGACTTTTTTTAAATTCTCTTAAATCTGCACTTTTCTAAAATTTTCGACTTTTTCCTAGTTCCCATTTTGTTGAAAATTTCGGCTTTTTCAAGTGTTCGAATTTTTCAAAATTTTAGCCATTTTTCAAAATTAAAAATTCTTGAAAACCTTAAAAATTTCAACTATTTTTTAAATTTAAACTATTTTCAAAATTTCGACATTCTTTGCAAATTGACGATATTTTATTTGAAACTTTTGCTTTTTCTCTTAAATGAGACATTTCTCAAAAAAGTATTTTAAAATTTTCGACTAATTCGTAAAATTTCGAATTTTTCTAAAAATTTCTACTCCATTTCAAAAACGTCGACTTTTTGTTCAGAATTTGGACTCTTTTTAAAAACTTGACTTTTTTTTAAAGGTTTGAACTTTTTTCAAAATATTATTTATAACTTTTTCTGAACATTCCCAATTAAATCTTCAATTTTTAAAAAAGTGAGTTTTCATTTTAAATTTAAACTACTCAAAATTTCTACTTTTTCCAAAATTTTACTTTTCCAAAATTTCAACCTTTTTAATAATTACGAATTTTTAGATTATTTTGAGTTTTCCCTATATTTAAAAATTCAGCTTCTTTGAAAATTTAATTAAAAATTCTGCAATTTATTTTAAATGTCGATGTTTTTTCAAAATTGTGTCTTGTTCCAGTTGCAAAATTATTAAAAATGTCGACTTATTTAAAAATTAAATTTTTTTTTTAAATATTAGCTTTTTTAAAAAACCTTATTTTCTTTTGAAAATTTGACTGTATGAACATTTCTAAATTTTAAATTCCACTTTTTTCCAAATTTCGGCTGATAATTTTTTTTTTAATTTAAATTTTTTGGTATTATTATTATTATATTTATTATTTATTATTATATTAAAATAAATATTACTCCCAATAACAAAAATTTCGATTTTTAAAATTGTGCGAAGCTTTAAAACAAATTTCGAAAAAAAAACTTAAGTTTAAGTACTAATAAATTGTCAAAATTTAAATTTTAATCTCAAAATAATGACTTCAAGCATTAAATTGTTGATTGATTTTTTTAGAACATTTTGACAGTTTTTATTTTCTAAATTTTGAGACTTTTCTTGAAATGTTGATTCTTTTTCTCGAAAATTTCAATAATTCCCACTTTAAAAGTCGAAATTTTACGAATATTTTTGACAATTAATTTATTTTTAAAAATTGTTTTCTTTTCTTTGATTCCTAAATTGTTCTTTATTTCAAAAATGTTGTATACAAATAAGAAATCTCAAATTTTTCTAGAAATATTGGGTGCTTTTTCTTCGAAATTTGCTCTTATTCTTTAATTTCGAACTTGAGAATTTTAAGAATAAATTTAACATTTTTGGAAACATTGGAAATATCGATTCAGAATTTTCTTTAGTCCTACAGTAGGAGAAATTATTTTTAGAGAAAATCAAATTGCAAGGTCCATTTTTTCTTGAAAATTCATTATTTTTCTCAAAGTTTTCTTATTTTTATGCAAATTTGAAGTTTATTTTTTCTAAATTCATCTATATACATAAAACAAAGTCGTGTTACTTACACCATTTATAACTCCAGAACGGCTAAACTGATTTTTATGTTCTTTGCTCTGTTGGATTTAACTCGGCCTCGAATAGCAGAATAAAGGCTAAAATATTTAAAAAATTCACATGTTAAAACATGTAGGGAACTGGTGTACAGCGCCATCTCTAATTCATAACAGGAACATGACTGCAACCTACACTAACCGTAAATATGTTGTAATCAGTTTCCAGTAGATGGCACTGTATCTGTTTTGATTATGGCCCGTTTTTAGAGGTTTTTCGCGTAGGATTCACCTGGAAACTGACGAACGTATTAAATAAATAAAATTTCAGCTAATGAGTTAACACAATATTTATTAATTCTGAGGTGGTACGAAGTTCGCCAAGGCCAGCTAGTACTTAATAATTTTCAGTTTCTTATCAAAATTACAAAATAAAAGGAATTTTAAAAAATTAACATTTTGTGAAAAACTTGAAAATTTCTAGAACAAATTAGAGAAATCGAAATTTTTACAAGAAAAAATATTTTAAAGACAAAATCTCCAGCAAAAGTTGAAATTCTAAAAAAATTCCTCTGTATATAATGTTTCGATAAAAACACAAATTTCATGGGAAAAAAAATCAAAATTTCTTAGAGAAAATCGAAATTTAAGAAAAAATTTGAAATATCTTTACAAAAAGGTCGAAATTGAAATTTTACGAAAATAATCCAAGACTCGGTTGTTATTTCATTTTATAAAAATGTCGAAATGCGAAAGAAGTTGAAAATTAAATTTTTTCTTAAAATGTCTTCGTTTTTTCCAAAATGTTGATATTTTTATAACAATTTTAGGGTTTTTTTGCTAAACATTTTTTTCAAAAATAGAAAATAAAATAAACTGTGAAATGTCAAAGTCTAGTGGAAAAACATTTTTAAAGCAAATTAGAGAAACATAAAAAAATTTGGAAAAGTTGAAATTTTCAGAAGAAACTTTAAGGACAAAATTTTCAGAAAAAATAGGAATTTATAAAAAATTTCTTTTTATAAAATATTTAGGAAAAATGGAAACATCGCAGAAAAAATTACAATTTTCTTAAATAAATCGAAGTATCTAGAAAAAACTCAACATTTTTATACAAAAAAAGTTAAAATTGACATTTCAGGTAAAAACTGGAATTTTTTTTAGAGTAATATTAAAATACAAGAAGAGATGGATTTAGATGTTATTTAAAAATTTTAATTATTTTCTCAAAATTTTTACAAAAATTAGAAAAAAAAATTAAAATAAATTTTAAAATCCCGTAACTTCGTAAAAGAAACTTCATATTTCTATAAAAAAAAATCAGAGAAAATTTTAAGTCTTTATAAAAAATTGTTAAAGGAATAGTCTTCGGAAAATTTTAAGAAAAAACTCGTAAACGAAATTGGGGGTGCTGCAGTTCCACAGTGCCTATACGCGAGCCGCCACTGCTTGAAATAATTATACATAAAAAATTCTAAAACAGTCATTGACATAAACTCAAAAAAAAACTGAAAAAAAATTAGGGAGTCTGAGGACTGCTGTCCGAAGTGAAAACTTTAAACTAAGAAATAAGAGTGGTTGTTCTTTAATTTTCAAAATGGAGTACCAACAATTAAAATTTCATAATTTGTATATTAAAATTATCATCGTATATGCTCTTGTTGTACAAACTACTGTAGTAGGTACTCACTGCTGTAATGTACAGCAATTCTGCAATTAAAATAATAATCAAATTAATCCTTTTTGGTTTACCTTGTTTAGATGGAGGTTAATTGGCCCTTGGCCCTTGGAGGTTAGGTTAGTTTAACTTGTTTGCTTATAAACTGCTTCAGTCATATATGTTTCTTTTCCATATACATCTTTTTTCCCATTTTATCACAACTTCATGATATTGAATAGTTATGTATCTTTGTTTATATTAATTACTGACAGCTTACACAAATATCAGTAGTTAAGAGTGTCAACTATAAATTTGTTGCAACCTTCCCTCCACAAAACAGATAAATTGTTTTATTTTTGATTACGATATTTAGTTCCTTTAATGATTTTCTTAATATTAAATTACAGCATTGTGCTCTTGAAGTAAACTTGAAAAAAGTTTAAAACGAATTTTGGAAAACCCCAGAATCTTTAAAAATCTCGAAATAAATTTAAATAATTTTGAAGTATATTTTCAAATCCTTGTAAAACATTTTCATAACCCTGACATAATTTGAAAAACCTTGAAATTATTCTATGCTTATTTAGATGATAATTCGAAAAATGTTCCATATTTAATTTGTACGTAAACAAATAACCGATGATACAGAAATAAAGCATGTTATTAATATTTACAAAAAATTTAAATTATAATAAATTAGGGCCCGCACTTCAAACAGACAGATTAGGTATTTATCAAGATTTTGCTATAAGAAACGTTATACTTAATTAATTGTAAACATCTTATTAAAACTAAGTCTATATTCATTTGATGTTTATAAAGTCAGTCGAAACAACTTTTCAGTTCATTTCCATAATGAATCTAATACTATCCCTTCTTACATTCAGCTTATTTCTCAATCAAATCCAATCCGATAGGTTAAAAAAATTCGGTATTAGTCTCACTAACGGTTACAAGATGTTTTACTTGAAGCAAATGCTGATCGATTTCCAAGATTACCGAATTTTATTACACGTGGACAACGGCTATCAATATTTCGCTAATCTATTTATGATTTATTA
The DNA here is from genome assembly GCA_028583605.1 of Dastarcus helophoroides. Lineage (NCBI taxonomy): Eukaryota > Metazoa > Arthropoda > Insecta > Coleoptera > Bothrideridae > Dastarcus > Dastarcus helophoroides. The sequence goes on from CM053327.1 coordinate 38,187,714, forward strand.
CTATTCGGACTGCACGAGCGTACACGACCTAATAATGATATATAATCACGAAAACAGTAAACGACCATTAAACAGGCCCAATGGCAACAAGATATTCAACGTGGTGCTACTCAGAAACATCACCGCTTTTACCAACTACATGAAAAAACCAAAAAACCTCCTTGGAAGCGACATAGTTCTCTTCAGGATTAAAGACAAACGAATGGTCCCTAACAACCCGATATCATGGTATGTACCCTACGTGGAAAGAGCCGGAAGAATCATCCTGTTAAACAGCCTACCAAACACCATATATACGTACAAAGTCTGCTATTACTGCGGCATATACAACAAGGTACCCACCTGGGTCCACACAATTACCGACTTCGTCAAAAATATTTCGTTCCTGGACCTGCGACCGTCGAAATTTTTGAATTTCTACGGCCAACAACTGCTAGTTTCCTACGTCGATTACTTCCCTTACGTCTATTGCAAAGAAAAGCGAAAGGTCAGAATCAACGAGAGACGATTCATCGGATGCTCGACGGCCTTCGGAGCGGAAAACCGCTTACTCCTCTCTTTAGGTTCCTACATGAATTTCACGCATCGTTTGCTGACGTTTGAAAAGCAAAATGGCAGCTACGAAGCTCTGCTAGAGCACCTCAACTTGGGATACTTCGATTTGGCAATCGGAGGCTTGTCTTTGACCGCTGAACGCATCAATAAATTCCCACACGTCGGGAATTTGAATTTCGAAAATAACATGTTCCTGTTTAAGTATCGGGTGTCCTTCAAGGATAAATATTTCGCTTTCGTGGAGACTTTTAGCGCCAAATTGTGGCTGTTGATTTGTCTGAGTCTGATCTCGACAGCTTTGACCTTGCGTTTTCTCAGTTGCAAATTTAGAGTTGACGAGGGGAAGCACTTGAGCTTTTCCAGGTCTTTTGAGGTGAGTTACTTTCATTCGTTTCGCGAAAACTTAAAGTTTAGGTTGAAGTAATCGGTCATGTTTTAGGTTCTTGTCAAGACAATATTGGAACAACCAATTGCTTTAAAATTGATATTCTGTGGGCCAGCGAAAGCTAGATTTTTTATAATATTCCTGTTCTGGTGGTTGGCCATCATTCAACTGGATGTGGCCTACAAATCTAAACTATCGTCGTACATAATTCATCCACCAGTAAAGGATATTGAGGATGTTTTCGATCTGATAGACAATGGGTATCTTTTGGTGGTCGATAAGACCAAAGTTGGTAGTTACAACATGATTTTCATGGATGCCGATGGAAAATTTTCTAACTTAAAAAGGTATTTAAAGAGTGTGTCCAGTTCTCTTCTCTTCTCTTCTCTTCTCTTCTCTTCTACTTCTCTTCTCTTCTCTTCTCTTCTCTTCTCTTCTCTTCTCTTCTCTTCTCTTCTCTTCTCTTCTCTTCTCTTCTCTTCTCTTCTCTTCTCTTCTCTTCTCTTCTCTTCTCTTCTCTTCTCTTCTCTTCTCTTCTCTTCTCTTCTCTTCTCTTCTCTTCTCTTCTCTTCTCTTCTCTTCTCTTCTCTTCTCTTCTCTTCTCTTCTCTTCTCTTCTCTTCTCTTCTCTTCTCTTCTCTTCTCTTCTCTTCTCTTCTCTTCTCTTCTCTTCTCTTCTCTTCTCTTCTCTTCTCTTTCTCTTCTCTTCTCTTCTCTTCTCTTCTCTTCTCTTCTCTTCTCTTCTCTTCTCTTCTCTTCTCTTCTCTTCTCTTCTCTTCTCTTCTCTTCTCCTCCCATCTCTTCCTACTCTTTCTATCTCTTCTCTTCCCATCTCTTCTCTTCTCATATCTTCTCTTTCCATCTCTTCTCTTCCCATCTCTTCTCCTCCCATCTCTTTCCTACTCTTTCTATCTCTTCTCTTCCCATCTCTTCTCTTCTCATATCTCTTTTCCTCTACTCTTTCCTATCTCTTCTCTTTCCCATCTCTTCTCTTCTCATATCTTCTCTTCCCCATCTCTTCTCTTCCCATCTTTTCTTTTCTCTTCTCTTCTCTTTTCTTTTCTTTTCTTCTCTTCTCTTCCCTTTCCATCTCTTCTTTTCCCATCTCTTCTCTTCTCTCCTCTTCTCTTCATTTCTCTTCTCTTCTCTTCTCTTCTCTTCTCTTCTCTTCTCTTCTCTTCTCTTCTCTTCTCTTCTCTTCTCTTCTCTTCTCTTCTCTTCTCTTCTCTTCTCTTCTCTTCTCTTCTCTCCTCTCCTCTCTCTCTCTCCTCTCCTCTCCTCTCCTCTCCCTCTCCTCTCCTCCTCTCCTCTCCTCTCCTCTCCTCTCCTCTCCCTCTCCTCTCCCTCTCCTCTCCTCTCCTCTCCTCTCCTCTCCTCTCCTCTCCTCTCCTCTCCTCTCCTCTCCTCTCCTCTCCTCTCCTCTCCTCTCCTCTCCTCTCCTCTCCTCTCCTCTCCTCTCCTCTCCTCTCCTCTCCTCTCCTCTCCTCTCCTCTCCTCTCCTCTCCTCTCCTCTCCTCTCCTCTCCTCTCCTCTCCTCTCCTCTCCTCTCCTCTCCTCTCCTCTCCTCTCCTCTCCTCTCCTCTCCTCTCCTCTCCTCTCCTCTCCTCTCCTCTCCTTTCCTCACCTGTCCTCTCCTCTCCTCTCCTTTCCCCTTTTCTCTTCTCTTTTCTCCTCTCCTCTCCTCTCCTCTTCTTTCCTCTCCTCTCCTCTCCTCACCTCTCCGCTCCTCTCCTCTCCCCTCTCCCCTCCTCTTCTCTTCTCTTCTCCTCTCTTCTCTTTCCCATTATTTGACTCTTGTTTCAGGTATTTTATAGAGAAGAGCAGTCTGTGCGACGCCATGAATTTCGCCTCTGACAATAAAGCGGCGGTTTTCGGCGAATTCTCCATGTTGTATTACCATTCTCAAATTGTTTGCGGATTCAACGTGGAAACGTTCAAAATTGTGGACGTCCCGCTGTCCAAATCTGCGCACGGATGGCTATTCAAAATCGGTATACCGTTCGCCGAAGCTATAAACAGATTCGCCTCGAAAATTATCGGAGGTGAGACTGAAGGATGTTAGGTGTTGCTTGTGTTAAGTGTTTGATTTTAGCCGGTATTTTCGATTTGTGGAAGCAAGAGACGATATACAGAAGAAAATTGTTCTGGGTGTCGCATAGAGGGTTGGAAAATAAGAAGAATACCATTGATATTAGATCTTACTACTCCCAATTCCTTTTGTACTCGATTGGAATTTCGCTTGCCACCATTGTGTTTCTAATTGAATTAATTCTCAATTTTTATGTAAAAAATAAATATAGATTTTGATTTCTCCAGGTATTTGCCTGTAAAAATTATCACTTTTAGTAAAAACGATTCTAGTCACGGCTGGAAAATAATTACAAAACGAATTAATTTTGCACTAAAAATACAATAATTCGCGCTTACGAAAATAGAGAGCTTTTGTATTCAACAAACGAGTTAACTGTTCAATTCAATAAGAATAACCTAAATCCACAAAAAAATTTATGATTAAAAGAATTCACTCTTAAAAGTGACGAGTGTATTCCACAAATACATTGATCGTGTTGCTGCCAAAGGGGCTGTCACAATAATAAGACTTTACAACTTAAAAGAATTCTCATTTATCGAAAATGAGCAAAACTTGCCAATTTACCAAATAATTTAACTGTTTGATCTCAAAAAAGATGTTGACTTGCATAATTAAAAAAAATCTTGAGTGGTGGCGCAAACAGGTGCATTCAACACATCGGATGTGACACTCGTTTATCGATATTGACGAGAACCTGTGCCTTCAACAAATGCGCTAACTGTTAGATTCCAAAAGAAATATTGCTTTCCCCAATGAAAAGAATTTACCTCGAAATGGGACGAGAACCTGTGCATTCAATAGATAAGATGGCTAGCGGTTATTATTTATTTCTCTAGATCAAATCATGACATTCAAACGACGCTACAACGTGAATTACCCCGAAAAGGGTTACTTAAGCGCCCAACAGTACGTTTGTATTTGTATACAGAAGTAGAAACACGAAATATAAAAACGCTAATTTTGTGTTAGCACTCGAACAGTTTGACCCATCAGTCTGTCAGAATAATTTTAATGTAAATTGTAACATTGTTTGACAATCTCCAATTTGTGTCTAAAATTTCCATAAGCAAACACTCCAGTGCATATAAAAACAAATTGGAATTTAACAACGATGACAAATAGAGGTTTTTCAGATTAAATGCCCCTGAAACAAAAACTGAATCGTACAACTTCAAGCCGCAATTTATCGAGATTGATAATGAAACTAATCTTGATGTACATGATGTGTTTTGCGTGGTCAATGTCCGAAATTCCACTTGGGCGTCGCAACGAATCAAATATTTGCATTGCAGAAGTAATTAAAGTTATTTTAGAGAAATTCGATCTAGTTGAATTTTTGCAATTCGCTGATGACTCAGGATGACATTATTAGGAGTATCAGAGGCATTTTTGCCACTTTAATCCTTGACAACCTAAACGACATACCAAACAATTTGGACTTGATATACCACAGAAAACCATCAATTATCCTACAGCTCAATAACCTGACCGATTTGTATTTTATGACTCGAGTTATTGGGGAACATTTAGGAAGATACCGCAACCCTTACGTCTTGATTCTGAATAAGTTTTCAGGAGTGACAGATGAGAAAATAATAAAAGAAATGGAACAAATTAACGTTTTTGAATTCGTTCTTATCGCAGAAGCCATGGGTAAAATAAGCTTAAAATGTTTTCTTAACAACGAAAATTTGACCAACTTTATTGCCCCCATTGGCTGTCCCCAGGTATCCTTAGAAATAGTATCAAAAAACAAAGTGGCCGAAATTAGAGCCGAAAGTGTTCCGCTCGTCCCCAATGCGTTCAACACGATTGATTTATCTTCGAAACGAATCGGTTACGAGACCGAATTATTTAAAGCAATAATTGCGAAACTAGCATTGAAAGCGAATTACACAACAGGGGTAAGGCTCGATTGGGGAAGAATTTTCGACAATGGCACCAGCACTGGTGTAGTTGGCCGAGCGAAAACTAACCAAGTTGACCTAATCTTCGGCGGCATTGGTCTCTCTTACGAAAGATTCAAGCATTTGGACACCACGTACCCCCACGACATAGACACGTTTACTTTTTGCGTTCCAAAAGCAAAACTCAAACGAGTGTATGCCACTTCACATTTTATCCTAACAGTCATAGCCATCTTAATAATTTTATTCACAATTCTAATCAAAGCGATAGAAAGAGCAGTTTCGCCATTGGACGCATTTTTCCAATTTTTCTCTTTGATGTTAAGCATCGCCAGCGCGTTACCCAAAGCATCAACCCTTCGTCTAATCTTTATCACTTGGATAATCTTCTGGATGGAAGTCAAGGTGGTGCACGATTCGAATCTCTACAGCTTCCTAGTGAACCCGTCCCGCTGGCACCAAATCAGCACCCTCGATGACATAATCTCCTTCAACGCCAAAGTCCACTGCTCCAAATCCTATCATCAATTTTTCGGCAAGCACGTTCTATCGAAAACGTTGAAAACGATCTCCGAACGGTGCAGCACCTGCGGGAATTTTACCGCTTGCATCTACGACGTTGCCTACGGCAACACATCGGTGATATTCACCACGAAAAAATTCGGGGATTACATGGCGGCGAGATTGTGCGACGATTGGCAAACTTCGCTCATCTTCTGCTTCAGAAACCGCCTGGTGATGTTTCCGATTGTATTTGCTATGAGGAAGAACTTTCCACTGAGGTCGAGCATCGATGGGGTGGTTAAAAGACTGGTGGAAAGCGGATTGGTGTTTAAATGGAAGAAGGAGGCGACTTGGGACGGCGCCAGATGCGGCATACATTCCGCACGGGGGAACACTCTGGGATACGTAACACTGAAGACGAGTTATTTCAAACTACCCGCTGTCACGTACATTTGCGGCATCTGCGTCTCTATCGCTGTGTTTTTTTGGGAAATGGTCATTTCTAATGTGATTTCAAAATATAATTTCAGAAATAAAACTAGAGCTTAACTTCCCATAATAATTTAAATGAAAAATTGTGCATTAGATTTAATTTTTATTTAATACAAACTTGTTTTGTCATTGATACATACTGTTAATTAAAAGTATATTATTCGTATGGATATAATTGTAATTTGTTTTGGAATATCAAAATCGCTAACATTAAAAATATCAAACCAAAACTTTAATAGCAGTCCTTTATTGTTTATATTGCCAGAGAAGGTTGGGGTTTGTCGAACTCACTAGGAAGTTGTGATTGGTAGCATCATACTGGTGAATACTCGACGGTTGTTCTCCCATTTTGGCTACACGTGAGAGGTGCAGCGGCGGAATATTACCAACTATTCACGAGCAGTCTCTCATCTTCAAAATAATCTCGAGAGTTTGCAGGTATCCCGAGTTCCTTTTTGAAACTGGAAACTCATTTCAATGAATACACCGGTCTAACAGCGCCACCTCGACAGCTCGATAAAACTCAACTACCCAATATATTAGCAAGAGACTCGACAGTAACTTTAGTCGCATGACGAATATTAGCTAGATAGTTGGTGTATTGGTTTAGCTTTTCGTTTTTCTATTCTTTGATTTTTCAAATTTTAAGTTTGGTTCTGGCTTTGATATTGATTTAAAGTAATACAAATACCTCAAGTTGTTAGTTTATTCTTCGAATTCTTCGAAGAATATCAGTGAACAATTATTTCCCAAAGAAACATTAACATAGAAATACAGGTGCCGAATATAAAAGTCATAAAAGGAACCAAGAAATAATTCGTCCTCAAAGATTTATACCCGAGTGCGTTCTCGTTGGCTGAATTAGGATCACATTTTGCGCTAGTCCACGTAGTTTCCTTCTTCCATTTATTAACGAACCCGCCTTCTACGAGTCTACCAATTACTTTATCAAACTTGCTCTTCAGAGGAAAATTATTTCTCATTACGAAGGTTAGTGGGAACATCACCATACCGTCATTGAAGCAAAACAAACGGGAAATTTGCCGATCGTCGCACAATCTTGACGCCATGTAATCCCCAAATCCCCTAGTTGTGAATATCACGGAGGTTTCCCCGTAGGCAACATTCCGAATGCACTTGGGGAAATTCAAGCAAGCAGAGCATCGCTTGGTAATATCTCTGATGATCTTAGTCTTGTCCGAGCCAAGAAATTGATGAAATGAGACAGAACAGTGCACCTTCATATCGTACGCGACTACGTCTTCGAGCATACCCACTTGGTAATAACGGGGCGGGTTTACTAGAAAGCTGTAGAGTTTGGAATCGTGAACCACCTTAATTTCAATCCAGAACAGCATCCACGTAAGAAAAATTAAACGAAGAGCGGGCTTTTTGGGTATCACGGAAGATGCACCTAATGCAAGAGTGAATAATCTGCACAATACATCCGATGACGCCACAGTTACCCCTCCAATCGCTTTAATCAAAATCGTAAATAAAACCGATAGGATGACGATGCTTAAAATGATTAAATGTGAAATGGAGTACACTCGTTTAAGTTTTGCTTTTGGGGCGCAAAAAGTGAAAGTGTCTATGTCATGGGGGTAAGTTGTCGGCAAATTTTTGAATCTTTCGTAAGAGAGACCAACACCCCCGAACATTACGTCAATTTGATTGGATCTTACCAGTTCGATTACACCAGTGGCGGTACCGTTGTCAAAAATTCTGCCCCAATCGTACTTTTTCCCGATTGTATAAGCGATCTCCAACCTTAACTTCCCCGCGACTGCTTTCAGCAATTCGGTTTCGAAACCCAAACCTTTCGAAGATAAATCGGTTGTGTTAAATACACTGGGAATTATCGGAATGCCTTCAGCTCTGATTCGTGTAGTTTGGGTTTTTAATGCGTTCATTATTTTGAACTTGATTTTAGAACAACTGCCGATTGGAGGTTCTTTAGTGAACTGGGTTTGGAATTGTAATTCATCTGTGGAGACCGCAAGAAGAGCGAATTCAAAGATGTTATTTCGCCTCATTAGGCAAATGATTTCTTCATCAGTTACATTGGAAATTCTCTTCAGAATCAACACTTGCGGGTTTTGATATTTTATAGGATTATCTCGAATAGTATTGATCATAAAATGCAAATCTGATATATTTCTGAACTGAAGCATAATAGACGATTTGCTGTGGTGCATCGACTTCAAGTTCTGTAATGTGTTCGCGCTACTAATAAGTAAGCAGGTGTAACCATCTTTTGTCGCACTAAGGATGTGATCAGGATCATTGTCAAATTGAAAAAATTCGATTACTTGGATTTTACCGAGAAATATCTTGGCCACCTCTGCAATACAACCCCTAAAATCGTTTAAGTTTTCAAATTTATTTATCTCTATTGAACATTTGAAACCCAAAATATAAAACAAAGTCAAGTTCAGTATTAATCTCTGAAGCATTACAACGCTTTCTTTTTGTTGGTCCAAACTAACGTTTCTTCTTAATAAATTTGCCTTCCTCATCACCATTAAAATGAAATTTACTTTCTTATGTTAATGTAATTGTATGTTGAGGTGCGTAATAAAGCAATTTACGGGCATAGCTCCAATTTGTGTGAGCACTTCAATTTAAGAACATATTCCCAATTCGGGTTTTATTGTAATACCCTATAATCCCAAATTATATCGCTTTTGGTACTCATTTATGCATCACAGACAATGCTAGTAATAATACTTACCATAAGAAAGAAATTTTTATAAGAAAATTTATCTGAAAATTTTTGTACCAAGCGTATGTTCATCATTTTGGTGGAAGGCACTGGTCCTTGGTTATCTTCAAAAACTGAATTACAAATCTTGTCCCCTAAAACCAAGAAAGATTAAAAAACACAACAAATCAGCATCTCTCTGAAGATGATAGCTTGACTGTCGAAACGCGTTAGAGCAACCTTTGTTGTGTTTTTTATTCTTTCTTGGTTTCAGGGAACAAGATTTGTATTTCAAGTATGTTCATCAACCAGTGACCCAGAAGTAAGTTTTCTTTATTGGCCATTTTCCTTTTTTGTCCATTTCGTTCTGAAAATCAACTATTTTACGTCACTACAATTTCTCAGCACATCGTTATAAAGAGCATTCTAAGTTATCCCTAGTGTTCGATCAAAAATCCTAATTTAAAGCAACATGCAAATTCCGTTTCACATTCAAAATTCGAAATTCAAAATTCCAAATTTAAATCCGAAATTTCATATTCAAATTCCAACTTCGAAATTCAAAATTCGAGATTCAATAAGATTAAAGATTCGAGAGTCGAGATTTAAGATTCGAGATTCATTTTTCAATTTTCAAGATTCAAGATTCAAGATTCAAGATTCAAGATTCAAGATTCAAGATTCAAGATTCAATATCCAAGATCCAAGATTCAAGATTATTAGATTCAAGATTCAAGATTAAATTAAGATTCAAGATTCAAGATTGAAATTCCAAATTCAAAATTCGAGATTCAATAAGATTCCAGGTTTAAGATTCAAGATCGAAGATTCAAAATTTAATATTTAAACATCAAAATTAAAATTTCAAATTTTAAACTTCAAAGTTCAAACTTCAAAATTCCGAATTCCTGAATTCAAAATTCAAAATTCAAAATTCAAAATTCAAATTCAAAATTCAAAATTCAAAATTCAAAATTCAAAATTCAAAATTCAAAATTCAAAATTCAAAATTCAAAATTCAAAATTCAAAATTCAAAATTCAAAATTCAAAATTCAAAATTCAAAATTCAAATTCAAAATTCAAAATTCAAAATTCAAAATTCAAAATTCAAAATTCAAATTCAAATTCAAATTCAAAATTCAAAATTCAAAATTCAAAATTCAAAATTCAAAATTCAAAATTCAAAATTCAAAATTCAAAATTCAAATTCAAAATTCAAAATTCAAAATTCAAAATTCAAAATTCAAAATTCAAAATTCAAAATTCAAAATTCAAAATTCAAAATTCAAAATTCAAAATTCAAAATTCAAAATTCAAAATTCAAAATTCAAAATTCAAAATTCAAAATTCAAAATTCAAAATTCAAAATTCAAAATTCAAAATTCAAAATTCAAAATTCAAAATTCAAAATTCAAAATTCAAAATTCAAAATTCAAAATTCAAAATTCAAAATTCAAAATTCAAAATTCAAAATTCAAAATTCAAAATTCAAAATTCAAAATTCAAAATTCAAAATTCAAAATTCAAAATTCAAAATTCAAAATTCAAAATTCAAAATTCAAAATTCAAAATTCAAAATTCAAAATTCAAAATTCAAAATTTCAAATTCAAAATTCAAAATTCAAAATTCAAAATTACAAATTCAAAGTCAATCAAGATTCAACGATTCAAAATTCCAAATTCAAAATTCGAAGATTCAATAAGATTCCAAGGTTCAAGACTCAAGATCGAAGATTCAAAATTCAATAAGATTCAAAATTCAAATTCAAAATTCAACATTCAAGATTTAGGATTCAAGATTAAGATCCAATATCCAAGATTTAAGATTCAAGATTCAAGACCAATATCAAGATCCAAGATTAAATTCAAGATTCAAAATTCCAAATTCAAAATTTGAGATTCAATAAGATTCCAGGTTCAAGATTCAAGATCGAAGATTCAAAATTCAATAAGATTCAAGATTCAAGATTCAACATTCAAGATTTAGGATTCAAGATTCAAGACTAAGATCCAATATCCAAGATTTAAGATTCAAGATTCAAGACCCAATATCCAAGATCCAAGATTTAAAATTCAACATTCAAAATTCCAAATTCAAAATTTGAGATTCAATAAGATTCCAGGTTCAAGATTCAAGATCGAAGATTCAAAATTTAATATTTAAACTTCTAAGTTCTAAATTCTAAATTCTAAATTCTAATTCTAAATTCTAACTTCTAATTCTACATTTCTAATTCTCAATTCTAATTCTAAATTCTAAATTCTAATTCTAAATTCTAAATTCTAAATTCTAAATTCTAAATTCTAAATTCTAAATTCTAAATTCTAAATTCTAAATTCTAAATTCTAAATTCTAAATTCTAAATTCTAAATTCTAAATTCTAAATTCTAAATTCTAAATTCTAAATTCTAAATTCTAAATTCCTAAATTCTAAATTCTAATTCTAAATTCTAAATTCTAAATTCTAAATTCTAAATTCTAAATTCTAAATTCTAATTCTAAATTCTAAATTCTAAATTCTAAATTCTAAATTCTAAATTCTAATTCTAAATTCTAAATTCTAAATTCTAAATTCTAAATTCTAAATTCTAAATTCTAAATTCTAAATTCTAAATTCTAAATTCTAAATTCTAAATTCTAAATTCTAAATTCTAAATTCTAAATTCTAAATTCTAAATTCTAAATTCTAAATTAAATTCTAAATTCTAAATTCTAAATTCTAAATTCTAAATTCTAAATTCTAAATTCTAAATTCTAAATTCTAAATTCTAAATTCTAAATTCTAAATTCTAAATTCTAAATTCTAAATTCTAAATTCTAAATTCTAAGATTCTAAAATTCTAAATTCTAAATTCTAATTCTAAATTCTAAATTCTAATTCTAAATTCTAAATTCTAAATTCTAAATTCTAAATTCTAAATTCTAAATTCTAAATTCTAAATTCATCTAAATAATAATTTCAAGATTAATTATGATTCAAAATTCAAGATTCAATTTAAAGATTTGAAGATCGATATTCGAAATTCAAGTGTTAATATTTAAGATTCACGATTCCAGATAGAAATATAAGATTCAAGAACCAAGGTCCAAAATTCAAAACTCAAAATTCAACATTCAAGATTCAAAATTCAAGACTCAGAATTTAAAATTCAACATTCGAAGTTCGAAAATCGATATTCGAGATTCAAGATTCAAAATTCAAAATTCAAGATTCAAGGTTTCAAGATTTATGATTCAAAATTCAAGATTCAATTTAAAGGTTTGAAGATCGATATTCGAAATATTTAAGATTCAAGATTCCAGATAGAAGATATAAGATTCAAGAACCAAGGTCCAAAATTCAAAACTCAAAATTCAACATTCAAGATTCAAAATTCAAGACTCAAAATTTAAAATTCAAGATTCGAAGTTCGAAAATCGATATTCGAGATTCAAGATTCAAAATTCAAGATTCAAGGTTTCAAGATTTATGATTCAAAATTCAAGATTCAATTTAAAGATTTGAAGATCGATATTCGAAATTCAAGTGTTAATATTTAAGATTCAAGATTCCAGATAGAAGATATAAGATTCAAGAACCAAGGTCCAAAATTCAAAACTCAAAATTCAACATTCAAGTTCAAAATTCAAGACTCAGAATTTAAAATTCAACATTCGAAGTTCAAAAATCGATATTCGAGATTCAAGATTCAAAATTTAAAATTCAAGATTCAAGGTTTCAAGATTTATGATTCAAAATTCAAGATTTAATTTAAAGATTTAAAGATCGATATTCGAAATTCAAGTGTCAATATTTAAGATTCAAGATTCCAGATCGAAGATATAAGATTTAAGAATCAAGGTCCAAAATTCAAAACTCAAAATTTAACATTCAATATTCAAAATTCAAGACTCAAAATTTAAAATTCAAGATTCGAAGTTCGAAAATCGATATTCGAGATTCAAGATTCAAAATTCAAGATTCAAGGTTTCAAAATTTATGATTCAAAATTCAAGATTTAATTTAAAGATTTGAAGATCGATATTCGAGATTCAAGTGTCAATATTTAAGATTCAAGATTCCACATCGAAGATATAAGATTCAAGAATCAAGGTCCAAAATTCAAAACTCAAAATTCAACGTTCAAGATTCAAAATTCAAGACTCAAAATTTAAAATTCAAGAATCGAAGTTTGAAAATCGATATTCGAGATTCAAGATTCAAAATTTAAGATTAAAAATTAAAGATTCGAAGTTCGAAAATCGATATTCGAGCTTCAAGATTCAAGCTTCAAGGTTCAAGATTCAAGATTCTAGATTTCAGATTCTAGATTTCAGATTCAAGATTCAAGATTCAAGATTCAAGATTCAAGATTCAAGATTCAAGATTCAAGATTCAAGATTCAAGATTCAAGATTCAAGATTCAAGATTCAAAATTTAAAATTCAATATTCAAAATTCAACAACAGATGAAACAAAAAAGTGAAAAGTCCGAAAGTTGGAATCGTATTAAAAATTTGAACTGAAAAATGTTCAATATTCAAATTCGAAAGAGAAATTTATATTGAATTCAAAATTCAAATTGAAAATTTTAATTGGAATGTGAATCCAATTTGAAATCTGAATCAAATTTAATTCAAAATCCAAATCGAAATTTAAATCCGAATTGAAATTTAAATACAAATCAGAGTCATATCGAAATCTAAATAGAAATTAGAGTTCAAATCGAAATTTGGATTAAAACAGAAGTTTAAGATCAAATAATTGAGATTTCCAACCCTTACTTCGTGAAATTCTTTAATATTTATAACTATTAAATTTTATTAACGATAAAAACGCAACAAAATGTAAAAATTTCACAAGGTTTTCTATAAATATTTGATAACACTTCATCAACACATCGTTAATAAAGTTTAATAGTTATGAAGTCTAAGATCAAATTAAAATTGGAGTGGAAAACAAAATTCAAGTCGAAATCGAAGTTCAAATCAATTTTTTATTTCACAAGTAATTATTTATCTCTAGCTGTAAGTGGAAATCTCAAATTACAGTATCAGTATTTATTACTCATTTGAGTAGGTAAAAGATAATCTGCTTCGTGTGAATTTTTCTCAGACGTTTGGTTGCTTAGTTTCTCGGTTCGATATACAAAGTTGCAACAGTTATTCGTTACCTAAAACTGAGTAAAAAGAATCAATGTGACATGCAAATGATAAGTCGTGTAACTATTTCATAATAAAATAAAAACCATTAAGGTTTCAACCTCAAAAAACCTAGTGGCAAAATAATTCTTTATCCAAAAAAAGATATAAAATCACAAATTACCCCATTACTTAATCGAACTCGCAAATGACTGTGTTTACATCGACAAAATGTTGAATAATGACAGAAGTAAATGCACTAAAACTAAAAAGTTTAAATAAACGAGAAATTCACCCCCAGAAAAACGCAAACACGTAACTAGAGTTTTCCAAAATGCCACTATATGGACAAACGAAAATATTCCTGCTATCCCTTATGTATACAAAGCTTTCAACGTTAAATATTTTCCAAAAGAATACGCACGAAGCAACCAATTGTGTCTCGAAAGTAATCGGTAACCTTTTAGGAAAATTTGACGTGATCGAATTCCATCAACTCGGCGACAGCTGGGATGACATCCTCAAAACAACACAAAGCAACTTTACCTTTTTGGTTTTCAATAATGCAAGCCACTCGTCGAAAGATCTTCAGCAAATGCTGCATCATAGACCAGCTGTTTTCATCCAGTTAAGTAGTAGATACGACCTAGTATTCACAGTCGATCTTCTTAGGAATAACCCTATGAGATACAGGTATCCCATATGTAATCCTTTTTAAAAAGTCTTCAACTCTAACGGATGGGGAAATACTGCTAAAAATGTGGCGAAACAATTTGTTCCACTTTGTCCTTGTAATTCCCACCAATGATGGAATAACAGTAAAATCCTGGGACTATATTCAGAATAAACCTCGACTAAAATTACACGTCGACTGTGGCCGAAATTTACCCCAAGGCGACCTATTTCCAATGATTCGCATCCATAAAATCAACGCTCAAGCCATCGGCATTGTTCCAAATGTATACAATGGCGCAACTCTGTGTGCAACAAAGCAAGGATTCGAGGCCAAACTATTGAGAACCACCACTGAACACCTAAGAATCAAAGTTAGTTACTCAACCAGGCGCAGTCACGACTGGGGGAGAATATTTCCCAATGGTACCACCACTGGACTGGTCCAGCTTATAACGGAGGACGCGGTGGACGTGATGTTGGGTTCAACCGGCTTGTCGCTCGAAAGATACATCCCTTTGGAAACCACATATCCGCACGACATCGACACATTTACCTTCTGCGCCCAGAGAGCCAAAGTGAAAAGCGTGTACGTATTCTCGCGAACGGTTATCACAACAGCTACGATCTTGCTATTGATATTTTCAATGATGATC
Source organism: Dastarcus helophoroides (assembly GCA_028583605.1). NCBI lineage: Eukaryota > Metazoa > Arthropoda > Insecta > Coleoptera > Bothrideridae > Dastarcus > Dastarcus helophoroides. The sequence continues at coordinate 38,202,802 of CM053327.1, forward strand.
AAATCAGTTGAAAACACGTGGTCGCTTGCAGTCTTCTACAGATTTTTCGCCCTCATGCTAAACGTTCCATCACTGCTGCCGAAGCAATCAATCGCTCGTCTACTTTTTATCACTTGGATACTCTTCTGGATGGAAATAAAAGTAGTCCACGATTCCAAACTGTACAGTATCCTAGTCAAACCGTTTTTTGAATCACCAGATCAACTCCGTTGAAGATATTATTTCCTACAAACTGAAAACGTACTGTTCGGGTTCCTTCCATCAGTTCTTCCAAGCCAACAACTCTAAAGTACTTGGGGAAATAATTATGGCGTGTTCAACGTGCTTGAATATGTCCATGTTGCGCACATAATGTGGCATATGGGCGCAACCACGTTATATTCACTGCAAAACTATTAGGAGTTCACATATCATCGGAATTATGCGACAACCGTCAGAGGTCTTTGATGTTCTGTTTCAAAGAGAGTGTGGTGGCGCTACCACTGGTGTTTATCATGAGGAAGAATTCTCCCTTGAAGATGAGCTTTGACAAAGTCATTGCTAAGCTTGTAGAGGCCGGATTTATTAATAAATGGAAGAGAGAGACTGCTTGGGATACGGCAAAGTGCGAGACGAGCATTGTGCACGACTTAATTCTTCGGTTTAGGCCACTGAAGAAGATTTACTTTCGAGCGCCTGCTATGATGTATATCTTAGGGATTTTAGCGTCTTTATTGGCTTTTGCATTCGAAATTTTTATATCTAAGTGTGAGTTGGGATAAAATGGTTTGATGATCGAAAATATTTGAAGGAAGCATCATTCACGAATTACGAATTCTGACAAAAATATACGTTGGTATTGCATTGGTAGAAATATAATATTTTTGTACATGTTCATTGTTTTATTTTTGGTTACAAAATTTTTAATTTTAGATTTCCGGCTTCGATTGTCAGGTTTTGCAATTTTGTTTTGCTTTTTTTGGCAATTGTTTTTTGCTTTGGAATTTTTTATTTAGTTTTGCTAATTCTTTTGGTTTTCTTTTTGTTCTCGTTGTTGTTTGTGATTTTTGATTTTTTGATATTAATATTGGTTTATCGTTTTCAGTTCTTATAGTTTTGCATTTCAGGATTCAACCTACTATCGAGAGTCATTATCTTAATTTCATGTTTTTATAGTAGCGTGGTCGAAACGATCAAAAAATTAAATTCGAAAACTAAAAATCGAAAACCAAAGCAAAAGAAAAATCGAATAACAACAACAAAAAAAACCAAAACCAAAAAAACAGAACCAAAAAGTAAAATCTAAAAACCCAAAACTAGATAACTGAAAAAAGAAACGCTAAAACTAAAATCCAAAACCAAGAAACCACAACCAAAAGAACAAAGACCAAAATCATCAAATGCAAACCAAAGAAACCAAAACGAAACCAAAACGAAAAACGAAACCAAAAAACAGAAACCAAAATTTTGACTTTTTTTCAAAAATTTCATAACTGGTTCAAAATTTTTAATTTCCCAAAATCAACAAAAAACCAAAATCCAAAACTAAAAAGTAAAACAAGAAACCAAAGCCAATAAATGAAAAAATCGAAAACAAAAAACCATAACTGAAAAAAAACCGCTAAAAATAAAACCCAAAACCAAGAAACTGCAACCAAAAGAACAAAAACCAAAATCATCAAATGCAAACCAAAGAAACCAAAACGAAAAACGAAACCAAAACACAGAAACTAAAATTTCGACTTTTTTTCAAAAATTTCATGGCGTTCAAAATTTTTAATTTACCAAAATCAACAAAAAAACCAAAAAACTAAAACCAAAACTAAGAAACCAGAGACAATAATTTAAAAAAAATCAAAACCAAACAACCAAAGCCAAAACCATAACTAAAAAAACTGCTAAAACTAAAATCCGAAACCAAGAAACCACAACCAAAAGAACAAAAACTACAATCATCAAATGCAAACCAAAGAAACCAAAACGAAAAACGAAACCAAAAAAACAGAAACCAAAATTACGACTTTTTTTTCAAAAATTTCATTCCCTGGTTCAAAATGTTTAATTTCCCAAAATCAACAAAAAATCAAAATCTAAAACCAAAAAAGTAAAACCAAAGCCAAGAAACCGAAGCCAATAAATAAAAAAACCAAAACCAAAAAACCAAAGCCAAAACCAAAAAAGTAAAACCAAAACCAAGAAACCGAAGTCAATAAATGAGAAAATCAAAACTAAAAAACCAAAACCAAGGCCATAACTGAAAAAAACCGCTAAAACTAACATCCGAAACCAAGAGACCACAACCAAAAGAACAAAAACGACAATAATCAAATGCAAACCAAAGAAATCAAAACGAAAAACGAAACCAAAAGACAAAAACCAAAATTGCGACTTTTTTTTAATTTCATAACTGATTCAAAATTTTTAATTTCGTAAAATCAACAAAAAACGAAAATCTAAAACCAAAAAAGTAAATTCAAAGCCAAGAAACCTAAGCTAATAAATGAAAAAATCAAAACCAAAAAAAACTTAACTGAAAAAAACCGCTAAAACTAAAATCCAAAACCAAGAAACCACAATCAAAAGAACAAAACCAAAATCATCAAATGCAAACAAAAAAAACCAAAACGAAAAACGAAACCAAAAAAACAGAAACCAAAATTTCGACTTTTTTTCTCAAAAATTTCATGACTGGTTCAAAATTTTTAATTCATCAAAATGCACAAAAATCCAAAACCAAAACCAAGAACCCAAAGCCAATAAATGAGAAAATCAAAACCAAAAAGCCAAACCAAAAAACCAAAGCCAGAACCAAAATAAACCAACACCAAAACTAAAAAACCAACACCAAAACTAGAAAAGCAAAACCAAAAGGCCAGAACCAAAAAAACTAACACCAAAACTAGAAAACCAAAACTAAAAAGCCAGAACCAAAAAAAAACCAACACCAAACCTAATAAACCAACACCAAAGGTAAAAAACCAACACCAAAACTACAAAACCAACACCAAAACTAAAAAACCAAAACCAAAAAGCCAAAACCAAAAAAACTAACACCAAAACTAGAAAACCAAAACCCAAAATTCAGAACCAAAAAAAAAGCCAACACCAAACCAAATGAACCAACACCAAAGCTAAAAAACCAAAACCAAAACTAAAACCAAAGCCAAAACCAAAAACCAAAACCAAAAACCAAAAATTAAAAACCAAAAACTAAAAAACCGAAAACTAAAAACCAAAACTCAAAAACCAAAAGGCAAAACCAAAAAAACTAACACGAAAACTAGAAAACCAAAACCAAAAAGTCAGAATCAAAAAAAACCAACACCAAACCTAATGAACCAACACCAAAGCTAAAAAACCAAAACCAAAACTAAAACCAAAGTCAAAACCAAAAACCAAAGGTCAAAACCAAAAACCAAAAATTAAAAACCAAAATCAAAAACTAAAAAATCGAAAACTAAAATCCAAAACTTAAAAACCAAAAGACAAAACCAAAAAAACTAACACGAAAACTAAAAAACCAAAAACAAAAAGTCAGAACCAAAAAAAAAACCAACACCAAAGTTAAAAAACCAAAACCAAAACTAAAACCAAAGTCAAAACCAAAAACCAAAACCAAACGTCAAAACCAAAAATTAAAAACCAAAACCAAAAACTAAAAAACCGAAAACTAAAAACCAAAACTCGAAAATCAAATGGCAAAATCAAAAAAACTAACACCAAAACTAAAGAACCAAAACCAAAAAGTCAAGACAAAAAAAAAACCAACACCAAACCTAATAAATCAACACCAAAGCTAAAAAACCAAAACTAAAACCAAAGTCAAACCAAAAACCCAAAACCAAACGTCAAAACCAAAAATTAAAAACCAAAACCAAAAACTAAAAAACCGAAAACTAAAAACCAAAACTCGAAAACCAAAAGGCAAAAGCAAAAACCCAAACCGTAAAGCCAAAGCCAACAATCAAAACCAAAACAAAAAACCAAAATAAAAAACCAAAAAAAAAAAAAGGAAAACCAATAAACCACGACCAAAAAACCAATAACGAACAAACCAAAACCTATAAATCAAAAAACCAACACCAAACATCAAAACCAAAAACTAAAAATCAAAAACCAAAAGCTGAAACTAAAAAACCGAAAACCAAAAATTGAAAACCAAAAATCAAGACCAAGAACCCAAACCATAGAACCAAAGCTGACAACCAAAACCATAACAAAAAACCAAAACTAAAAATGGAAAACCAATAAATGAAGACCAAAAAACCAATAATGAATAAACCAAAACCTATGAACCAAAAAAACAACACCAAAAATCAAAACAAAAAAATCAAAGAAAACGCCATAATTAAAATTCAAAACCAAAAGATATGTTGTTCAATTTTAAACCGAAAGAACCAAAATCGAAAAATCCGAAACCAAAAAATGATACCAAAAAACTAGAACCTAAAAAAGAAAAATAAATTAAAACGAAAGCAAATAACAGAACAAAGAGCAAAACCAAAAACAAGAACACGAGCAAAAGCAAAAGCAAGAATAAGAGAAAAAAGTACTGAATATATTAACAAAAACAAAAGCAAAAGAGAAAATCAGAAAAGTGAAAAACCAAACCAAAATTGAAAAACCAAACCAAAACTGAAAAACCCAAAACAAAGAATACCAAAACCAAAAATCCATAACCCGACTAAACCAAAACTAATAAATCATAACCAAATAAAACAAAACAGAAGACCGAAACTAAAACAAGCTAAAAGCTGAAAGATTCAAAAATATAAAAATGAAACCAAGAAATGAAAATGCTAAACGACCAAAACCAGAATCAGAAAGCCTGAGAAATAATCAAAAAGCTCAAATTTAAGAACCAAATCAAAATTAAACGATCTTACTTGAAGAACAAAATCAAGAAACCAAAACAACTACAAAACCAAAGTTGTGAAAGGAGGGGCAGACAACAAAATGATTGTAAATCCTTTGTTATTCTTCGTATTGTAACGCAATGGAAATAGATGGAATAGAATTTAGAATAGAATTGTAGAATTTAGTAAATAAAAAAAGTTTCTAGAAGGATCTGATAAGGGGAAAGCGGCTGCGATAACGAAACAAACGGCAGATAAGCGTTCCGGAAATTTCGGCAAACGATAAGCCTTATCTGCCGAAAAGCTCTAGAAGCCGGGAGCCAAAACTATAAAAGGCGGTCAGCTTTCCCTCAAGTCAGTCAGTTAGAGTCAGTGTAATTAGTGAGTTAGTAGAAGTTAATAATAAGTGAGATTAATTGTTCAGTTGTAATGATCCAAGTTAGGTTTGGTAATAAAGTGGTGTAATTCACACGTGGTAACCAATTCGAACCGATAAGCCCGTAACAGTATTTATTCGCAGATTAGTTTACTAAATAAACAGAGAATGATCGAAAGATTTGAAAATAAATCTAAAAATCTGTGATAAGCGAAAAACAAACAAATTATCTCTCGTGGTTTAATTTTATCATCGTGACTTCTCTAATGTGGCCCCAAAAAAATGGAGAATAATCAAGCAGCCAAAAAACCTCCAAAATCGAACAACTAAAAAACCTCAAGAACCAAAACCCAAATAAAAAACCATAACCAAAACCGAAAAAACGAAACCTGAAAACCAGCGTCAAACAACCAAAACCAAAAAGATAAAAAATGTCAAAATAAGGAATAGAAATAAAAAAAACAAAAGCAAAGAATATTGTAACGAAATGTAAATTATAGAATTTAGTACGTAAGAAAATTTTCTAGAAAGATCTGATAAGGGGAAAGCGACCGCCATAACGAAGCAAACGTGAGATAAGCGTTCCAGAAATTTGGGCAAACGATAAGCCTTATCTGCGGGATTTTTCTAGAACCTGGGAGCCAAAACTATATAAGGCGGTGGCCTTTCCCTGGAGTCGGTTAGTTAGAGTCAGTCAGTGTAATTAGTGAGTTAGTAGTTAGAAGTAAATGAGTTCATTATCCAGTTGTAGTGTTCCGAGTTTAGTTTGGTAATAAAGTGGGTTTTATTCAATTCACGAGTTAATAATCAATTCGAACCGATAAGCCCGTAACAATAGGAAAGTGTAAAGAATAATTAACAATCAACACCAAGACCAAAATCAGCAAGCTACACCAAAAGCTTGAAACCAAAACATCACAGATTCAATAAAAAAACTGGATCGGAAGAAATGTGGACTCTCTATCTTAAATGGATGGAGGTCGGAATTTTTCCAGAGCTTTCGTGGCCCAATTGGATTAATTTCCTACTAAAGAAAATGTCAATGAGGAACTTATTTGTTAGGAAGCATTTTCACTAAAAATGACTATTTTTACTAGACATTGCAGGATGTCAAACCGAACTGTCGCCTTAAGCAATCGAAATGTATTGACGCTTGAGTGGTCACTGTAATTTGTTAATTATTTCAGAAAGCGTAAGTCTTTATAAACAAACAAGTGTAATTTAATAAAAGATCTATCAAATTCTATTAATAAGTTATTTATTCGGTGTAACATAAATAATTAATGAGGCACACGCATGAAATACAATTACGAAAATACGTTTGCTAAAAGTCTGATCACTTATAACCTTCTTTCATATTAAGCTAAAGCGAAAAAAATGACTGTGTTACACTTTAATTCATCGATAATGTAATAGTTTGTTAAATCCTGAAAACTTTTAATTTTATAAAAGGAAAACATCAACAAAATTAACGTAATAGAGTTTAAACGAAAGCACATTCATTTAATGATGACTTTATCAGCAAACGTTACGTTTAGAAATAACGATTTTTTTGAACTACTCGACTTACATCAAACCAGATAAGCACAACAACCGCATGCAATGTTACAATTACATTTAGACGACATTTGCATCGTTAATGACATCTTTATCGCGAATGATGAACAACGCGTTCTTGTTGTTTCTAATTTGCAGGTCCTTCGCCCAAATAGAGCTACCACCGAACGAAAGAAGTCATTCGTTGAGCCAGTGCGTTCTCTCCATAACAGCCAGATATTTCACCTTTGGTCAGTCGATCACTCTGTCGATATCACACGAACGACTGGAGCATCACCAATTCACGAAATTTTTAACTATAGGTAACTATAGGTAGGCCTGTCAGTGAAAGGTCTACTGATCCAAATTTTGACGCAAGATCCCAAACTGATTGCTTCCTTTCTATGATTTTTTGTTGTGTTAGAAATACTGATTGTATCATCACATCACTCATTCTAAAGGGTTAAAAATCTCCTTTTTTTTTAATTTTAAGATTCTGAACGTAACAGATAAATGAATGGAGCGTTACGATCATAGTCTTTTAAACCTAGCAAAGAACCCCTTTGTGTTTACGAGACCAAAGCACAATAGTCACAATAGACTGTTTTAGGGCTATTCAAGATGCAGATGTGGCCTCTATATTTAACTCGTAAAGGAATTGTGGCCTTGAGCAATCGGATGCACTCAAACGTGCTCTTATCCAAGTATTACATAATCGAGATCGTCCAGAGCCAAGATCTAAGCGAAATTCTCCATTTTCTATCGTTATTAAAATATTGGAACCCCCACGCAAAATTCTTGATCATCTCCCTGACGATATTCAACGACGATAACGAAGAAGTGGGCAACATAATCCGCCTCTTGAGAGCTTCGAGCGTGAGCAGCATCGCGCTGCTACTAGCGAGCTCTCACGCCCCCGATAACTTCAACGTTTTTTTATGGCACCCATACAAGCACGGCAACTGCGGCAAATATGAGGAGCACACCATCCCCGAAGGTGTTTGCGCTTACGGCGACTTGCAATTAAACGACAGTTTATTCAATCATAACTTCGAAAAAGAACTGGAACAGTGCACACTGAAAGTGCGAGTCGTGGAATGGCCTCCGTATGTCATCAAGACGAGGAGCAAACGAGGGGAATATGGTTTTCGCGGGTTGGAAATCTCATTGATGAATATGCTGGCGGAAGTCATGAAGGTGAACGTGGAGTACATGACGTCTGATAAAGCGGAAGATTGGGGGGACGTTTTCGACAACGGTACAACTACGGGGAGCTTGCGTCAGCTACAGAACTATTCGTTCGACATCGCGCTTGGCTCCTACATGCTGACACTCGCCAGATTCTTGGTATTCGATCAGAGTCACCCGTATATGGACGAGGCGCTAGTTTGGTGCTTCCCTTACAGCACCGTGTATGACTCTATGGCCACCATCACAGGTTAATGCATAATTTAAGGAGACAGTTATAAGCTAAGCCTAAAGAAATTGATACTAAACGTTTGTACCCTTAAAAGAGAAATTTTGTCCATGTTAGGAAATTTAACTCCAATTCCTTTCATTTTTTTTCAACAGTTTGTAAAAATTTGACCTTAGGACATCCGCCTTAACTAGCTACTTGTATCCAAACAGTCACATCAATGAATTCGAAACTGCTTGAATCTAAAACGAATATTGTATCCGTTTTACATCATTTCGTGCACTTTATCTACCTAATCACATAGGATAGATTTTTCTTATTATAGGAAAAACAGAAGTTCGTTTTTTTTTCCAGCTCAACTTAAGTTCGAAATTTGGTTGATTGTGGGCATTATCTACTTCATTCAAACGTTTCTCCTGTGGATAACTAGCCGCGCCAACGAACACGAATCGACATCATACAACACTTGGTCCAAATGCTCCCTCAAGTGTTACGCCATCATGTTAAGATCACCCGTCAACATACAGCCCAAAACACACCTAGTCAGATGCCTGACGGCTATCCTCGTACTATTCGCCCTAATTTTCACCATAATCTACGAAACACTGATGACCAGTCTAATAACCAAACCAGACATCGAGCAACGAATCCAAAGCGTCGACGATATCTTTCAGCAAAACTTCAGAATCTACACCCTTCCCAATTCGATACGCTATTTTCAATACGAGGAGAGTTCCTCGGACGCCGACGTAATGAATCGAGTGCACAAACGCTGGAAAAGCTGCAACAATATGAAAAAGTGTCTAGGGGAAGTAGCATTTAAAAAACGCGCCGCAATTTGTTTGCCCAAGCTCTACAAGGATTTCGTCTACAAAAGGTACCTTACGCACGACAAAAAACCGCTCTTGGGATGCTTAGAAAAAACCGTCGTCAGCTATCAAGTGTCTATGCTTATGAGGAAAGGGTTTCCCCTGTTGGAAAAAATCAACACGATTCTAATCCGAATTCAAACTGGAGGATTTATACAAAAATGGTGCGAAGATATTTTTTATAGAGCAGTATAAGAACGTTTCAATACAAGATGATACTAAAGATGAAGAGGAAGATGTCAGTTATGGACTGACATTTTTTAACCTAAAGCCAGCGTTCATTTTGCTAGCCCATGGTTTGTTTGTCTCGATGATTGTTTTCATTTTTGAGCATTTATATTACAGAAGGAAGACATTTTACTTTAATAAATAATTTCGATTAAACTGCCACATTTTGATTAATACGTTGCTATTGATTCGATCTGCAACTTATCTTTCCGTCCGTTCATTCGCCACCCATTCGTTCTGCCCATGCCTCCATTGCGCCTTTTCATATCTGCATGTCTATCCATCCAAAAAGAAACAAGAAACCAAAATAGTAAAAATCGGAAACCTAAAAACACACAAAAACCGAAAAAAAGCCTGAAACAAAAAAAAAATCAGAAAACCATTGTTTAAAATGCAAAATCAAAAAACTAAAACCAAAAAACACAAAGTTTAAGATCAATGATCAAAAGCCTAAAACAGGAAAACTAAGACCAAAAAAACCAAAACCACCAAAAAAGCAAAACCACCAAAAACCAAAACCACAAAGTTCAAAATCGATGATCAAAAGCCCAAAACAGAAAAACTAAGACCAAAAAAACCAAAACCACCAAAAAAGCAAAACCACCAAAAAACGAAATCAAAACCTAAACAAAACACAAAAATTCAAAACTATTACCAAAAACCAACAATCGAAAAATCAAAACAAAAAACCAAAACCCCAAAACAAAAATCAAAGAAACTAAGAAAACCAAGGAAGCAAAACCAAAAAACCTAAAATTAAAAACTTATTAACCAAAAATCTAAAACCACAAACGAAAAATCAAAAACTAAAAAATCCGAAAACCAAAAAACGGAAAACCAAAACGAAAAAACCAAAGCCAAAAAACCAAAGTCAAAAAAAGAGAACCCAAAAAATCAAAATCAAAAGTAAAGAGTCAAAACCAAAAACTCACAACCACGAACAATAACCAAAAACCAAAATTCAAACCCAAAATTAAAAGATTAAAAACCAAAAATCTAAAACTACAAACGAAAAACCAAAAACAGAAAACCAAACCCAAAAACTCAAAACCACAACCAAAAAACTAAATTCAAAACCAAAGGAACCAAAACTAAAAATAAAAAGCAAAAATGCGAAAACCAAAAAACCGAAAACCAAAACCGAAAAATCCTAGCCCAAAAACCAAAGTCAAAAAAAAAGAAACCAAAAAATCAAAACCAAAAATAAACAGTCCAAACCAAAAACTCAAAACCATAAACAAAAACCACAAACCATATTCAAAACCAAAAAAAACGAAAACTAAATAACCAAAAACCAAAAAAACTAAAATTAAAAGATCAAAAACCAAATATCTAAAACCACAACGGAAAATCAAAAACCAAAAATCCGAAAACCAAAAAACGGAAAACCAAAACCGAAAGATCAAAGCCAAAAAACCAAAGTCAAAAAAAAAAGAAACCAAGAAATCAAAATCAAAAATAAGGGGCCAAAACCAAAAACTCACAACCACAAACAATAACCAAAAACCAAAAAAACCAAAACCAAAACTAAATAACCAAAAAATTCAAACCCAAAAATCTAAAACTACAAACGAAAAACCAAAAACTGGAAACCAAAACCAAAAACTTAAAACCACAACCACAAACCAAATTTAAAACCAAAGGAACCAAAACCATAAGTAAAAAACTAAAAACCAAAAAATCAAAGCCCAAAAAGACACCAAAAAAATAAAAATTAAAAATATATAGCCAAAACCAAAAGCTCAAAATCACAAACAATAACCAAAACCCTAATTCAGAACCAAAAAAAAAACCAAAGGCAAAACCAAAAAACTAAAAACCAAAATCAAAAACTCAAGACCGAAAGCAAAAACCAAAATAAAAAATTCAAAACCATCAAAACCAAACAAAATAAAACCAAAACCAAAACTAAAAACCAAAATTAAAACTCAAAGCTCACAAACCAAAGTCAAAAAAAGAAACCAAAAAAATCAAAATCAAAAATGAACAGCCAAAACCAAAAGCTCAAAACCATAAACAATAACCAAAAACCAAATTCAAAAATCAAAAAAACCAAAACCAAAACTAAATAACCAAAAACCAAAATTAAAAACCAAAAAAACTAAAATTAAAAGATCAAAAACCAAAAATCTAAAATAACAACGAAAAACGAAAAACCAAAAACCGAAAACCAAAACCAAAACCAAAAACTCAAAACCACAACCAAAATCTAACTTCAAAACCAAAACAAAAAAACCAAAAGACAAAACTAAAAAACTAAAAACCAAAATCAAAAACCCAAAATCAAAAGCAAATAAAACCAAAACCAAAATTAAAAAAACTAAAAACCATAATCAAAAATTCAAAACCAAAAGCAAAAACCAAAAAGGAAAAATCAAAACCAAAAAACCAAAGTCATAAATAACGAAACCAAAAAAACCAAAATCAAAAAATAAACAACCAAAACCAAATAACCAAAGCCAAAAACTCAAAACCACAAACAAACAGCAAAAATCTCAAATCAAAACCGAACCCAAACTAAAACCAAAATTAAGACCAAAACCAAAAACCAAAACCAAAAACTAAAACAAAAAATAAAAATCCAAAAACCAAAAATCAAAACCGAATACTCGAAACCACAAACAAAAAACCAAAGGAACCAAAACCAAAACTAAAAAATTAAAAACTAAAAATTCGAAAACCAAAAAACCGAAAACCAAAACCGAAAAATCAAAGCCCAAAAACCAAAGGCAAAAAAAAGAAACCAAAAAAATCAAAACTAAAAATAAACAGCCAAAACCAAAAACCACAAACAATAACCAAAAACCAAATTAAAAAAAACCAAAAAACCAAAATTCAAAACCAAAAAAACTAATATTAAAAGACCAAAAATTTAAAATAACAAACGAAAAACCAAAAACTGAAAACCAAAACCAAAAACTCAAAACCACAACCAAAAGCCAAATTTAAAATAAAAAAAAACCAAAAGGCAAAACTAAAAACTAAAAACCAAAATCAAAAACCCAAAACCAAAAGCTAAATCCAAAATGAAGAACTCAAAACCATCAAAACCAAACAAAATAAAACCAAAACCAAAACTAAAAATCAAAAACCCAAAACCAAAAGCAAAAACCAAAATGAAGAACTCAAAACCATCAAAACCAAACAAAATAAAACCAAAACAAAAAAAACTAAAATCCAAAATCAAAAACCCAAAACCAAAAGCAAAAACCAAAATGAAAAACTCAAAACTATCAAAACCAAACAAAATAAAACCAAAACCAAAACTAAAAAAACAAAAAACCAAAATCAAAATCCAAAACGAAAAATCAAAACCAAAAAACCAAAGTCATAAATAACGAAACCCAAGCTAAAACCAAAATTAAAACCAAAACCAAAAACCAAAACCAAAAACTAAAACCAAAAATAAAAATCCAAAAACCAAAACCAAAACCAAAAACCAAAACCAAAAATCAAAAACCAAAACCAATAACAAAAACCAAAAACCAAAAACTAAAACAAAAAATAAAAATTCAAAAACCAAAAATCAAAACCAAAACCGAAACCAAAACATCGCAGCTGAAGAAACGAACCAAAACATCAAAACAAAATATAAAATTAATACCAAAAAAACCAAAACAAAAATTAAAAACAACCAAAAACCCAAAAATTGAATTTAAAAAAAATCAAAATTAAAAAACGTAAACCAAAAATTGAAAACCAAAACACCAAAAACTAGATAACAAAAATTAAAGACAAAAAAGCAAATCCAAAACCTCTAAATTCAAAACATCAAAACCAAAAAAAAAGAACGAAAAAGAATAACCAAAATCCAAGGTTAAAAACCCAAATCCAATATGCAATAAAAGTTGTAACATGAATTTATTTAAAATTACCTCGCATACAAAAACAAATATTGATAAGCCACAACCAACAGAGAAAATCAAAAAACAAATCTCCAAATCCCATAGACCCAAATTACGCAAAAACGTGACGGAAATGTCGTCCTCCAACTTCCAACGTTCGTCCAAATGATCCCGCTTCCATTTATTCACTAAACCGGCGTCCGCAAATCTGATCAACAACCGATCGAATCGCTCCTTGAAAGCAAAATTCTTAGTCATCAGCAGCGACATGGGTAAGAGCGTCGGATTGGAGAGGTAGTGCAACATGGGGCGCGATGATTCGTCTAAAAAATTCTTCATATTGTAGACGGCGAACAGCCTGGGGGCCGTCACAGCCGAAGTCCTGTTGAAGGCGACGTTTTGGAAACATTTGGTGAGGTTGCGGCAGCTGCGCCAGGTTTTTAGGAAGTTACTGTCGCGGAGGTAGAACGCCTTAGCTGAAGACGTCAGGTATTTGTCGAGGTTGCTTTGGAGTAGTTCGTCTAGTGTTTGAACGGGGGCGTAGTAGGTAGGTTTTGCGAGGTTACTCGTCAATCTGGAGTCGTGAATTATGGCGATTTGCATCCAAAAGAGTATGAACGTCAGGAATAAGATTCTCAAGTGGTTGGTTTTTGGGGTTTTTACGGGCACGCTGAGTATAAGGGATGCGTTTCGGTGTAACACATTGTACAAGCTTACGTAGTGCTTGTCGGTGGTGTTGAAGAACCAGAGGAGTAGTGATGAGGAAATCCAGATCGTAATGAAGGCTAGGCAAGTGCTGAGGTTGGGTAGGAGATAGGATGGTTTCCGTTGGCTGTTTGGCACGCACCAGATGTATTTTTCCATGTAGTATACGAAGCTAACATCCAGGTTTATTAATCTTTCGAAGGCCAACGTGCACCCCCCAATTGCGACGTCAGCTGTTCCTTTCATTAAATGTTGAACTAAACCGGATGAAGAACCGTTTTCGAGTATTCTACCCCAATCTTGTAACCCGATGGCGCTGAAGGAGAAACTCAAATTTAACTTCTGACCGATGGTTCTTATGATGTCGACTTCGATTCCGGCGAAGCCCGAGGGTGTTCTCAATGTATATGGGGGGTTAATAAGTAGTTTAACCCTGAGTTCTCTATGTTTATTGTTCTTAACATTTATTCCAAGAATGCTAGCGAAATATTCATGTTTTGGAGCGTTATTCATCGAAATTATAGCCCAGTTACTCCCCTCTAAATCAATACTGAAATCTCCCAAATTTAAGGCGGGGCAATTATTAAAAATTATGAAATTTAAGCTTCTGAATAGGTAGCGAATTTTTTGTATCATTCTGCTTATTGTTAGCCACATCTCTGCACTTGAGATATCAAGTAGAATATTTTTTGGTAGCAGAAGTTTAGATTCGTCTTCAGTAATAAACAGCGTTTTTGCTTCCGAATGCTTGACACTCCAATGATGACCCATTAGGAATTTTGTTAATATGTCCAAGTAATCTTCAGCGAACTCAAAACTATTTACGTCTCTTATTATATCAATTGGAAATTCGAGCGCCAAAATTCTCAGCGTTGTAGATATGGCGAAATCGAAATCACTCGTATTAATGTGATTCGTGTGTATTTTACAGGAACACTTTGATACGCCGCAAAAAAGTACGAAGCTTTTTAAATACATCATGACCAACTACGATCGCAATTTACCCAAGCAACTCGCTTATAATTATATTAATATTTGTCAAACGGTTCCCAACATCATAATTTTTTCAACGCTCGTGACTCGTGACGAAGGATAATTTACAACTGACATAGCATATAAACCACCAACTACTGTGAACAACGAATATCGCAATGAAACAATCACGCACATGGTATTGGTCAAATTTGATAGTTTTGGGAAAATCCACATTTTTAATTATTTCAGAAAAAGGAGGCGTCTGATCTCGGTCACCAATTATTTTTTCTTTACATACCGTGCGAGGTCAGCGATGAATATAATACTCGATTCCCATCGATTCGCAAATTTAAAATTTCTTCATAAATGGAATAAAAAACAATAAAAACCGATGTTTGTTCTGTTCTGCGGTAAAACATCGTGGATTTGATGGTGACGCCACTGAATTCAACCTTCGATCTTTGGACTCCAGTAGGTCAAACAAATCGCTTGTAATAGTTCCACTGCCCTCGATCTCGTGGAGGTTATTTCAAACCTATCTTTTATTTGAAAATCGTCACGTCTCTTTTTGTGTTTTATGCAGTACCTGTGATAGAAAATGTACATAAACCCGGTGGCGAGACGTATACAAGTCCTAACGCGAATCTTAACCAGCAATAAAGTCATTCCTAACAATATACGAGCGTACATTTCAACTAATGCAGTGTCCATAGCCAACGTTTGCAAAGAAATAGAAGAGGCGAAACATCCCGACTACGTCCCTAGAAAATACTGTAAGTACTAATTGTGGTCAGTGCACAAACCATTAACAATAGTGTTAGTGGTTTGTCGGTCAGTGAACAGTGGTAGACCCAGTATCAGACCCCAGCAGTTAACCTCGAAGATTTTTAAACGACCGAAAATATGAACCACAGATTTCGAAGACGCCAGCCAAACAACACTACACCACTTACTATGGATAATGCAGAAGGACGTGCTCGGTCAAGATATGTTCCTCATTGGACCTCCGGGCCCCCGGAAGCGAACTATTGCGATGCAGTATTTAGAACTGACAAACAGGGAGCACGAGTACGTGGCGCTGAGCAGAGACACCACCGAATCCGACTTGAAAACAGAGAAGGGAAATCGTCGACGGCAGCGCGGTTTATTTTGATCAAGTAAGCCCTCTGATATTCACATAGTTGAACGGCAATCCGTTAACATAACCTATAATTGGTACTAATTTTTCACAATATTTTATTTACGTCTGATGCGTTGAGGTATATAATGTAAGAAGTGTTTTAAATATATGGTTTGAGGCCGTTAAAATCCATAAAAGACGGTATTGTCCTTATATTGGAAACAATTAAAAACTTCAAACAATTTTTTTGGTGCAATGGATGGTCCTTGGTTATCTTCAAAATTAAATTACAAATCTTCTTCCTTAAAAGCAAGAACGATTAAAAAACACAACAAAGGTTGCTCTAACGCGTTTCGATAGCCAAGCTAGCATCTTCAAAGATATACTGCGAAGATTTGTATTTCAGCTTCAAACAGAAGCAGAATTGGAAATATTTTGTGTAATTATGAAACATAACAAGGTACGAATTTATTGTCGTTGTAAAATAAAAGTGCGTCATGATTGAATTCGATCAAATAAGCTTCCCTGGGCGAATTCTCCCTTTCTTTACTTTACAATTTTCAAATACGCAACATAACCTTAATCTTCTTCTTCTTCTTCTTTGTTAATGACCTTTATCCCTTGGAGCCAAGTGGCCAGCACGTTTTGGGTTGAAGGCATATATGTAATACTTCTATATGGCCAGTTCTTCGTTTCTTATGGGAAAGACTTCGCTTTCTCGCTGACTTTCACACGCATTAATGAGTCGCAAAGCGCAGGTGTTACAAATCATCTCTGCATGGCCAAAGTCAGTTGTGTACGGCCAAACATAAACACCCGTTTAACCCGCGCATAGCGATTGGTTCATTTCATTCATTCATGAGCAATACTCACCATTTATCCATATTCCATCTTTATCGGATTTGGTCTGAACAAACTCGCGAAGAGAATAGGGAGCTGGCCATATAGAAGTATTACATATATGGTTGAAGGCAAGATACCCTATAAAGGGCGCCTGGGTGGTACCAATATCCTTTTCAATATAAACATTCTAGACATAAATAAAAATTATTTAATTATTGAGACTACTTATATCAAATATATGATACAATTTCGAATATTATTAAAATAGGATTTCACATAAGTACACGTAACACATACCAGGCATAACTTAAAAACGTATTCATATAACACTATCCGTGTCAAATATTTAATAAAAGTTCAAAGATGGTTAAGATATTGTAGGATTTCACACAGATACACACATTTGCGGCCGGCTAAACCGGAACACAAATCCCAAGCTCTATTTTTACAATTTTTATGAGTAATTTATTTTGAATAATTTTCTCGAATAACTAGACCATTCCGCTGATTGATTAAACGAATACATTATTAATCGACTAAAATTACCTATGTAACACAGAGTACTAAAGTAGTACTCTGTGTACGTAACGTCACGTATAACGCCAGATGAATCGTTTTAGAAGGTTCTATGGTTTTAGAGCGCGGTCAAGGCGGCCGTGGAGGGTAGAATCTTGGTTTTGGAAGGGATAGAAAAAGCCGAGAGGAACGTGTTGCCGGTTTTGAATAATTTGCTGGAAAACAGGGAAATGAATTTGGAAGACGGTCGTTTGCTTATCCCGGCAGCAAGATACGATAAATTGCTCGAGGTATGACGCGGATTTTTCGTCTTTGAACGGTTTATGATGACGTTGTTTGAGGTAGACGTATACTAAGGAGGAGTTGGATCGTTGGAAATTAGTGAGAGTCGATGAGAAATTTAGGGTTATCGCTTTGGGCCTTCCGGTTCCTCGGTAAGATATTATGTGTCATTTTAGGTTCTAATAATTATAATGGAACTGTAGGTATCGAGGAAACCCTTTGGATCCCCCACTAAGGTCAAGATTTCAAGCCAGAGATGTATACAGCAGTTCATATCAGGTAGGTAACTTTGTTTCCAAAAATTTGAACCTTCTTCATCCGTTTTTGTAACAAAATCATACTTAATATTTATTTAGTTATCGCGAAATTTTTAATATTTATTGTTATATTTATAGTCAATAATTCTAAGTTTAGTTTTCCATTTTAATCTCAATATTTAAAACTTTTTTAGCAAAATATAGTGTTTTTCCCAAAGGTGCAATTTGTCAAATTTCCATTATTTTGTTGAAATTTCAACATTTTTTCCGAAATTTCGACATTTTTTTCGAAATTTCGACATTTTTTACGAAATTTCGAATTTTTTTTCGAACTTTCAAATTTAAACTCGAAGGTTTGAAAACAATATCGACGTTTTGTGAAAAAAGGAGAATCCTTTTAAAAAGTCGAGATTGCCAGAAAAATGCGAAATTATAAGAAAATTAAAACATTCCGGAAAAATCAATTTTTTTGCAATTAATTTCCAATTTTATTTTGAAAATTTCCACATTCTCTTAGACTTTCGTCCGTAATTAATGGGATTAATTCTTTAAAATTTTAATGATCGTACTTAACTATATTTTATTTTGTATAAAAAGCACACTTATGACATAAAATTATGAGAAGTTATTCCCATGTAAGAATTACAACAATCACTTTTACAGTAGCTGTCTTTATTTAAAATTTGAAATCATGATTTACTGTCACATTTGTTCACTACTACCGCCAGTCACATTGATTCTTAGGGAAGCTGGAAGTAAACATTTTTAATTCTCTAGAAGGCTTCACCTGCATTTTCTAAATCTTGGTCATATGAACTACTCTCTGCATTTATATTTTTTCTTGTGACATCACAGCTACGTTTGTGTTGGAAGACCAGACCAAAATTATTTAATTCATTCTGTTAGAACTTGCTCCTGGTTTTTAACAACGTTGAGCATATGAACTACTGTCTGAATTTATATTCTGATGACATAGCCGCGTCTGATTATGGGAAATCTAGACGAAAATTGTTCAATTCTTTCTACTTGGAACATTCGCTTGGTTTTTTCCTGGTGTGGAACATATGAACTACTGTCTGTATTTATATTTATTACACTGCAGCCGCGTTTGTCTTTGGAAAGACTACACTAAAAACACTTAATTGTGTATGTTGAAGCTTTCACCTGTGTTTTCCTTACATCGGACGTATGAACTACTGTCTGCATTTATATTGTTTTTGCCACCGCACTCGCATTTGTTCTTAACAATATTAGATCAAAAAGTGCTTAATTTTGATCCTGAAGATGTCGTTCCATTTGTACATATCTTGGTCATATGAACTACTGTCCATTTTTACGTTTTTATACACCCTCCTTTTTTGGAAAAACTATAAGGTAAAATTTTTGATAGTTGTGAGGCCTTCACCTAATTTTCCCTATTTTGGACATATGAACTACTGCCCATTTTTACGTTTTTATACACCCTCCTTTTTTGGAAAAACTATAAGATAAAATTTTTGATAGTTGTGACGCCTTCGCCTAGTTTTTCCCTATTTTGGACATATGAACTACTGCCTTATTTTTAGTCTTTACTCCACACTTACATCAATTTTTGTAGAGATAAGACGTAGGGGTCTCATTTTTTCTTTTGGAAGCGTTCGATTTTTTTTCTACATTTTGAACATGTGAACTACTGCTGTCATTTATTTTGTTTTCACCACCACACTGACATTATTTCTTCAGATTAGGTATAAAATTGTTTAGTTTATCTATTGAACAAGTTTTTAACTCGTTTTTGTAGGTTTTTAGCAAATGATCTACCGTCTATGTTAATTCTTCTGTAATTTGTACTGTCACACGCTCAATATATTTTTGTAGAGATACGACGTAGAAATGTCTCATTTTTCTCTCGGAAGTGTTCGATCCATTTTTCTTACATTTTGGACATGTGAACTACTGTCGACATGATTTTGTTTTCACCACCACGTTCGCGTTTATTTTTCAAATTAGGTGTATAATTGTCTAGTTTTTCTGCAGAGCAAAATTTTGGTTCGTTTTTCAAAGCCTTGAACATATGAACTACTGTCTATGTTGGTATTCCTTTCTTATGACATTAACACTTTTCGAAAAAAAATTAAACAATTACCATATTCCTTTGCGCCTCTGATCCGCTTTTTGCAAATATGGGTCATATGAACTACTATTCGAATAACCCCACTATAATTTTTTTCTCTTAGGTTAAACATGAACAAAGGTCCATTTTTTTGGTCTGTAGCTTTAGCCCATTTTCCCCTAAGGTGGGGCATATGAACTACTCTCCAAATTTCTGTTTCTGACACTAGTCTTCATTCCTGAGACACATGAATTAAACAAGCCTAAAAATACATGCCTAGGGCGACTTTTATGAAAGGTGGGTCATATGAACTACTGACATTTTCGTTGTTTTATTATCACATTCACACCAAACATTTTGGACAGACCAAGCGTAAAACTTCTTACTATCTTCGCCACACCTTCTCTAGACGTTGAACATATGAACTACTGTCCACACTTATTTTCCCGCAAAAATGAACTACAGTTGCTGCTTAACACGCTGCTACCGCACTCGCTCTTTTTCTTGGGGAGACTTGGCATAAAAATGTGTAATTGTCTTTTGGAGCTGGCGCACCGTTCGCAATTTGGAAGACTGTCGTCATTATCTTCGGATGATTCGGCGATGGTGGAAATGGCGGCGTCGCTTCCATAATCGACCTCCTCCCTGCTGGTCAGGTTGTTTTCCAATAGAGATTTGGCCGTCAGCAACACTTGATCTTTGTCTGGCTGATTTTTCTCCAAAGCGAAGTCGACGACTGGCCACCTGGATGCAGCCTTCGGTACTTTCGGAGGTGGCGGCGGCGGCGGTTGCTTCTTAATTATCTGGGCCGTTAGGACGCGTTTTCTGGTCTCGCTGCTTAACTTGATCGGGTTTGTCTTGAAGGGACAATGTTGCTGAAGGGCTAAATCCAACCATAAGAGGACGCGGTCGGTTAGGTGATTGTCTTCGGGGGCGGCCACCCTCCGTTCAACGTCAATTAGAGCCGCTAGGTTCTCCGTTTTGTTCGATTTGACGAAGCGAGCATACGGGGCGCGATTTGAGATGATCTTGGGGGCGACGAAATCGACTTCTTTGTTGATGTTTTTGGTTTTGAGGGTGCCCCCCGGTATAACGTCGATGGTGACTGTTTTCGTCGGGTCTTTGGGCGAGCAAGTTTTCGCTCGTTTCAATTTAGACGTTCTGCGGAAGCTCTGTATGTCTTGGGCGAGAAT
Source organism: Dastarcus helophoroides (assembly GCA_028583605.1). Taxonomy (NCBI): domain Eukaryota; kingdom Metazoa; phylum Arthropoda; class Insecta; order Coleoptera; family Bothrideridae; genus Dastarcus; species Dastarcus helophoroides. Next base: position 38,223,891 of record CM053327.1, read on the forward strand.
TTTCAAGCTCGGTATTTGCAAGGTTGGACTTACGATGGCGGTCCGAGGGCGACGCTGGGGCTTACGCTTTGGAGTTCTAAGTGATCGGGACGTCGGTTCCTCGTTCAGAAGAAAGTGATGGTGGCCATCCTTCCATGTGGTTCTGACGAAAAGCGGTCTTTTGCTCGATTCCCAGTGAGTCACCATTGTTATTAAGGGGGCGAATTTGGGTTTTTCGTAAACGGACGCGCTCTGGATTTAATTTTATGATCTTAGCACAATGACATGTTCGATTGATTAGACGACGGTTTAGCACGCGAGCGGAGAAATGGGGACAGGCACGACCGCTCTCTGGGACAATTCGAAGAAAATAAACGGAAACTTAGAAACCACACTTCAGATGTGGAACCGCTTGGCACACGATATGGGAGGAATTTGCGCGTTGTCGAGTGACAACCTTTTAACAAAGAGATCAAAAAGATTAAAGCTGCCCCAAATTCCATTCATTGGGGGCATTGTTAGGATGCAGCAAAAAATATTCCAAAGTCGTAACATTTCACGTGGAAAAATATAAAAATATCGACATTTACAAACTTTAGCATTTTATCGTAATTTAGTCGGCGACAATTTCCGAAGTAATTTGTTGCACGCAAGAGTGTAATTTATTACCAATTACAGTTGGGAACTTGGAAACATTAAAATTAATTTTCACAAACGCACAGGAGGCGCTGAAAAAACGTATCATATTTTAAAATGTTGTCTGCGTCAAAGTCTAGGTCTAGGGGCCCTCCCGACGTGTTAATTTATTAATAAAGTGCATTAATAAATTACTGTCATCAATTAGACCGAGGCGTGGAAAATTGATCCCATTTTTGATATCGCTAAATAATTACTGCAGCACCGCACATATTTCTATTACATGAAACTATTATTTACTCCAGCCTCAAGGACAATTTACGCGGACATAAAATATTTAAAGCAACCACTGGGTTGACAACTTCCCGCCGTATTTCTTTTAATTTCTGCAACTTATCCCCCTTTGAAAGCAACTAATTTAAAGTTTGCCTCAGTTTTTTGTAAATTTAAAAATCGGATTATATTCGTGTCAATTTGAAATTCACCTGAAGTTGAAAATTCGCTTCAATTTTAAATCGTGTCAGTGTGGAATCTCATCAGTTTGAAATTCGTATCGGTTTAAAATTTAGATTTATTTTAAAATTCACACCAGGTTGAAAATCACTTATAGAAATTCACGTCAATCGTTTTAAGATCGCATTTTAAAAATCGCGCCAATATCAAGCTTAATTCAAAATCACATTGGCCTCGTTAAAACATGTCCGTCAATTTCTAAATCTGCTCCGACTGGGATTAGTGGATTTTATTTGGGTATTATCTCACTGGCGCATTTAAATTCAGCGCCTCTGATGAGTTTGAATTTCGCCAATGGCGTCGCCTTAAAAATCGAAGCGTGTTTTTGTTTCTACCCGAGACTTCCCGAAGATCAAAAACACTGGCTAACGATGCTTTTTCATATTTTAACTAGTGCGACCGTATTAATAATTATGAAGATAGATTTATACGTAGATTACGAAGATTTAATAATGCATAAGTGCCGGCCGATTCTGTCGTATATTTGGATGCGTTCCGTTGACACACTCGCTAATTCGCAGGTTAAGGAATTTGGAATTTGAAAATGGCGCTAGCAGTGATAAAATGCACGCCAATCGGAGATAAAAGGCACCAGCATTGGGAAATCTGTGATAAAATTGATAAATAACTTGGAATTTCTCAGATAAACATTTAGGGTGGGTTATTAATTTCAATATTATTCATTCAAAGTTTTGTTTTCGTCAAATCAATGGGAAGAATTTACATGGCGGAATGCGCCTAATAAAACCAAAAACTAAACATTTACTCACCATATCCCGACATAACGCGACGCCTGATGCATCTCCGTAAATCCAAGGGAAAATTAACACAACACTACTGAATTAACACGCAAATATCACAAGCTAGAACCTACTAAATGAAAAATGAGATTCGAATTAGCAGTGTTTTTTGACAGTTACCATAGAAAGTCTTAACTGATAACTGCCAACCTAAACTTAAAATAATATTAAGAATCGAGTGTTCGCTAATGTCATTTTGAAATTTAACTTCATTAGTTTGTATTAGCAGAAATTACTTCGATACTTAAGAAAAAAAATTTAACATTTTGGCAAATAAATGATATTTTTAACCCTTACTTTGTGAAATTGTTCAATATTCATCACTAATAAAATAAATTTAACTAAAATATCTAAATTCTATGACATGATCTAAGACATTATCGGACCAAGTCTACGATATTGAAAAGCGAACGTAACAGACGCTTAACGTTAAAATGTCAAGATTTAATTGCCAATTGTCAAAATTATTTTAAAATAACAACGAAAATTTTTATTTTAAAAGCGGGATTTCGATTTGAGAAGTAGTTAATTCGGTGTCTTAATAAATGTCATTTTAATTTTTATATATCCAAAAATAATTCTCCAAATGCATTTTCCATTAAATTAATAGATGACGTATAAAAAATGCATTAAAATTTTCTCAACCTAACTAGAATGAATTAATATTTCCTCTTTGACGACAAATCGAAAAGTCGTTCTCGTTTCTTTGACACGCAACTTTGGAATTTTTATTAGCGTTATGCTCCATCGTTAATCCGATACTTTAATCAGTCTCCTGATGAATGGGACCGAATCGAATCCCATAATTAACTCGCAGCGTTGTCATCTACACCCAACAATACGTACTCGTGTCAATGGAACGTCAACCCCGTTTCGAGCCGGGGGCGGTTCGCAATAACAACCACGATTATATCTTATTTCAATCCAATTTTCCCCACTGGATGTGTGTTCGGTAAAAGTCATTTTAAGTGAATCGACGATTACTGCTTTCGTTCGTGCAATTACACAATGTGAGTTTCCAAACTATTTTCACTATTGATAATGGGGAGAAATCACGAGATTTTCACCAGCTCCTTCGAAATAAAATAGGAACGATGGTTCATGAGGCGTTTTGTTCTATTTTTTTACGCGAACTGTTAGGGAAAATTCTGTCCGATTTTTGTAATGACATGAATATTGAAGTAATTTTTGTTAGGTAACTTCTTCAGTGTTTAATGTGGAAAAAATATTATTATTTAAATAAATAAACATTATTGACAAATTTCTAAATTAAAAATTATGTTGTTCTCTTTTCTCCTTTTTTCTCATCTCTTCCCTTCTCTTTTCCCCTTTTTTCTTCTCTTATTTTCTCTTCTTTTCCATGCTCTGCTCTTCGCTTCCCATCTCTTCTCTTCTCTTCCCATCTCTTCTTTTCTCTACTCTTCCCTACCTTTCTCTCCTCTTCCTTTCTTTTCCTATTTCTTCTCTTCTCTGTTCATTCCTTCTCTTCTTTGGGCTTCCCTTCCCATCTCTTCTCTTTCCAGCTTTTCCCTTCCCATCTCTTCTCTTTCCTTCTTTTGTCTTCTCTTCTCTTCTTTGGGCTTCTCTTCCCTTCTCTTCTCTTTCCACCTCTTCTCTTCCCTTCTCTTCTCTACTCTTCTATTCTATTCTTTTCCCTTCCCATCCTTTCCCATCTCTTCTCTTTCTACTCTTCCCTACCTTTTTCTTCTCTTCCCTTCTTTTCCTTTTTCTTCTGTTTCTTCTTTTGTCTTCTATTCTCTGCTCTTCCCTTCTCTTCTTTGGGCTTCCATCTCTTCTCTTTCCGCCTCTTCCCTTCCCATCTCTTCTCTTTCCATCTCTTTCGTTCCCATCTCTTCTCTTGCCTACTTCTCTTCCCTTCTTTTGTCTTCTCTTTTCTTCTTTTGTCTTCTCTTCTCTGGTCTTCCCTTCACTTCTTTGGGCTTCTCTTCAGTTCTCTTCTCTTTCCATCTCTTCTCTTCTCTTCTCTTCTCTTCTCTTCTCTTCTCTTCTCTTCTCTTTCTTTCTCTTCCCTTTTCTTCCCATCTCTTCTATTCGCTTCGCTTCCCTTCCCTTCCCATATTTTATCTTTCCTTCCCTTCCCTTCCCTTCCCTTCCCTTCCCTTCCCTTCCCTTCCCTTCCCTTCCTTTCTCTTCTCTTTTCTTTCTTGCTCTTCCCTTCCCATCTCTTCTCTTTCCATCTCTTCTCTGCTCTTCTCTTCTCTACTCTTCCCTACCTTTCTCTCCTTTTCCCTTCTTTTCCTTTTTCTTCTCTTTTCTTTTGTCTTCTCTTCTCTGCTTATTCCTTCTCTTCTTTGGGCTTCCCTTCCCATCTCTTCCCATCTCATCTCTTCTCTTCCCATCTCTTCTCTTTCCACATCTTCTCTTCCCTTTCGATCTCTTCTCTTCCCATCTCATCTCCTCTCTTCCCCTATCTTTTCTTCTCTTCTCTTCTCTTCTCTTCTCTTCCCTTCCCTTCCCTTCACTTCCCTTCCCTTCCCTTCCCTACCCTTCCCTTCTTTTCTCTTTTTTTTTCTCTTTTTTTCTCTTTTCTTTCCTTTTCTTCCCATCTCTTCTATTCTCTACCCTTCCTTTTCCTTTCCTTCCCTTCCTTTCTCTTCTCTTTTCTTTCCTTTCTTGCTCTTTCCTTCCCATCTCTTCTCTTCTCTACTCTTTCCTATCTTTCTCTCCTGTTCCCTTCTTTTCCTTTTTCTTCTCTTTCCTATTTTTGTCTTCTCTTCTCTGCTCATTCCTTCTCTTCTTTGGGCTTCCCTTCCTATCTCTTCTCTTTCCACACCTTCTCTTTCCTTTCTATCTCTTCTCTTCCCATCTCATCTCTTCTCTTCCCATCTCTTCTCTTTCAACTTCTTCCTTTCCCTTTCGATCTCTTCTCTTCCCATCTCATCTCTTCTTCTCTCTTCTCTTTTCTTCTCTTCCCTTTTCTTCCCATCTCTTCTATTCTCTTCTCTTCCCTTCCCCTCTTTTCTTTTCCCTTTCCTTCCCTTCCCTTCCTTACTCTTCTCTCTTTTTCTTGTTCTTCGCTTCCCATCTCTTCTCTTCCCATCACTTCTCTTCTCTGCGCTTCTCTTCTCTTCTATACTCTTCCCTACCTTTCTCTCCTTTTCCCTTCTTTTCCTTTTTCTTCTCTTTCCTTCTTTTGTCTTCTCTTCTCTGCTCTTCCTTCTCTTCTTTGGCTTCCCTTCCCATCTCTTTCTCTTTCCACTCTTCTTTCCCTTTCTTCTCTTCTCTTCTTTTTCTTCTCTTCTCTTCTCTTCCCTTTCTCTCTTCTCTTCTCCTCTCTTCTCTTCCTTTCTCTCTTCTCTTCTTTCTTTCTCTTTCTCTTCTCTTCTCTTCTCTTCCTCTTTCTCTCTCTTCTCTTTCTCTTCTCTTCTCTTCTCTTCTCTTTCCTTTCTTTTCCTCTTCTCTTCTCTTCTCTTCTCTTCTCTTCTCTTCTCCTTCTCTTCCTTCTCTTCTCTTTCTTCTCTTTCTCTCTCCTTCTCTCTCTCTTTCTTCTCTTCCTTCTCTTCTTTCTCTTCTCTTCTCTTACTCTTCCTTCTTCTTTCTTTCTCTTCTCTTCTCTTTCCTCTTCTCTTCTCTTCTCTTCTCTTTCTCTTTCTTCTCTTTCTCTTCTCTTCCTTCTCATCTCTTCTCTTCTCTTCTCTTCTCTTCATCTTTCTTCCTCTCTTCTCTTTCCTTTTCTTCCTCTCTTCTCTTCTCTTCTCTTCTCTTCTCTTCTCTCTCTTTCCTTCTTCTTCTTTCTTCCCATCTCTTCTATTCTCTTCCTTTCCTTCCCTTTCCTTCCTTTCTCTTTTCTTTCTTGCTCTTCCCTTCCCATCTCTTCTCTTCTCTCTCCATCTCTTCCCTTCTCTTCCATTCCCTTTTCTTCCCACCTCTTCTCTTCCCTTCGCATCTTTTCTCTTTCCATCTCTTCTCTTCCCAATTTTTTTCTTTTCTTCTCTACTCTTCTCTGCTCTTCCCTTCTCTTCTTTTCCCATCTCTTCTCTTCCTTTTCCTGTTCCTCTTCTTCTTCCCTTTTCTTTTTTTTTTCTCTACTTTTATTTTCTTCCTCTTCTATTCTCTTTCTCTTGTCTTCCTTTCTCTTTTAATCTCTTATAATATTTAAATGACAAGATAATGCAAGCTTTAGAAATCTGTTGAAAACTTGACATTTCCAGCGGCGCCGTCGTTTCTCCGTTCACGTCACCATTGCAGACATATCTTTTCCAGGAAATATACGAAGAGATGACCAAATTGGCACCAAACGCGCCCGCTGACAAAATACAGGCTGTGCTATCGTGCGCCTTCGCGTTAAACACCAAAGAGAGTCAGGCTTTGGGATTCCCCGATTTTCCGATTGATAACGCGCGATTGGCAGGCACTACTTCTGGTAATAGTTAATCTTCCACATGCTCGATGCGTTTGATTACGAATTTAATTCCCCAGGAGCGAAATCCAAACCTGACAGCGTTTAACGTCTTGTACAGACTCTACCCTTACAAACTGTTTATCAAAGACGGGATACCAAACGTGGAGTCGCTGCTGGCGACCTTTAACGTAGCACCTGATTCGTCAGGATCACGTTCTGCTCAACGGTTGGGAAGTCGTGGGATCTACGTGGAGACTAACTATCAGAATGCCATGATCGAGGAGATGTTGCAGACGATTGAAGTGTCCGATTTCTGCGTCGTTGGTCCTAGAGGTTGCGGGAAGAGTTTGCTTGTGGACCAAATCGCTGAACGTCTAGGTAAAGAAACCGAGAACATAGTCCTGTATCAGGATATGACCTCCAGGGATTTGGTTCAGCATCGGACCACTTTAGAGAACGGGGATACTGTTTGGAAGTTCTCCCCGTTGGTTCAAGCGGCAGTAGACGGAAAAATAGCCATTTTGGATGGTGTTGATAGAGTGCATCCTAGTACCTTATCAGTATTACACAGGTTGGTGGTTTAAGCCAAATTTTTAGGGCGTTTTCGAGGTTGGTTAATTTCAGGCTGGTTCACGATAGAGAGCTACAGTTATTCGATGGTAAACGGTTAATTCGTCATGATAGATATCAGTATTTAATTGAAGAATTGAACATCAGCAAGGAAGATTTAAATGAGCGAGGAATTTATCCGATTCATCCGGATTTCCGAATTGTGGCCATTGGGGAACCACCGGCATTGACCTCCACAACCGGCAATTGGATGTCACCGGAGATGTTGAGTCTGTTTGTCTTCCACGAAGTCAGAACGCTAAGTAAAGAAGAAGAAATGCACATCATTACAACTAAGGTAAGTGTACTTAATAGATTTTTGGTACTAATGGGTTTCCTTTGATTGCTTTATTTATTTAATTTTAATTCTGCACTTTTTGTGTTTTGTTGAGTATTTGCAGCCGTCAATTAATCATTTTTTTACATTTTCTTTTCTTCTCTTTCTTCCCCTTATTTTATCTTCTCTTTTTTCCACTCCTCTTCTGTAATATTTTCCTATTTCCTCTATTCTCCTTCTGTCCGGCTCTCAAGACATTGTATTGAATCAAAGCTAGTTTCGAAGTTCCAAAATTTCTTTCAGCATGGACCATTCTCAAAGCATCTACACAAGATTCTAGAGCTAGCACACATTCTTCGCACCAGCAACGACCTAACCTTGAACAAACTGGCTGGCCACCTATCCACTCGGCAGCTTCTAAGGATAGCGGCCAGAATGAAATCGTTTCCAGTCGAAAACGCCCACGACACCATCAACGAAGTATTCATGATGAAATTTCTACCTCCTTTAGCTCGTAAAGCTTTAGAGAATATTCTCCACAAGTTAGGGATAGAACCCCAAGACACCGACAATATTGACAACGGTATTAAATGCGAGAGCGACGGCGAACTATTAAAAATCGGCAACACGACCGCCAAAGTCCACAAAGCGGAAGACTTGTCAAAAGTGCCCAAAGTTCTCTTCTACGACGTACCTCAACACCTCAGACTCATGGAACAAATGCTGCAAGACTTCCAACTGGGGCAACACTTGCTCCTCGTTGGTAACCAAGGCGTGGGGAAAGAATAAAATCGTTGATCGATTCCTGGAGCTGTTGAACCGCCCGCGAGAGTACATTCAACTCCATCGGGACACCACCGTGCAGACGCTCACCACCCAACCGACAATGAAAGATGGGCTTTTGGTGCACGAGGATTCCGCGCTTGTTAAAGCGGTGAGAACCGGCCACGTCCTCGTCGTGGACGAAGCCGATAAAGCCCCCACGCACGTCACCTGCGTGCTGAAGACTTTGGTGGAATCCGGCGAGATGAATTTGAGCGACGGCAGGAAGATCGTCGCCAAAGCCACCGCGGATAATCACGTGGAAATGCATCCGGATTTCAGGATGATCGTCCTGGCAAATAGACCGGGATTCCCGTTTTGGGCAACGACTTTTTCGGGGCTTTGGGGGACTTGTTTAGTTGTCATGCGGTGGATAATCCGACGCGGCAATCGGAGGTTGAGTTGTTGAAGAGCTACGGCCCGCAGGTTCCCTTGAAGACGATCAAAAAGCTGGTCGACGTCTTTGACGAGTTGAGAACTATGGCGGATAAAGGTTTGTTGAATTATCCTTATTCTACGAGGGAGGTCGTCAATATTATCAAACATCTGGAGGTAGATTTAACAAATGTCAATTATCGAGTGGTGTAATGTTATTTTTTTCAGAAATTTCCAAAAGCTGATTTGGAAGACGTAATTTTCAATGTTTTTGATTTTGACAAGTATAATCCGGAAATGGTGTCAACTTTAGGCGACATTTTAGTCAAGCATGGGTTCTCAAGTGCCAATATCTTAAGTGCGGAAGCGGCTGCGGTAAAACGAGCGAAGGAACGTTTGCAAGTCACCATCAATAGGCATAGTGGGTAGGATAAAATTTGTCTTTTTTCTTTTCGTTTGCTTTAAGATTCTATTCATTTTTCTTCGTTTCTCTTGTATTCTTTCCTACTCTTATCCTTCCATTTTTTCTGTTTTATTTGAAATTCTGATTTTTTTCAAAATGTTCATCTTTTTCTGGAAATTACAACACTTTGAAAATTTTGATTTTTCTCTTCATTTAGTTTCACTTCTTTTATCTTCCATATCTTTGCTTCTCGCTTCTTTCTTCGCTCTTCTCTTCCCTTCAATTTTTTCTGTTTTATTTGAAATTCTGATTTTTTTCAAAATGTTCATCTTTTTCTGGAAATTACAACACTTTGAAAATTTTGATTTTTCTCTTCATTTAGTTTCACTTCTTTTATCTTCCATATCTTTGCTTCTCGCTTCTTTCTTCGCTCTTCTCTTCCCTTCAATTTCTTTATTCTCTCATTTGTTCTCTTCCCTTCCCATCTCTTCTCTTTCTTTCCCATCTCTTCTCTTTTTTCCCATCTCCTTTTTTCCATCTCTTCTCTTCCCTTCCCATCTCTTCTCTCCCCTTCCCATCTTTTCTCTCCCCATCTCTTCTCTTCTCTTTCCATCTCTTCTTTTCTCTGCTCTTTCTTTCTCTTCTCTTCTCTCCCATCTCTTCTCTCCTCTTTCCTTTCCATTTTTTCTCTTTCCATGTCTTCTCTTCCCTTCCCACCTCTTCTTTTTCCACCTCTTCTCTTCTCTTTCCATCACTTCCCTCCCCTTTTCTTCTCCTCTCTGCTCTTTCCTTCTATTCTCTTCCCTTTCCATCTTATCTTCCTATATCTTCTCTACTCTTCTCTTCCCTTCCCATCTCTTCTCTTTCCATCTCTCCTCTTCCCATCTCTTCTCTTTCCTTCCCATCTCTTCTTTTTCCATCTTTTCTCTTCCCTTCCCATCACTTCTCTCTCCTTCCCATCTCTTCTCTTTCCTTTCCATCTCTTCTCTCCCCATCTCTTCTCTTTCCATCTCTTATCTTCCCTTCTCTTCCCTTCCCTCCCCATCTCTTCTTTTTCCATTTCTTCTCTTCCCTTCCCATCTCTTCTCTTTCCATCTCTTCTTTTCCCACCTCCTCTCTTCTCTTCTTTTATCTACTCTTCCTTTCTCTTCTCTTTTCCTTCCATCTCTTCTCTCCTCTTTCCTTCCCATTTTTTCTCTTTCCATCTCTTTTCGTCCCATCTTTTCTCTTCTCTTTCCATCTCTTCTTTTCCCATATCCTCTCTTCTCTTTTCTCTGCTCTTCCTTTCTCTTCTATTCCCATCTCTTCTCTCCTCTTTCCTTCCCATCTCTTCTTTTTCCATCTCTTCTCTTTTCTTCTTTTCTCTGCTCTTCCTTTCTCTTCTCTTCCCATCTCTTCCCTCCTCTTTCCTTCCCATCTCTTCTCTTTCCATCTCTTCTCTTCCCTTCCCATCTCTTCTTTTCCCACCTCTTCTCTTCTCTTTCCATCTCTTCCCTCCTCTTTTCATCTCTTCCCTCCTCTTTTCTTCTCTTCCCTTCTCTTCACTGCTCTTTCCTTCTATTCTCTTCCCTTTCCATTTTCTCTTCCTATATCTCTACTCTTCTCTTCCCTTCTCATCTCTTCTCTTTCCTTCCCATCTTTTCTATTTCGATCTTTTCTTTTCCCTTTCCATCTATTCTCTCTCCTTCCCACCTCTTCTTTTTCCAGCTCTTCTCTTCCCTTTCCATCTCTTCTCTCCCCATCTCTTCTCTTCTCTTTCCATATCTTCTCTTCCCTTCTCATCTCTTCCCTTCTCTCCTCTTTCCTTCTTTTCTCTGCCCTTTCCTTCTCTTCTCTTTCTTCCCTCCTCTTCCCTTTCCATCTCTTCCCGTCATTTTCTCTTTCCATATCTTCTCTTCCCATCTTTTCTTCTTTTCTGTGCTCTTTCCTTCTCTTCTCTTCTTTTCCCTCCTCTTCTCTCCTCTTTCTTTCCATCTCTCCTCTTTCGAATCTCTTCGCTTTCCATCTCTTCTCTTCCCTTTCCATCTCTTCTCTTTTCTTCCCATCTCCTTTCTTTCCATTTCTTCTCTTCCCTTCCCATCTCTTCTCTCCCCATCTCTTCTCTTCTCTTTCCATCTCTCATTTTTCCATCTTCCCTCTTCTCTTCTTTTCTCTGCTTTTCCTTTCTCTTCTCTTCCCATCTCTTCCCTACTCTTTCCTTCCCATCTCTTCTCTTCCCTTCCCACCTCTTCTTTTCCCACCTCTTCTCTTCTCTTTCCATCTCTTCAATCCACTTTTCTTCTCTTCCCTTCTCTTCTCTGCTCTTTTCTTCTATTTTCTTCCCTTTCCATTTTCTCTTCCTATATCTTCTCTACTTTTCTCTTCCCTTCCCATCTCTTCTCTTTCCATCTTTTCTCTTCTCGTCCCATCTCTTCTCTTTCCTTCCCACCTCTTCTCTTTCCATCTCTTCTCTTCCCTTCCCATCTCTTCTCTCTCCTTCCCACCTCTTCTTTTTCCATCTCTTCTCTTCCCTTTCCATCTCTTCTCTCCCCATCTCTTCTCTTCTCTTTCCATATCTTCTCTTCCCCTCTCTCCTCTTCCCTTCTCTCTTTCCTTCTTTTCTCTGCTCTTTCCTTTTCTTCTCTTCTCTTCCCTCCTCTTTTCTCCTCTTCCCTTTCCATCTCTTCTTTTTCCATCTCTTCTCTTCCCTTCTCATCTCTTCTCTTCCCATCTTTCCTCTTTCCATATCTTCTCTTCCCATCTCTGATATTTCCTTCTTTTCTCTGCTCTTTCCTTCTCTTTTCTTCTCTTCCCACCTCTTCTCTCCTCTTCCCGACCCGTCTTTTCTTTTTCCATCCCTTCTCTTCCCTTCCCATCTCTTCTCTTTTCTTTCCACCGCTTCTCTTTCCATCTTTTCCCTTCCCATCTCTTCTCTTTTTTCCTACCTCTTCTCTCCCCATCTCTTCTCTTCTCTTCTCTTCTCTTCTCTTCTCTTCTCTTCTCTTCTCTTCTCTTCTCTTCTCTTCTCTTCTCTTCTCTTCTCTTCTCTTCTCTTCTCTTCTCTTCTCTTCTCTTCTCTTCTCTTCTCTTCTCTTCTCTTCTCTTCTCTTCTCTTCTCTTCTCTTCTCTTCTCTTCTCTTCTCTTCTCTTCTCTTCTCTTCTCTTCTCTTCTCTTCTCTCTCTCTCTCTCTCTCTCTCTCTCTCTCTCTCTCCTCTCCTCTCCTCTCCTCTCCTCTCCTCTCTCTCTCCTCTCCTCTCCTCTCCTCTCCTCTCCTCTCCTCTCCTCTCCTCTCCTCTCCTCTCCTCTCCTCTCCTCTCCTCTCCTCTCCTCTCCTCTCCTCTCCTCTCCTCTCCTCTCCTCTCCTCTCCTCTCCTCTCCTCTCCTCTCCTCTCCTCTCCTCTCCTCTCCTCTCCTCTCCTCTCCTCTCCTCTCCTCTCCTCTCCTCTCCTCTCCTCTCCTCTCCTCTCCTCTCCTCTCCTCTCCTCTCCTCTCCTCTCCTCTCCTCTCCTCTCCTCTCCTCTCCTCTCCTCTCCTCTCCTCTCCTCTCCTCTCCTCTCCTCTCCTCTCCTCTCCTCTCCTCTCCTCTCCTCTCCTCTCCTCTCCTCTCCTCTCCTCTCCTCTCCTCTCCTCTCCTCTCCTCTCCTCTCCTCTCCTCTCCTCTCCTCTCCTCTCCTCTCCTCTCCTCTCCTCTCCTCTCCTCTCCTCTCCTCTCCTCTCTCTCTTCTCTTCTCTTCTCTTCTCTTCTCTTCTCTTCTCTTCTCTTCTCTTCTCTTTCCTTCTCTTCTCTTTCCTTCTCTTCTCTTCCAATCTGTTTTCTCCTCTTCCCTTCCCATCTCTTATTTTCTCATCTCTTCCCTTTTCCTCTACTCTACCATTCTTTTTATTTTTCTTCATCTTCCCTTCCTTCCCTCACATTCTGTCTCCCACTAAGATTGTATATAAATGCAAAAGTGTTGAAAATTAGAATTTTTCCAAATAGACTTAGTACAACTGCTCCAAAACATGGCAAGGAAGATCCCAATAACGATCCCCATGTTGGAGGTAACACTTGGGCCGGTGGCACAGGCGGCAGGGATACAGCTGGTTTGGGGGGAAAAGGTGGCCCCTACAGACTCGACAAAGGACATAAAGTCCATCAGGTATTACTATCAACATTTACTTCTGCATTAAAAATGATTGAGTGTTCCGTAATAGAACTAAATTAACAGAGGTAGTATTCACTTCTTTACCACATCGATAATTGAGCAATTTGGGTATTTCACCAACAAAACTAGCATTATTAAGCGCACTATTTATCTAAATGATTGGCACCTTATCCCATCCATCAATTTTAAATTGAATTTTCATTTTTATTACGTTAATATTGTTGTAAGTGCCCAAACTGCAACTACAAGTATCAGTTAACTAATTTTTTCTCCAAGGAAAGTTTCTTATGCTGTCAACACGCTGATCTAATCAACGTCGAATTTTCCTATTTTCACTCAAGTTGTCGTAGCTTTCAGATGAAGAAAAGAACGCAGTCCCCGAGCATATCAAGAGGGCGGCCCGAGAGATGGGCCAGAAAGCCTTCCAAGAGCGACTAAAAGAAATAGGAATGAGCGGATTCGACGCCTCCTTGTATTCCCAATTTTACGACTCCGTAGCGCGCCACGTGCAATCCCTTCGAGTAATACTCGGGAATTTACAGGCTAAAAACAAGGAGAGACAGTGGACAAAGCATCAAACTTCTGGGGAACTGGACGACGCCAAACTCATTGATGGTGGGTAATTTAAATCAGATAAAGTGAGGTTATGTTTGTTATTGAACAGGTTTACTGGGAGAGAAGACGGTGTTCAGGCGCAGGACGGAGCAAAACCCGGAAATGGGAGCCCCGCAGGTCAAACCGAAGCTGTTTAGGGTCGTTGTGGACGTCTCGGGCAGTATGTACCGGTATGTACCTAAACGTCATCTGTCAACAGTGTCATAACACTTTGGTAACATTTCACACAATTTTACAAGTCTCTAAGCCATTCCACGTCTCAAAGTTTGTCCATTAGTCGAAAATTATTGAATATTTATGTTCATAAATGTCGTGTTTTTTCTCTGAATTTTGGATTTTCCTTCTGTCGACTTTAATTTGAAAATTATATTTTTTCTAAAATGTGAACTTTGAAACTGAAATTTTGAAGACAAATCCTTTGTTAAGCTTGGAATTTTTCCCGAAATTTGAACTTTTTTGAAAATTTTGAATTTGTGCTTGAAGAAAGATTTTGATTTTTTTCATAAATTTTAAATATTTGTTTGAAAATTTCTGCTTTAAAACTGGAATTAGTTCCCCTTTTATAAAAGCCATGACAAACCATTGACCTAACACCAATTTAAATAACGTCAGATCGAACTGTAATCCCGTGTTGTAGCTTTAACAATTACGACGGCCGCCTTGACCGAGAACTGGAAGCCGTCGTCTTAGTAATGGAAGCTTTCGAGGGCTTCGGCGACAAAATCAAATATGACGTCATCGGTCACTCTGGGGATACCCCAAGTATAACCTTCGTAAAACGCGATGAACCCCCAAAAAACAACAAACAAAAGCTCGACGTCATCAGGGTTCGTTCGTCAACACGCTTCGTCGGTGAAACCCTAAAGTTTTTACTTTTAGATAATGCACGCTCATTCCCAATTTTGTTGGACCGGCGATCACACCTTAGAAGCCACCGAATTGACCGAAATGGCCGTTAACTCGCTCGCCGAAGAAGACTGCGATGAGGCCATTTTGGTGGTGCTGTCGGACGCCAATTTGCAACGGTACGGCATCCCGCCATCCAAACTGGCCGATGCTTTGACGGCTAAGCCCAAAGTTAGCGCGTACGCCATCTTTATTGGGGGATTGGGCGACCAAGCTGAAAGGTATCAACTCACGCTATTAGATAGACTTTTTGATTTTTCTTCTTTTGTGTTCTGTGGCACTTTGGCGCCATTGTTCTGTGACGTGTTGCATGCCCCAGTACAGAATAAGAGGTATAAAATGCGTAATCTAATCTAAATTTCAGGTTAACAGAGAGGCTGCCGGCCGGGAGAGCTTTCATCTGCACAGACGTTAGAGAACTACCAGAAATTTTGAAGCAAATATTTTCCTCTTCAGTTAATTTTTAATAATCAAAATAAGTGAGGTTATGTTGTGACAAATTATATATTTTTAGGTTATATTGTGATAGTATGATAAAATCGTACGGGTGTGATTCAACTTTATATTTTATACAGAAAGATGACGTATTTTAAAACTGTTATGTAAATAAAACTTGTTTTATTAATCCAATTATTTATTTCATAACCTCTAATAATTCCTTACGTGGTATTTGGAAATGAAAAATAGAAAGCAGGGCATGCCACAGATAAAATCTAATAAATAAAATCAGTGAATGAAAAAAGCTTTTTAAACAACATCGAAAAGTTGGATAATCAAAATTTTAAAAATCAATAATTATTTCCAAAATTAAAAACCAAAATTTTTTAGATAAATCGTCATTGCAGTAATCGAAAAACCGAAATTACAACAATTAAAATTACACTAAAACTATAAACGCGAAATTTTGTTTATAGGAAAACAAGAATACATTTTAAGACTCGAAATTTCAAAAATCCAAATTTTTAGATAATTGTTGGGAATTAAAATTATAAAAATCGAAATGTTGACAACTAAAATGACAAAAAAATGAACATTTTGAGTTCAAACTTAAAAAAAAATAAAAATGTTGCAAAAAGTCTGACATTTTACCCCCTCCCAATGGTGTGTACTGCAAAAGCTGATCGAGAAACTAAGAAATATCAAGTTTGCCAATTTTATTTGAGGTAGAACGGTAATTTAGTTATAAAACGGTAGATCTACCGTAAAATCGGTGAATCTGGCAACGCCGGATGAGATTCCTTTGCACGGCCTGTATAGCACGTTATCGCATTGCGCTCAAGACAGAATCTGTATATCATTCCCAATTTGACATACTTAACCTACACTAGCTGCGTGGTTTGGAACTATCCGAGTAGCTCAAATAATTCATTAAAATTTAGAAGTACGACGCAAATACTTATTCATCAACATATAAAGAAAAAATGTTTCTAAATTCATCACTTGTCTAGGAGTGTATCAAGGAAAGTAAACTTCTCCAAATCTGCCAACCTGGCGACAAATACGTCTAAATATAACCGTAAATTCGAGCGAAATCAAGTTAGTTATTACATTCTACATCTAGTTTTATGCCTCATTGATCTAAGTCGAAACGTAAAGCCTATTTTCAATTTTCGCGATAACACTTTATCAATTTGACAATTCAAATTTTCGTGTTTACGATTGGCGGCGCCGACGGACGCTAGCGACGGCATTATGGGATCAAAATGGTCTGTGACAACTCTCACGAAACATAATAAAGGTAAAATAAACATTTCTCTCACAAGTGAACTTAAACAAACAAAATCGCTTTGTACGCTTTCGCAGCCCCTCTCGCGTTTCGATACGAGAGCGAGCCGCGGGTGGATAATACGCCAATTTATCGCCATCGAACATCGAACACAACCTAGAACGTCAAAATTATTTAATTCAAAACAAAAGCGAGACGGTTTTCGACTTAAGTGTTTCTTCCTGTTGCAGTTCGCGGATTTTAACGTGATTTGCCACGATGTACGAAGAGGAGGATACCAGTTATAAAGACGGCGACGTCGTTTGGGTGAAATTGGGGGCCTACTGGTGGCCGGGCGAAGTCAAAGATAAAGCCAACGTGCCGGAGGATGTCAGAGAGGATTTGCCGGAATACGCCGCTGTTGTTAAGTTTTTCGAAGAGGATTATTAGTAAGTTGCTTTGGTTGTTATTTTGTTGGGTGTTTGTAAGCTTTGTGGGAGCCAACTTGATATCCTTCGGTTAGTAGATTTTGATCACTGAAGGAAGCGATTATAACCTCAAAGTATCAAAATAAACGAAAGCTTTGGCTGGTTTTAGCTTTTAAAATTGGGCTGAGACTGTATTAGAAATTTATTTGTTATAGAATAAATTGTATGTTAATAAAATTGTAACCCTTGAGATAAAATTTCGACTTTCATTTTAAAAAAAATTTTTTAACCTTTTTTCGCGGAATTTTAGTATTTAGTCCCGGAATTTCGAATTTTTCATTATTTAAATTTTAATTCTTAAAATTACGATTTTTCTATTGAATGAAATCGATTTTGAAGTTGCTAATATTTCGAATTTTAGTTCTTGTAATTTCATTTTTTTTTTCGACTTCTCGAAATATCGATTCATTAGAAAATTTCGATTTAACTTCGTCAAATATTGATTTTCAATATTTTGATCGCCCAGATTTGCAATTTTTTTTATCTGTTATGCAATTTTAATTTCTAGATTCTTAAATATTGAATATAAAATATTTAAAATTTGAATTTTTAAATTCTTGAAGTATCGATTATCAAAATTAAAACTTTTTATTTCTCGAAATTTCAAATTTTGATTCATAAAATTAATTGTATTCTCAACATTTTAATTTTTCAATTCTGGAAATGTGATTTTTCAAAATTTATTCGTTTAAATGGTGGAAATTTTGATTTTTTTTTATTATTACTGAAATTTTAATTCTTAAAATTTCAGTTCTCGAAACTTTGATTCTCAACATTTCTATTTTTTTCACAAAATTTCGAATTTTGGATTCTTGAAGTTTCCATTTTTTTATTCTTAAAATATTGATTTTTCAGTTCCAGAATTTCGATATTCTCGAAATATCAATTTTTTCTCAAAGTATCTTAATTTTAATTCACATAATTTAATTTCCCAATTTTCGAAATATCGATTTATCTCAAAAATATGGATTTTTAATTCTTAAAATATATAAATAAAATAGTGGTTGCCCAAATTTTCCATTTTTTTATTTTCTATTTACACAATTTGGATATCTGGTTTGTTAAAATGAATTTTTGATTCAAAAAATCTGTATATTTTTAATTCCTGAAATATCGATTATTAAAGCTACGACTTTTAAATTGAAATTGGGGTTTTAATTTGTTTATTCTTAAAATTTTGATTTTAGAGCCTACTCTAAAAGATTTTTAAAATGTTCGAATCTCAAAATTTCAATCCCTAAAATTTCCCCCTTTTTCTCCAAAGTTCGATTTTTTTCCAGATCTTAATTCATGAAATTTAATTTTTTTCTCAATTTTGGTTTTTCAATTCTAGAAATTTCAAGTTTTAAAATTTTGACTTTTCAGTCCTCAAAGTTTTGTTTTATTTTTTTGGTTTTTCGATTATTGAAATTTCGAATATTGAAATTTATTCTCAAAATTTCCAGTTTTTACATTTTGAATTTTCATTTTTTGAAATTTCAACTCTTTCAATTTGGAAGTTGTCTTCCCAAAATTTCGATTTTTCAATTCACGAACTTCGATTTCTTAGTTTCCAAATTTCGATTTTTGATTATCATAGAATCTATTTTTTAATTTGATTTAACTGAAATTTTCGATTTTTCAGTTTTCGAAATATTGATTTGTCCCTTTCCAAATTTTTGCAAATTTCAGAAATTTTTATTTTTAATTCTCGTTTCGATTTTTAATTTTCGTAATTTTGATTTTTCAGTTCCCTAATTTCAATTTTTTTAGTTCTGAAATTTCGGTTACAAATGCCCCTAATCGATTTTTTATTCTTAAAATATCGGTTTCCAAATTTTAGATTTTTCTTCAATAATAACACGTTTCGTTTTTATTTTTACAGTGAATACGTTAAAAATAAGGACAATATTTATCCGTACAATTGCGAAAGAAAAACCGACTTTATCAAAAAAGGAATGGGTTAGTATGCCCCACTAGGCGTCATTTTTTTTCCCTAACGTCTCAATTCCAGGCGCCTTCAGGGCCAAAAACCCAAGAATGGAAAAGTTTCCCAAAAGATGTCACATTAGCCGAGGTGAAAACCGGCGGTAACGAGAACATCCTCAGCGAACCGATTTTCTCTGAGGTTAAAAGGAACTACGCCGCGGAGATATTCGGGCCCCCTACCCCTAAGAAACCGAAAGACCCCACCAAAACTAAACCGAGTAAGTCAAAACTGATTCCTTAGTTTTATGTCTCATTTTTCAATTTTTTATTATTTTCACTCTCATTGTGAATTTTTAAATTTTTTTACCTTTGAAGAACAAAGTTATTGTTGTTCCAGAGTCAAAGGCGTACGTTCCCGTCATTAGCCATCGCAGATTTCTGGGGTACGACGACTACGAGGTTAGGATTATGATTCAGGATCCGTCGAAGAGGGCGCCGTCGCCCGATCTGATACCTGAAATCCCAGTCGACGTCGGATTCTTATCAGTGCCCCACGTGCTCCTACAAAACGGACCGCATCAACTTGATAATGCAACACACCCGCTTGCACCAAGAGGGCATCTTCGAAACCAGACAGAAGGTCGTGAAGAAAATCAAAAGGAAAGTCTCAACTACACCCAGGAAACCCAGAAAACCTAAGAAACCGGTGGAACCGGAACCAGTAGAGGAAATACCCCCACCCAAAGAAGAAAAACCCATCGAAAAGACGTCAACGAACATCAGATCTGATTTACTAGCTGACTGGGAAAACGATGATCTATTAGATGAAGAAGACGTGGATTTATCCATGGATGTCACCGCGGAAACTGAAACTAGCAAAGAAATAGTAGAAACCACAAGCCCGAAGAAATCCTCTTGTTTTGATTTCGACGAAGAAGAAGAAGAAGAAACTCCGGTGGCTGCCCAAGAAGGACGAAAAATTCCCAGGGTTATACCCCCGAGTGAAAAGAGGAAATCCTTCGAGGACGTCTTCGCGTTTGAATCCGAGGAGCAACAAAAAGCGCGAAATATTTTAGAAGAGAGCCAACGCTTGGCGAAGATGGGGGAAGGTTTTGACGATTTGGACACCGTCGCCGACGACATACAGAGAGACTTTGAGAGCTTCCTCGCGGAAACTGAAAACCCTGACTTGCCGGACTTACCCCCTAATACGTACAAGTGCGAGCAAAATTTTCACTCGGTTAAGACTATAAAATTCCCGGATAAACCACCGGAAGTGTCGAGTGATTCAGTGAAACCCGCGACTGACGACCGCCCGTCTTCTCCGTTAGCGCGGCGAAGTTAAATCGCCCAAACCTACCAG
The DNA here is from genome assembly GCA_028583605.1 of Dastarcus helophoroides. Classification (NCBI taxonomy): domain Eukaryota; kingdom Metazoa; phylum Arthropoda; class Insecta; order Coleoptera; family Bothrideridae; genus Dastarcus; species Dastarcus helophoroides. Next base: position 38,243,778 of record CM053327.1, read on the forward strand.
TGAAGTGGCGACGAAACTAACCAACCCCAAGAAGCGCTTCGTTAAATCTTTCGAGGATTTTCGAGCTGAAGAGGGCCAAAGAAGAAAATAAGCGTCCCGAGGAAGAACCAAAGCCGCCATTCAAGCTGAAAACCCAGCTAATTTCGAAAGTGGAAAACGAGAATTCTTCGACCAGACAAAGTGAGAGAAGATCGAGAAGCAGATACGCCAGATCCCCCACCACGACACACAACATCATCAACGATTTGTTCTCCCAATACGACAAGACTTCAACAAAACCGGAGACCGATGGCAAAATCAGCTCCAAAAAGTCTAAATACACAAAATTTACGAAAGCTTTCACCGACGACTACCAAAGCGACGCCGCGTCTCCCTCTGAGAGCGAGATCCACCGTCACCTCGACGATTCCGACACCGCCATCAAGACGAATCTGTCAAACTTCGACAATCAAAACGAGATGTCTGTACTAACGGGGGCGCCCGAAAGCGACAAACTCAAAAACGCCACTGAAGAAAGGAGAACGGGCGTCAGAAGGTCCACAAGGAAATTCGGTTCTGTAACACGGGACATCTCTTTGACCGTGGACAGCCCTCCCATCGATGTGGAGAATTTTACAAATAAAGCGAACGAGTCAGTAACCAAAACCCACTCTACGATTAAAGAGAGCGATCCTGAACCTAAGGTGCTCGATTCTGAGCCTAAGATAAATGATCCTGTGACCAAAATAGCTGATTCTGTACCCAAAATGGATGAGTCTAAGATAGACGATCCCCTGACCAAAATAGACAATTCTGAACCCAAGCCCAAAATAGATAAACCTCTGACCAAGATAGATGATTCTGTACCCAAAGTGGACGATTCTGTACCCAAAGTGGACGATTCCTCGACCAAGATTGACAGTTCTCTGACGAAACAAGATGATTCCACACTCCCGTTGGCCAAAGCGAGCGATTCTACTGCCAAACCGGACGATTTTACGAAATTATCCGAGGTCGACCCCCCTGCGCCTACAACAGACGATTCTGTGGCTGCTAAATCGGGTAGTTCTTTTGTCGAAGATTCCGTAACTAAATTCGAAAACTGTCCTCATGAAAGACCAAATTTCGAAGCCCAATTCATTACTAATTCGAGTTCCGCGGATGTCATTTCGTCGAGAACGCGAACGAGCAGCAGGAGACGAACTAGAAAATTCTTAGATGCAACAGAAGACACAGTGGAGGAACCGCCGTCTTTACCAACCGTGTCAGACAGTTTTGTAGTATCTACAGAGGAACCAGCTGCTGTTCACGTAAAAACCAGATCGCGACGAAGCAAACATTCCACGAATGTTCCCGAGGCGTTGACTATAGAAGAGCAGCTGTTACAAATGGAAACGGAAACAGAAGCAGTTTTGCCCCCATTAGAAATGAATCCGTACCGAGAAGAACTCGAAGCGATATTGGATGAAAGTAGAACTTTACCGACGACTGCAACGGAGCTTTCACAATCAAAAAGATCTAGGCGTACCAGATTGGATCCGTGTTTACGACCAGAGGTCTTGAGGCAAAGAAAGAGGAGTACCCGAGCGGAAGAAAAAGATACCGAAGTAACAGACGCGAATATTACAAATGAAAACATTTCTACCGAACTTGAAGGGGAAGATACTAATAAACAACCAAAAGATGCAAATAATACACTCGGAAATACAAATACCAAGCTGAAAGACACCACTAGTACTCTTGACGTATATACTGAAGTAGATATCAACACCAAAGTACGAGGCACTAGTACCAAGCATACCACCGATGATACCAAATTGGAAGAAGCCAGTTCTATAGGAAAACATAAGAGTACCAAGTCAAGAGATGCAGGTATCAAACCAAGAGACACAGGTAGCAAAGTGGAAGAAGATGGTAACATCACAGCAGAAGATATCACTGTAGAAACCGATCTAGAAAGTACGGGTACCAAGATAGAAGCTACCGGCACCAAGATAGAAGATACCGTTACCAAGATAGAAGGTACCGATACCAAGCTAAAAGATAGGCGCACGAAGAGAAGAGATGCAAGTTCCAAGCTAGATCTTGTCGGTACCAATGTTGGTGATGCTTTGAAATATGCAGAGACCAAACTAAAAGATAGAAGGTACTAAAAGGAGAGAGTCGAGTCCCAAAGTTGATTTAGATAGCGCTAGAGTGAAAGATGTAGATACCACGTTAGAAAGTGCTAAAACCAAATTAGCTGGTAGACAACTAGATATTGATACCGAACTAAAAAATGAAGATGCGGAACCAAAATACGACACCAAGATGAAAAATACTCCAGAAGATTTAGACACCAATTTAGAAGGTACCAGTACCAAGCTACGAGGTAAGGGTATCAAGCTAAGAGATGTAGAGTCGAGCGCCAAGGTGAAAGGTATCGATACCAAGCTTGAAAGTACCAGTATTAGGTTGAGAGAAAGGAGCACCAGGCTAAAAGATGCGAATTCAAAGCTTGATTATGACATTGCCAAAATGACAGACCCTATTACCTCTCAAAAAGAGGACACTGAGATAGAAAGTATCGGTACCCAGCTAGTAAGTACCAGACCAAGAGATGCGAATTCTCATCTAGACATCCAAATAGGAGATTCTGTTACCTCTCTGGATGATGTGAACACCAAATTAGAACCTTCTGGCGCCAAGCTAGAATGTACCAATACCAAGCTAAGAGGGAGAAGTACCAGATCAAGAGATTCGTGTTCCAAGCTAGATTGTGACATTAAAATAAATGACACTAGTACTTCTCTGGATGATACGGACATCAAGCTGCAAAATATTGATACCAAGCTAGACCGCACCAGTACCAAGCTAGACCGCACCAGTACCAAGCTAGAGCGCACCAGTGCCAAGCTAGAGCGCACCAGTACCAAGCTAGAGCGCACCAGTACCAAGCGAAGAGATAGAAGTAGTAGATCAAGCAATGCGAGTTCCAAGAAAGATTATGATCCTACTAAGAAAACAGACACTAGTACTATTCTGGAAGATGCGGATACCAAGCTGGAAAATACCAAACTCGAGGCTCCCAGTACTAAGCTAAGAGATACGGATATGAAACAAAAGAACATCAGTATAATACTGGACAATGCGGATGTAAAACTACTAGATAAAAACACCAAACTTAAAAATAGAGATACCAATCTTACAGAGACGAGTATCAATCTGGAAACGGTCAGTACTAAGGTAAAAGATACTGGTATCACTCTGGAAGATGAGGATGCCAAAACAAAACTAAAAGATAAGAGTACCGACATGAGAGATTCTGGTGCCAAGGAGAGAGATTCGAGTACTAAGCAGAAAGATTCTGGTACCAAGGAGAGAGATTCTGGCGCCAAGGAGAGAGATTCTGGCGCCAAGGGGAAAAATTCTGCTACCAAGGAGAGAGATTCTGGTGCCAAGGAGAGACACTCTGGCACCAAATCGAGACATTCTAGTATCAATTTGAAAAGTTCCGGAACCAAACTAGAAAGTGCCGGAACCGAGCTGAAAACTACTTTGGAAAATACTGAAACTAAGACAAAAGATTCCCATACCAAACCGAAAGAGACGAAGACCAAGGTGGAAAGTGCCAGGGAAAGAAGAAGGAGCAGTAGATTTGAAGATTCGACTACTAAACTGAAAGAAGGCAGTAACTCTTTGTTTGATATCAGTACTTCTTGGGAAGGTGTCAGTAGTCACTTAGAAGATGCCGGTATTCGCACAAAGCGGGAAGGAAGTTTCGAAATTACGAGAGATGAGTATCCAAACTGGAAGATGCCAGTAGCCAAGAAAAGGTCTAGTACCGCTTCGGAAGATACAGACACCAAATCAAGAGATTCAAAGATCATCCTGAAAGAAACCAATTTGAAAAATCCAGATACTAAACCAAGCGATTTAAACTCCGAGCTGAAAGATGCCAACATTTTTGAAGATAAAGCTGCCAAACCAAGAAGTACAAATATTAAGCAGAAAGATACGCACACTAAGGTAGAAGGTACCAGTATCAGGCTAAGAAGTAGGGGTATTAGTTCTAAGAAGGAAGAAGTTGGTACCATTTCGGAAGATACAATTACGGTTCTGAAAGATACAATTACGGTTGCTGGAAGAGCCCATTCTGGAAAATAAAGTTATCAGTACAGAACTAGGAAATTTCGTACTCACAGATAAGGATAGTAAGTTAGGAAGTTGCCAAAGAGGCAGATGGTACCACTCTGGACAACGCGGAAATCGTCGGCACCAAACTAAGAAGTAGGGGTACCAAGCGGAGAGAAAGTGTTTCCAAGCAAGAAGATTTAAGTACCAACTTAAAAGGTGCTAGTGCTACTTTGGAAGATGCGGATAGCAAACTAAAAGATGCAAATGTGAAAGGTTCCGCTACCACACTTAGAAGTGCCAAAGTAAAACTTACAAATATATTAGAAGCCAAAGCGGATTCTAGTACCATTTTAAGTGGTGCGGATACCAAGTTAGAAGGTTCCATTATGAAGCTAAGGAGTAATAAACCGACAGATACGGTAAAACTACAAGATGCCACTACACAGAAAACTACTTTGGAAAATACGGATATGACGCTAAAAGACAAAAGTATCACTTTAAAAGGTGCAGATTCTAAGCTAGAAGATACCGCCGCCACGCTGGAAGCCAGTACCATACCGAAAGATGCAAGTACCACTTTGGAAGATAAAGGTGCCGGTAGGAAACCAAGAGGTACGAATATTCAGCTAAAAGATATGAAGTTAGAAAACGTCAGTTCCAAACCAAATGATACCCATATCAAGCCGGAAGTTGGTACGACCAAACTAAGGGGTAGGGGTAGCAGTGGTACCACATTGAAAGATGAGAGTACCTCTTTAGAAGACGCAATTACCACTTTAGAATGTTCAAGTACCACACTAGAAGGTGTCAGTACAAAACGAAGAGCTAGTAGTACCACTTTGGAAGATGCGGATACCAAACTAAAAGGTACCAGTGCAAAGCGAAGAGATAGTCGTACTACTCTGGAACATGTTGATGCCAAAGTACCAGGTGTCAGTAAAAGTGCTAATATTACTCCAGATGATCAGAAAATCATGAAACCAAAAGAACCAAGTGCGGCACTAAAAGATCCCAGTACACAACTAGAAGCTGCTGTGACTGAAGAAACAAGCTTTATGACTGAAGAAGCAAGCTTCAATTTACAAGATGCAACTGTCAAGGCGGGTCCTGGAAGCATCGGAATCACTTCACCGAAAAATGCAGGTGCCCGGGTACAGCATACAATAACCAAAGTGGAAGTCACAGCACCAGAAACATCAACGGTACCACAACTTTCCGAAAGAGTGCTCCGAAAAACGCGAACTACAAGATGGGACGTCAAAACACCAACCAAAAAAGCGAAAGATGGCAAAATAGAATCACAATTTACCAATCAAATCTTGGAATATACCTATACAAGGACGAAGAAATCCGATTTGAGCGAACTGGAAGATTCACCGACGCAACCGACAGTTTCGTCTGTAGACGAATGTAAACAACCAAAGGATCCAATAATACAAGAAATAGATTCGTGTACTCACGCTAGAAAACCCAAACTGTCCTGTAACAATTTTGAGTGGGTCCGCAACAATCTCGAGTATCCCCGAAATACTTCCAGGTACCTCCTCAACACTTTCAAGTGCCTCTGCAATTCTGTTGAGTGCCCCCGCAACACCGACTGCCTCCGCAACACTTTCGACTACCCCTGCAACACCTTCGACTACCACCGCATCAATTTCAAATATTTACGCAACAGATTCAAGTGCTTCTGTAATTGATTCAAGGGCATTCCTCTTGGATGCAGGAACATCGATAAAAGAGCATGAATTAGTAGAGGAAACGTCAGAAATTAAGCAGCAGTTAACCACGAGAGGAAAAGGTAGAAAAAGGAAGCTTACACCGTCGACCAATGAAATAAATCAATTCGAAACCCCAACGGAATCACATTCAACAAAGTTAGATCAAGAACCAGTAGATTCCAAGGTTCCGCAGTTTCAGAAACCAGTAGAAACGCTGGTTGCTTCCGAAAGATCACAAACGTTTAACGAGGAACCATATAAGGAAATTGACGCCACAGCAGCGTCAAATTTAAAGAAACACCACCACAGAGCACCCTCAGAACCTAAGGAAGAATCAAATTATAAACTGACAAGGTCAAGATGGAGATCGCGTTTTGAAACGGAACCGGAATCAACGTCACAGGAAACTCAAAAAATATCTTTTGAGAACTGGAAAGCTTCAACTTTAACATCGGAAGAAAGAGAGAATTTGCCGAAAATAACCTCAAATTTCGATGAATCAGTTGCGGGTGATTCAGTAGCGTCCTACGCTAAAAAATCAGGAAGGAAATCGAGAAGTGACCGTATAAAACCTAAATTAGAAAAGTATAACCCAAAATCTGGAGGATTTCGACCAGCTTTAGAAGACTCGTCAATAGTAAAAGATCAAGAGAAATCAGCAAGTCAAAGTGGTTTTAAAATGGATACTCCTGATGAATCATCTGTAGTAAAAGGTTCGATAAACCTCGAGACATCAAAAATGGAACTTCAATTCAACTTGGAAGACTTTGCGAAATTTGAAACCAAAATGGAAGCTGAAACGGGTCCTTCGATAAATTTTGACTCAACGCTGGAAGGTTCCCCAATGCTGGGAACTAAATTAGAAAGCTCCGCGAAGTTGGAAGAAACCAAACTAAAGGATACTGTTAAGCTGCACACCAAATCAGATAACTTTGACTACCTTTCCAACTCAGAGGACTTGATTCATCAGGAAGCCAAATTAGAGGACTCAGGCAAGCGGAAGACCAAATTCGAAGAGTCTGCTCATTTGAAAACCAAATCAGACGACTTGGCCAAACCGATGACCAAACCAGAACAATCGACTCTAGACGACTTGGCCACACCGATGACCAAACCAGAACAATCGACTCTAGAGGACTTGACCAAAGTAGAGGACTCGTCCAAGCTGGGGATCTGCTCAGAGGACTTGGTACATCTGAAGTCCAAACCAGAGGAGTCGACCCATCAAAGTGCCAAACTAGAGAACTCGTCCAATTTGAAGATCCAAGCGGAGGACTCGGCCCATCCAAAGGCCATATTGGAGGACTCCTCTCATTTAAAGACCGAACCGGAGGATTCGGCCCATCTAAAGACCAAATTTGACGACGTCGCGCAATTTTTGACCAAACCAGCTAGCTCGATCAACAAACCAAAAAAATTGATGATATTTGACAAACTAGAGTTGTCTCTAAGTCTGGAAGCCGATTTAGCAAAATCTATGAAGATGGATGCCAAATTGAAAGAGACTACACCAGAAGATTCGGCAAAAATAGAAACTGAGCTAGGAGGTTCGATTAAAACTAAACACGACTCGAAAACCCTAGCCTCTAGAAGATTCAACGAGCCTGGAGATCGAATTGGAAAACGCCACAACTCCCAACACCAAATTGGAAGACTCAAGGAAGCTGAAAACGAAACTGGATTTGACGATATTAGAAGCCGAATTAGAAAGTTCGAAGAGGTTGTTAGCTGATTCGACGATGTTTGAGACCAAAGAAAGTTCGAAGAGAATGAAAACCAGCTTAGAAAACTGGACCGAATTAGGAGATTCGAAACGGCTGGAGACAACAGAAAATACGACAAAGTTGGAAACCAAATTAACTGATTTAATGAATCTAGAACAGAACTCTTCCAATTTGGAAGGTTCAAGCGAGATGAAAACCAAATTGGATGTGAATGCCAAATTAAAAGAATCAGTGAAAGTCGAGAAGTCAAATTTACCCAAAGTGGAAGACGCTGACATGTTCCAGCTGGAAGCAAAGTTGCAGCTGGATGAAGCAAATTTTGATTTTGACGAAGCTAGTCGCGAAAACAGGAAACAGCAAAATGAAAACGGACGGAGCCAAAGCAAGAATAGAAGAGATATTGTCCGGGTGGGAGGATTCCATGGACAAACCTAAATTGGATTACGAATTAGACCGAAAACTGGGCGAGGCGGAAGAGACCGCTTATCCAAAGAAATACCATGAAAGCGACGATACCAAAAATTTTGAACCACATCGAGAAGTCGCCAAACATTTGAAACTTCCCCAAGCGGATGATACCAAATATTTGAAATTGGATAAAGTGGAAGAAACCAAAAATTTAAATAGTTGACGAGGCGGAGTCGACCACAGATTTAAAGCTTCATAATTTGGAATTTGAAGAAGCGGGAAAAGCTAAAAAATCGAAGCTTGATGTAAAGGAAGAAACCAAGACAGTTAGAACTTCACCAAGGGGAGCGAAACCAAGAACTTGGAACTTAGGCAAGCGAAAAAACCCTTGGATTTGGAACTTCCCCAAGAAGGGGACTTTGAACTTCGCCAAACTGTGGACTTGGAACTTCGCCAAACGGAAAAATCCATGGACTTGGAACTTCGTCAAACGGGGGAAACCGTCAAATTTCAGGAATCCGATCAAATTGGGTTCTTGATTAACCAAGAGGATGTTAGCCAAAATTCGGGTTTGAATTCGCTTCTTTGGGGTGAATTCGATGGGAGAATGCAAGACGAAGCTACTGACTTACGGAAAATCGCGAAATCGAAAGACGAAGCAGTTTTAGAAGGAAACGCTGACAGAATGGCATTTGGATATAGATCTTGTGATACTGGAGCCGCAACAGAATGAGAGGCCAAGGACTCGACGAAATTCAACAAAGAAAGTCGAAGCGATACCAGTTGGTGCGCCCTCTTTGGCAGTTGATTCATCTGTCCCAGACACTGCACACTCTCTAGTTGATGAAGTCTCTTCGACAGTTGTGACCGTTGCGCCCTCTCTTTCACTTGACGGATCTTATCTATCAGTGGATGCACCACACAAAACCAGAAACGATACCAGGAAAACAACAACTGAGGTGGAAAACTCCGAGCTGTATAAACATTTTAAGGACGATACCAAGATGATGATTGGTGGCCAGAAGGAGGTGACTCATTTGGACTTTTTGTCCGATTGGGGGGATTCCGGAGACGGATCGCCCGATTCTAACAGTAAGGCGGAGGATCTGACAGCTTCCACCACTAACAAAGGGGTAATCTGGCCCGAATCGGGAAGAAATCCAGACGAAACGAGTGGGTCCTCCTTGAAAATCCCCCAGATTATTTCAAAGGAGTTTGATCTTGGAGTTACCAAAGCTAGAGGTATCAAAACGTCGAATGATTGGAACGTTTCGTCCGATTTTGGATATCCACTGGGAAAAACGGAAGACTCGAGGAAAGAGGAAGAAATAGACGTGGTAAGTTTGGACGGAAAGAAGGCGGAATTTGATAAAATGCTGGTCGAGCATGGGGCAGTGAAGGACGAAGCAAGTTCGTCAAAACCACGCGGGAAAAAAATCGAGTACGACGAAGTTGTGATACCCCCGGTTGAAAACCTGACGGTGGTGTCTGAGAAAGATTTGGCCGAAGGTCAAGTTGAGATAACAACTACCGGGTACACGGAGCCCCAAAAATCCTCGTTGTTTAATTTTTCCATGGATTTTTATGAAGACAAGATGGAGAGATCGAAGCTTCTCCAGAAGTTGAAAAAGTCAGAGAATGTTATCGAATACAAGGAATTTAGCAATCAACCTGACGAGAAAGATGACGAAAGAGCGGAGATCGAAAATATCGAGAACGAAAGCGGGGATTCTCAAGGTTCCCTGACTTTGTTAGATGAAAAAGTGCCATCAATTCAACCGCTGGTTATAAAAACGACTGTAAAAAGCGGGGATTTGACAGATATGTGCGATTTAGAGGATCATATTCCCTCATCGCAAATCGTCGCTAAAGAAAATCTCGTCGAGACGCGTATAGAAGAGCTGGTGAACAAAAAATTGGAGATAAATACTGAAATTGATAAAACTGATGAGAAAGTTGAAATTAAACTATTTGAAGCTTTAAGTGGATCGATGTCGGATAAAAAGAGCGGAGACTCGAAAAGTGGACCCAAAAAATACAAAACTAATCGTTAAGTCGGCCATAAAGAGCAGAGTAGAAGCTAATAAACCGAACAAGGCGATTATATTAAGCGAAAAAATTATAAAACCAGCTCAAGATATCCCATCGGGGAAAAAATTACCTCTAAAAAGGGCGTTAGAAGATCCTGACGAAATAGAGAGATTCATTTTAAATAAAACTCCAAAGCGAGACAATATCGCTCAAAGACCAAAAATATCTCTGAGTAAGCCAGTGACCCCCAAAAGTCAAGTTGTAAGGACTACAGCGACGCCAACAGTCCAAGTAAAATCGACGCCTACTTTGCCTAAAACCAGCGGAAAAGCCAAAATTTTAAATCAAACGATCATAACACCGTCCGGCGAGATATATCAGCAACCAAAAACTCCCGTTGTGGCAGACGACGCAGATTTCGATATAAACTCCATGCCTATCGTTTTATCAGACGAACTTCCTTCGGAAACCATCGAAAATATGCCCATCGTCATCAGCGACAACGCTGCCAGCTCACCAACCATCGTCACCACCTCTCAAATTCAAATTTTAAACAAAACCGTTGCGTCCAGCGTCTTACTACCCCGAAGTATAAGCCAAAAGATGGCCAGACCTCCAAAAATACTTCAACCACCGACACCTCGACCAAAATCATCCACATCGCTCCTGACCACCGCCCCACAACCCGGCAAATACCTAATAATTCCACAAAAACCGCCAGTGATCCCAAACAAACCAACAACATCTCTTATATCGAAGAAACCCCCTTTAATCCGACGCACAATCCCTGGTACCCCCACCAACATCCAAAACGTATCCCAGGCCACCACCGGAAACAAAATCATGATCGTCACCAACCAACAAGGCCAACAACAACGCCTGCTGCTCACACCCGCCCAACAGAAACTCTTCGGCGTGGCCGGCGCCACCACCAAAATTGCCAAAACCACCCCCTGCCAAAACCAACATCCTCCAGAAAACCATCTTCGGCAGAACAACTCCGACTATCAGCCAAATCTCCTACGATCGCCCCCACCCAACAGAGATTCGTCACGAGGCCCGTCAAGAAAATCATCGCGCCACAACCCAAAATCGCAGCTCAACAGCCCAAGATCCTGATACACCAGCAGACGAAAGTGGTCCCGAAGATACCGGAAGGGAATTTGGGACAAAGTTTGGGCCAGAATTTGGCGCAGATTAAGTTGGGACAGCAGGCGAAATTGGGCAAACCGAAGATTTTGAATCAGCAGGCGCAGCAGTTTTCAAAGACTCCCCAAAGGACCATTCTCATCAAAAACCATCAAGGGCAGACCGTTCGCAAAATCCAAGGCACTGACGACGCCTTATTAGACCAACAGGTGAGTGAGTGGAATAAATCTCACTCTTAATTTTAATTAAGGGTGAAAAAATTTAAATTTAGGATTCGTTCAAATTGAAGATCAAATGAGACTGAATCATGTGAAAATTGAACTAGAGGATGATCTAGTTTAACTTTCACTTGGCTTGAATTTTCTTAATTTGTTCTCTGGTTTGGTCCTCAGGTTGGATCAACTTGTTTAGTGTGACCTTCGGGTGGACTGAAGTATCCAATTTGGCCTTCATCTTGAGCAAATCCTCTGGTTTAATCTTCAGATAGGTCGAATTCTTTGGTTTGGTATTTTAGAGATAAATCTTCTGATTTGATCTTCAGCTTGACCAATCTTATAATTTGCTCTTCAGTTTGATCAAGTTATGTTTCTTAATTTCCAATTTTCCATTAATGTAATAATACGAATTGTCACTAACTAAAATTTGATATTTTTTTCTCCTACCATATGTCTTACCAAATTTTTGAAAATTAACAGGTGGCCGAACAGCTTCAAGCTATTAAAGCCAGCGGCGGCTTCAAGATGCAGCAGCAAGAGGTCCCAAGTCCTAAAACTGTCCCAAAACCCAAACGATTTCCGCCGAAACGGACAATAATCGAAACGAAAACTACCCACAAAGTGAGCTCCTCGATACCGCCACTGGCGCCCATCGCTAACAAAAAGACGGAACCAGCGGAAACCAAACCTCAAGAGCGACCACCGAGCCAATTAGTCCTCCAATGGGGGGCGGGCAACCAAACAACTTTAACTGAAGGCCAGATACTGGCTTTACCCAGCGAAACCGTCGACGGCCAACCCCAATCCTACATGTTGGTTACGGTGGACGAATCCGGCAATTTAACCCCTTTGAACAACGAGGCGTTAATGTCACTGGACCCTAATTTGGGACTAGGTGGAGATTTGAGCAACGTGGTGCTGCAGTATGATCAACCGGAAGAATCTAAAACCAAAACGACGGAATCAGCAGCGTCATCTGGTTCTCCAACCGAGAGTAGCGTTGTTGAAATGCCGCAACTCGGCGAGACTGTTGAAACCCCTAAAACGACCGAGCCCCCAATCTCTCCTAAATCCCTCGTCGACGAAGCCTTAGAATCCACCAATTTAGCGATAGCGTCGTCGAGCTTCGACGCCCCAACGACAGTAGGCGCTGCCGAAACCTCCGAGAAGGTGTCCGAATTGGTAACGATCCAAGAAGATAAATCGCCGATGCCGGCCAGTGTGCAGGTCGCCTGCAACATCAACGGCGAAGGCGGCCAGCAACTTATCTTCACCGGAGATCCGATAACGACCCAAAAATTCCTCGACTCCCTCACGGAAGGAAACACGGATTTGGCCAATATTTTGGCGAATGCCGAAGGCAGCAGCTTCATAATTCAGGCCGACGGGCAACAGATTTTGATCAACGCTGAACCTGACAATCAGATGCTGCTCTCTGTCAACACCGAAGGGTCGGAAAACACGGAAGCCGGCGGTAACCCGATGTTTGCGACGCAACCGCCCAAAAACCAGGATATTTTGGCCGCCGCTTTAGCGGATACTGATGTCTTCCAACAGGAGCAGGTGACGAGTCAAAAGAACCCGCAACTCAGTCCGGGAAATTCCCTCTACCCCATGCACGTCAGCAACGTCTTAGAAACCAGCTTGACGCTAAATTCGCCCATAATGACACCTTTAGAAGTCCCTAGTACAAACAACAAGAAAATACCTGATGAGGAAGCCGACATTCTGACCCAGGTGCCTAAAAACGTCGATCTCCCGATTACGATCACCGATCCTAACATTTCTCAAACGGTGGCGAATCAACAAGCGTCGTTAATGGCCACAGAGTTACAAACCAACTTGGAGCTATCCCTTCCAATATCTGAAACTACCATGTCTGCCTCCTCCGAGATGAACAGTCCATCGTTCGTTTACTCTCTCCCGGCTCTGGATGTTCCTGATGTGGATATAACGCAGAAGACCTTCAGCGGGAGTATGCCGTTGCTCACGGAAGACGCCGAAGATGAACCGCAGAAAAAAACCACTGACCCATCGTTCTTGGAAGAAGGACTCTGCACTCTCGGCGGGGAAATGTGCAGTTCGCTTAGCGAGCCGCCACCGGAGATGTTCGACATCCCTGTTGCCGCCGCCGAAAAAGATGCTAAAACGTTGGAGGAAGAAGCGGTAAATTCTCCGGTGGCCACCAGTGAAGATTCATTGGAAATACCGATGCAACCGCAGATAGTGACGGCGCTCAAAGATGGCGAAGGCGCGCTTAAGCGGAGTACGCCATCTGGGGACGATTCTGAGGGGCCCGATACTAAAAAGTGCAAAGTGGACTGAGACAGTTGTAAATATTACTGTATAGGGTAAAGTTCTTTCTGAAATTAGTTCTTCAATGAAATTGTATATATTTATTGTTATATGTACTAAATGTACATAGTTAAAGCTTTTTCATTTTCAATTACTTTTTGTTTAGGTAAACTGCACTTAAAAATAGTTATGCTATTACGTAGGTGTATTTTTAGAATAGGATTACGTGTCATTTTGTGTGATGATCCAACTTGTTGGTACTGGAAAAATTTTCGTAATTTTTAATTTAAGTTAGATACATATTACATACCCTGTTTAAATATCATTTTATGTATAATTTTATTAAAAATACATTACAAACGTAGTGTTGTTTATTTTCCTCTTTGATTCTATTTGCAGGAATTTCAACCGCAAAGATGTATTTGTTTGATAAATTTAAAATAAAATAAAACCATGACACAGTTATATGTCTGCCGGCATATAACACAAGGAACTACCTAATTAATAAAATCTCGATATCAGTTGAACTTTTGTCAAAATTCCAACCATTTTTCAAATTTGATTTCAACATTAAACCTATTTTTTTTAAAGAAAATTTGACCCTGTTAAGTTTGAATTGTTTTTGGAAATGTTCTTTTTTCTTAAATTTACGTTTTATAATTTTGACTTTGAAAATCGCGACTTTTTGGAGAATCTTTTTTTTAATTTGAACTTTTTGTAAAAACGGTTTTTTTAGTTTTGACCTTAAAAAATCGATTTTTTTAAATTTTGGACCTAATGGCAAATTGTTTGCTATTTTCCTGAAATTTTATGCTGAAAATCGAAATTTCAAGCTTAGTTTACTTTTAAATCAATCTTCCTACAAATTGTCAGCGCTTTGTAATTGTTTTTTTAAATTTGATACATTTTGAGTGGATCTGGTTTTTCAAAAAATGGTGCGAAACGTTTTGATCACCGCTTTAGAGACGACATTGTTAGTTTTACCCGCCGAAGCAGCCGGCAGCTGGCCTTATACCTGTTATTTTTAATATAGTTTTATGTTTTTTTTACCAATTTCATTAAAAACTTACAAAGAACACAACCTTGAAACAAAAACCACATTTACCTGGCTAGATAGAAATTAACTAAGGCCAGTGGGGTCAATGAACCTTTGACATTAAAAAAATGTGGTGCCTACTTTTACATTACTTAAATATTAAAAGAAGGGTGCGTCATTTTCTGTATTTTTACTAATTTTACCATATATTTATAAAGAATACAGCACTGAAGCGCAAACTGCATTCGTTTGGCTAGATTGCACTGCGGTCAATAACCCTTTGACATTAAAAAAATGTAATGCCTACTTTTATATGTCATCATACATTTACAAACCACTTTGAAACAAAAACTGTATTTTTTAATTTTAGTTAAAATTTCTGTTAAATAAAACTAAAAAACATGTTTCCAAGCAATAAGAGTTTACCAGGAAGTAAAATTGTATTGTCTGGTTACGACAAAGTATAACTGAGCCCAATGGGGTCAATGACCTGTTGACAGTTCAAAAAAATGATGCCTACTTTTAAATTAGTCCTTTAAAGCATAAAATATTAAATGATGAAACGGCTTATAAACAAAGCGTTGTATATAATGCAAACTTTACACTTTTCAGACCCATTTTGATATGATTTTGTATAAACATTTATGGGGTCATTTTCTCTACTACATAGAATTTAGCGAAAAGAAGAAATTTTACGACAAATGACATATCAATTGACATTTAAGTTGAGTGTTCTGTGATTTAAATTAAATAATGATATCTTCCTAACCTAGTTATAAGTTATTTATGCGAGTATGAAATTGTGTTAAAATCTTAGATAATTAGTCAAAGGTTGAAACTATAAGACGCTATATCAGTTTAAGAATGTCTTGTCTTGCAATCAAAAACGTAAGCGAATTATCTGTTCGAATTCGCCTTATTAATCATCACATACTTTTTCAGCTATTAGGTACAAACGCACGGCTGCAGCCCCAATGGAACCGATTTCTACATTCTTCGGCGGCGTGCGCGAAGTCCCAGTCCGGAAGGTACCGGATTACGCCCAAAAAGGACTTTCCGCTGACCTACGAAATGGCCAATCCGCCGCACCAAATTCGCCCACCGTAAATCTTGGAATTCGTGGAATACTTGTAAGGTTTGTTATGTTTTATAGGGCGAGGTCTTTATAGAGTTTTTGGTTGTAGCTAACGTCGAAGGTGGTCTTAGACCGTCAGAAACCGCCGTTGAAGATGTATTTATAAGAAAATTTGTCACGGGTACCTGGCACAGTTTGTTTGTTAGTGAAATTATAATTAAACGGCAGCATAATATAATCAGGATAGCTGGAATCGTTAGGAGGAGTGTCAGTGCTAGAAAAATGTATTTTCTGATTGGTTATACAGAAGAATTGTTGAGTTTTTGGTTACAGTGCCCGATTAAGATGGAATTACAAACTGTTGCGGATAAGAGAGATGTAGTTTTTAAATATATTTAAAGTTTAATATAATAATTTAGAATTTTACTTGGTTTTTTCTTGACCTCCTAGTTTATTAATATTTAAAATATACATTAAAAAGATGCGTCATCCCTTGGATGTGCAAATTAGCACCAATGATATATTAGTTTTTAATTTTCGGACGACTTAAATACCTGTAACCATCATTTGTGTATCTGGACATTTTGGGTATTATCAACTTCAATCTAAATTTGGAATTATATTTTTCCTTTCACCGACGAAAAGCTTCGTAATAACCCTTTTAGCACAATACGCTGTTGTTTAAAACAAGAAGAGTTCTTGGTTCAAAGTAAATTGCTAGTGCTTATTGACCTTTTGATATTTCAAATATCTAATGCCTACTTTCAAAGTAGGCATATAATTTTTAAAATGTCAATAATTGTTCTTTAGATTTAGAGAATGGACTTATACTTTTATAAGTAACCAGCCTAAAGATAAAATATGGAGGTAATCTCTACTAATATTTAAATATCCATTTGAGGAATGTTTTAAAAACATTTGCGATTGAATTCAAGAAAAAAATACTTACAATCGCCCAGAAAGCTTTAGATATTAATCCTGCGGCAAATAAGGCGGTAATTTACGGTAAACTCGATAGGTTGTAAGTGCCAGATTTGGAAGGAAAAAAAGGCGGGAATTTTAGAATAGTTCAATTTAACTTAAAAAAAATAATATAAAACGATTTTAAACAAAGATTTTGTGATAAAATGGTAATTTAACTTTGAAAAAATTAAAAAAAGACTTGAATGTCATTAAATATTTATTAGAAAATTACAAATGTTTGAAAATACATTATATTTAATCTAATAAAACTGATCCAGATATAATTAAACAACTTTTACTTTATAGAATAAAAATTAATGTGAATTAATCAAAATGTTGGCTAATTTAGGGATCAGTATCAGCAAATATTTATATTAGAATTGTTAAAATAGATTCAAACTAACATTGGGTATTTTTGTACTAGAAAATTGATTTCAGTTGTAGATCTGCCAACTGGTTACACCTAAAACTAGTTTAACTAACTTTACAATTAACGAGATTGAAAAATTCAACTACCGACGACTAAATACAAAATCTTTGTGACTTTTACAGTGCAAGATGATAAGACTTAACCTATCAGTCTGATATGTACAATCTGGGCATTCATACTTCTTTGGCTTGTCATCGAGAATTTCGCCATTTATTCTTTTCGTCATTCTTTTGAGCTTTTCCGGATCTTGAATTAGATACTTCGCGTAGTAGGGCAGACTAGGATCATTAGGTTCTTCAGGCGCACTTTGCTTTGATTTACCATTTTTCGTCTGCTTTGCAGTAGTTTTATCTTTTTTGTCCACATAATTTTGCGCCTTTTTTACAACCCGAGAGCCTTTTTTGCCAATTTCATCTACCACAACTTCCATAATTTCTACGAAACATCAGTGATCGCAGTAGGAAACACTATATTTAAAGACGGAAATTGCCAATACAACAGATTTATTTAATTTTTCAAATCATACTTTGTGTTATAAATGTCATAACATTTAAGGAGATGATGCTCTAAATTCGCCTGAAATTCAGTTTGTTTTGAAAATTAGTTAGGTTAAGTTTCGCATCGAGTTCACAGAGCAAAGAACAACACATGGGGTAACGTTGGTAACACTCATAAAGTAACACTGGGCCCTTAAAATCAGCGCCCTCTAACGTATTTTTCCTTATTTCCTCAGACAATATTATTTCTCCAAACAACCGACAAAATAACGCATTTTAGGGCAAGAACTTTATTCCATTCGGTATTACGAAACATGCATTCATAAAGAAATTTAATTTGGAAAAGGTTTCACCTACAGCTAAAGAAACTTCGAGTTTACTTACGAAATACTGACGAATTTTTCTTACAAATTCCCTTGTCTTTTAAAACGTTATAACACTTTTTCGATGTAGATTTTGATATAATTAGAATATAATTGGTTTGTAAAATTTTACGTTATTTTTAGAGGCATATAATGCAAATAATAATAATAATAGCTTAAATCATAGAGACATTTTACTTAAATAAACATTTTCGTTGTATAGGCAACCCATTATACAATGGAATGTGTTATTAGGGTAACATACATCAAACGCACTTTTGCACTGAAATACGTATTAATAATATTTAATGTTTATTAAATATTAAATCACAATCTTCACATAATGAACATCGAGATATTAATATCTACAATGTTCTCCTGTGGTTTAGAACTTATCATTTATTAGCGCTAATTCACACATTTCTAATTATTAAGCTAACAAATATAATAAACGTCAACATCTGATCCTGCTCAAAAGTTCAAAAGTTGAGGTTTTTTTCGCACAATATTCATCAAACATACTTAAATGTCACTGTTAATTGAATTCAGACAACACTGCTTTCAGGGCTTCAGCCGAAGTTAACACAAAGGTTTGGACGAAGCTGAAATTTACGTAAAAAATCGCTAAAAGTCCATGTTCATTACAAGCCTATTATTTTCACCGTAAATAAGAAGACGTGGTCATGAAAATTAGCTTTAGGCAATAACAAAACAATGATAAACCGGGAGGAAGAGGAATTACGTTTCTGGAACCATACAAGCCAGTGCGCCACATTTATTCGTGCAGCATTTATTATCTTCTGGACAATCGCTATCCCGAAAACACCGACTGGAACACACCCATCTGCTGGCCGCGGGCGGAGGACAATTGCCCGGTTTTTCTGGAATGTCTGAAACATAAAATATTACCCAATTTAATAGTTTCTAGATCCATATTATTCAATTATTTAAAATGGATACATTTATCAAAATACTTATTTTGGTGTCGCTATTCAAAAAGAACTTTTAAACAAAGCTTTTAAGAGGAATTAAACGGAATATTCGTAGAATGTGGTTCATGAAATGAATTGGCATAACCAGAGACTAGGCATAATAATGATTAAACAAAATACTGACAGAATTTGCGGCGAAATTGTAAAGTGAAGCCGCTAGGAAAATAAAAGTCGTGGAATTTTCATATTCATTTGTTACGATTGTTGATGTTTAAGTTATGAATATGCAACAATCCCACAAAATAACAACTAAGAATTATCAACTAACATATTTTATTTAAAAGCACTTGATTCATTTAGTACAAAATTAAATAAGAAACCGAAATAAACTAAACCAAAATATAATCGAAATATAATGACTTTTTAACTATTATTTTAAATATAAATTTCGAACATTTGCCTTTCCTGAGAATATTTTCTACTTTGATATGAGAATAAAGAGGAACTTTTATGACTGGCCCAACAAAGAGAGTAAAATACAATATATTCTCTCGGATTTGGTCCATACGCCCCCGGAATTTACTACTTTTACATGAAAAAAAAATGCTGCGCGAGTTATTTGATAAAAAAGGTAAATAAAGTATGTTCTGTAACTCTTATTTCATTCCAGAGACAAATTCATTCACATTCACAATGACTTACCTGGCAAAGCAGGAGGGGTGCAATACGCTCCCCCGCATTTCGTCCGACAACATTTCTCGCTCCTAGGGCAGTAATAGTCCGAAAGGCATGTCAATCCGCAGATTCCCTCTCTGAGTTGCCGCGGACACGTTCCAGCTTTTTGGGCTTGTACGAAATTTTGTAAAAGTACCGCATACAAGCAGAAAAGCGCAAATGAAACCCGTGCCATTTTCGCCTGTTTTCTTTGACGGAATACAGTAAATTAGTCGAAATGAGGTCAGTTGTACGTTGACGAATTTCGGAAATTGCCCGAGTTTTATCGGGGGGAGCGATTAGTTTGAAATTAGAAATTCCCGGCGTGACGCAACGGCGATATTTATCACCGTTCCGCTAAAGAGTAGTGTGAACTTCAGGTCACAACTAACAAGATAAATGAAGCGATGGAACCCTATTTAACTATAATTAGATTAAGCTAAATAAGGTCTCGATTAGTTTTATTGATAGTTCAGAACTGGGGCCGGCCCGACACATAATGCGGTGCTAAATCAGACATTTAATTTTTTTTCTAATAGGCACAATTAATGCATAGTGCTGCAGGAAACTTTTATTGAACTTCAGTGTATATTAAGTTGCATAGATACTGGCAACTCATTAAATTATTGATATTTATTTATTACGATTTGAAGTGTTGCTCTTTTACAAGCGACGAAAAAAGTTAAAGAAAATAAATGGATCTATAATTATTTTTAACAATATTCTATTGTTAAATAAAAATTATAACGTAAAAAAATTGCGCAATTATTGTTTAAAGTACTATTAAATTTAGTAAATATTTCGTAGATAACCTATATAATGAATTTCCTACCAAAACTATAATTTTATTATGTTGATAAGACAATTACTAATAAAATATTGTCACTATCACAAAAGAATACATTGAAAATAATTCGAAATACACGTACTTGCATAATTACTTAGCTAGTTTGCAACACAAAATATGCGCTGATGTATATTAAGTTGTTTAATCTGCAACACAAAATATACGTTAGTGTAATTTAAGTTGTCGGAACTGCAACATGAAATATGCGTCAATGTATATTGAGTTGTCTAACCTGCAACACAAATTATACGTCGACGTATATTAAGTTGTCTAACTGATAACACAATTAGAAAAATTCCTACTTATTAAATGAATTAACTGTAATCTATTTATCAGTTTTTTATTAAAAACCTAATAACCAAAATAATCACCAAGACAATAAAAAGTAAATTGCACAATGGCACAATAAATATCTTTTACAAAGAAAATGTCATTAAGGCCACAGAAGTTTCACAGAAAACAAACTATTTTCTGATGATTTTTCAAATCTTGGTTATTAATTATGCTGCCGAATGAATTTTTAATCAATTCCGGTATACCACAGAGTACCTCAGTTGTATGAAGAGAATGTGTTATTACAAAAATAACGATTTTAGAGCGAAATTGTTAACGACGTACATAACTTGTCTGTGTTCCCCCCGAGTAGTTCTACAACCGCAATAATAGTTCCGTTGACTATCAACAATTGACACTCGAGAAAGTTAGGTTAACGCATTCATAATATTACTCATTGCGGTTTACCGATTACAACTTTTGATCTTATCATTGATTAAAACCTTCGCCTGTTACCAGGCATCTGATGTGAATCAAAATGTTCAACGCGGCCAAATTTTGCAGGATTTCTGCACCTACTACCCAGGGTAAATTATGCATTAAAATCAGTTGTCCAACCCAATGTCAGACAAGGGTTTTGTCGGCAATTTTCAAATACCCTGATCAAAAGGCCGCTTCTTGGACGTGTACAGGTGAAATTCATTTCAATTCATTTGAATTTTGCTTTAGTGCGGTAATAGTTGCAGAATTATGTTAGAGGAAGTGGCACGGTAGCGGTGAGGTTAAAGTCGGAGTTGCATTCGAAAGGGAAAAAGAGCGTCGGAATATGGTTGTTGACTTGCAGCGGGATGGTGTTCGTCGCTGTAGTTTTAGGTAGTACTTATTTGATTATACTTTATACTATTTATGATATTGTGGAAGAGATTGTTAAAAAAACTGTTCGTTAAGTATTCTTGTTATTTTATTGTTGGTAACCCCTCACCCCTCACTTTGTTTTTGATCTGAAGGTTGTAGGTGAGGCCGTTTTATGAAACATTTTCGATTGTCAAAATTTCTATATTTCTCAAAATTTCGCCAATTTAATACTCAAAATATTATGAATTCTTCAAGTTTTAGATTCCCAAAATTTTTTAATTCTCAACGTTTTAATTTTATTGTTTCTTGAGATATCGATAATTTCTATTGATGTTTTATTCGCCAGTTATTCCTTTCCAATAAAACATGAATAGAAATACCAATAATCCGCAAAGATACAGATATCGTGTTCTGGAGATTTCAGTTTTTAAATAATTCTCAAAATTTTAAATTTTCGGTTCTCAAAATTTTTCGATTTTTGAAGAATTTCAATTCGTTAGATTTCGAACGTTTTTCATGAATTTTAGGCGGCGTAACTCGTCTAACGGAGTCCGGTCTTTCCATGGTGACTTGGAAGCTTTTAGGCGAAAAAATGCCCAGAACAGAAGGGGAATGGATTGAGGAGTTTGAAAAATATAAACAATTTCCAGAATTTAAAATGTAACTCAGAATTCTATCTACTTAAGGAACTCTTTACAGCGTCGAACTTTCAGAAAAAACAAAGACATCACACTGGCGGAATTCAAATGGATTTGGCACATGGAATTCGGACATAGAATGTGGGGTAGAGCCATCGGGGCAGTTTTCTTGATCCCTGCTGTATACTTTTGGGCCAGAGGCAGGTTAAAGCCGGGTATGAAGCCGAGGGTTTTGGCTTTTGGGTCTTTAATTGCAGCACAGGTGTCGTTTATCTTATTTCTACGTTTTAGGAATTACTTTGGATTTTCGTAGGGATTACTCGGTTGGTATATGGTTAAATCTGGGTTAGAGGATCGTTTTACGGGGGAGAGCGATGTTCCTAGGGTGTCCCAATATAGATTGGCCTCAGCATTTGAGTCTCGCGTTCGTTTTGTACACGTTGTTCCTGTGGTCGGCTTTGGATCATTTGTTGCCTGCCGAAACGATAGCTGTGAGCGCCAAGAAGGTTATTCAAGCTTCTAGGAAGTTCCGGATGTTCGCTCACACGTGCAAAGGATTGGTATTTTTAACTGCTGTATCGGGTGAGTATTTAGACAAAAATTCACTCAGAAAAACCAATTAAGATGCCTTAAAAATTCCCTAAATCAGAAAAGTAACCATTAAGTGTCAAAAAAAAAGAACTTCACAACTTATCTACTATAATCCTACCTAAGGTTTTCAAAATTAGTAGAAAAAATCCCAAAATAATAAATAATGTTTTCAACTCACGTAAACTTATTTTACATATATTAAATATGTATATCTCTAAAAATGTTTGGTTTATAAACAAGTTTCAATCTGTACATATTTTTTTCGTTTAATTTAGGGTCAAACCCCAACCGCCCGCTTCCCCCTTTAATTAATATTAGTTTATTAAATGTATAAATAAATAATACATATTTTTACAGGAAAACAATTATTGGTTAACAAGAAACATTCATTTTAACATAGACACCTAACTTTCTCTTAAAACTAGACAAATTATTTGCACTTTTTATTTCATTTGACAGATTAAGTTTCAAGTTGTCCACCCAGTATTCAATCCAATTTAACTTGTCAAGCTTTTGAAACCCGAATGGAAAAATCAAGGAGTTTAAATTTTATTCGGAAAAACACACTTGCAATTTGTGAAGTTGCTGACTAGGTGTTGGTTCTGCAGGTGCCTTCGTGGCCGGTTTGGACGCCGGTCTCGTTTACAATTCCTTTCCGATGATGGCCGACAAGTGGATACCCGACGACGTTATGGCCTTGAAGCCCAAATATAGCAATTTCACGGAGAACCCAACCACGGTTCAATTTGAACATAGAATTTTGGGGACGACCACTTTGACGCTTATTACGGGTTTGTGGTACTTGAGTCGGAAACGGGTGCTACCACCTAGAGCGTATAAAGCCGCAACGGCTTTCGCAGTAATGGCATGGCTTCAGGTAAATTATTTCTGACGTTAATTGATTCAATCAACGATTCTGATAAAATAAATTTGATAGCGAATGAAGTTATATTTCTGCCACATTTTTTCTAGTACACGTAATTGGTTCCTCGAGTAGAAATATTTGATAATTTTGCGCCGAACTGTGTTCAAACAATTCTCATAATTTTCCTTGACATATTTTATTCATTCTAGCTCCAAATAAGTTTTAGTACTGTGATCAAATTTCTCACTTTGGACCCCAGCAATTTTAGTACCAATTTTAATTCTCAAAATTTCAACTTTTCGAATCTTAAAATATTCATTTTTCAATTCTTTCGATTTCCAAATGTTCTAAATTTCGATTTTTTTAATTCAGAAAATGTTAAATTTTGGAGATATTACTTTTTTTGAAATCTCTGAATTTTGATTTTTCCGCAATTCTTAGGATTTCTATTTTGCCATTTACTTTTTTTTGCCAATTTGCTTTTCTAATTTTTAATTTTTCCTTTTCCATAATTTTGTAAAAGCTTTTAGAATCGAAATTTATGAATTAGTAAATAAAAACGTCCTGCAGGAATCGATAAATCAGGCCAAAAGCGAAACTTGCGAGTCGAAAAGTCAAAATTTCAAGCCTCGAAAAACCAAAAAATCGAAATTTCAAGGATGCAAAAATCGATATTTATGAATTAATGAATAAAAGCGTTGGGCGAGAATCGAAAAATTCTAAGATTCAAAATTTTCATAAGTGAAAACCAAATTTTTCTGATGAGACACACAAAATTGTAGAGAAAAAGAAATTTATTTTAATTTCCTGACGTTCGAAACATTAACATTTTAGAATAATCTGGTTATTTAGTTTCCACATTGTTTAAATCTTAAGATAGATTTAAGTGTTGAGTCACAAACAGCGACTCACGAGCAAAGATCCAACGCAATCGCTGCATGGAGCAATCTATTACTGAAGGTTACTGAAAATCTAGAATTGTAGGACTAACTAGCGAAGAAAAAGCCAATAAAACATGAATGAAGAAAAAACCAAGACCAATTTCAACATCAACCGTAAATGACGAGAACCAAAAAACGAAAAAGTCGAAATTTTCAGGAATAAAAAATCGAAATTTATAAATAGAAAGAAGCAAGAATCGAAAAAATTTAAGAATCAAAATCTTTTACTTGGTTTTCAGGTTACTTTAGGGATATCAACTTTGTTGTCCTATGTGCCCACGTCGCTAGCGGCGAGCCACCAAAGCGGCTCATTACTTCTATTGTCAACGGCCGTTTGGTTGACTCACGAGCTGAAAAGGTTGCCCAAAGTGTAACATTAAGCATTTAAGTTAGAATAAGTATTATTTTTGTAAATAGATGAAACTGCAAGCGTAACAAAGTTGTTTTATTTCAATAATTTTGATACACATTTTTTTGATACCTTCGTATCAGTACAATACTTCAAAATTACATCTATTGCTTCTCAAAAAACAGTTGATCTTAACAGTCTTAAAGGTAAGTGAGTATTGTTAGTTTTAGATTATTGTGAAAGTTGTTACATCGGTCCTTTATAATGTCGATGTCGATTAAATCCTTCCAAATTTTTTAATCAATCTGATGACCTTCGATTCTTCATTAAATCAAACTTTTGCTTTTAATAATAATATGGATGGATCGTCTGGGATATTGTTCTGTTAAACAATTCCGTTCCTGCTATATGTATAAATCATTTTCAGATTTTATGCGGATATAACAACTTTTTTTTTGATATTTGCACATCACACTGAATGTGTATAAAAATAGAATCAGTCAATTGACAATTCTTGTAACAAGTGACAGCAGTCGTAAAATAAAAATTATTTTGATAAATACACAATATACACCTTTAGTAAAGAGGAGGATTTACTCAAGTGGAATGTCTGGAGACTCATCGTGTATTTAGTTTATGGCATTTGTATGCATTCAGATTCCAATTTTTTATTCTGTAGCTTTTATGTTTTTATTTTAAGCGTTGGATGCTTTCAAGTGATTAATTAATATTTCATCAATCATCAATTTCCTCAACGTCCACTAGATACCCAAATTTTGAAACAATGAAATATTTTTCCAAAACTTACAAAAAATCATTAAATTACAATTTTAAGTTGAATAGTTTAAAATGAAATATTTTCAAGTAATTTAAACACTTCTTGTGAGAAGTTCTGAAATTGAATTCCATTTTGATTTTGAATCTAAACCTTCTGAATACATATAAATTATTTTGGTGTATTAACAAATTTGTTAATTTTAAAAATTTATTTTAAATAAATGCTCCCCTTTTTTTCTATATATTAAGCATTGCACCAATTTATTGTATGTAGCAAATTAAATTATATATTACAAAAAGCGTTAACCAGTCGATAAGATAGCAAATATATCTAAATACAAAATATGTTCAGTCAAAAATCTATATAACCTTACAATTACAAAAAACCTGAGTTAAACTCATTGTTAAAATTATTACAATAATGTTTATTACTAAAAAATTATAACTTTGCCATTGCCAAATGTTTTGAATGAAAAACGCATTTTAAATTGACAAACCTCACTCATAGTCGAACTGCTAATGCTTAGATATGAATCGAATACAACTAACCCACAACTTATATTCATATTTTTAGCCAGAAGTTGAATATTTCTAAATCAAAACCTCAATAAGAACGACGAACAAAACCTCAATAAGAACGACGAACAAAACCTGCAACCAAGTTTTCACAGAATGGGAGAATTACAACTTAAATATGTTGATTTTTTACAAGTTTTGATAAAAAAAATTGTCAAATTAGCTATTGGTAGAATGCGCAAAAAAAGACTCTAAAATATGAGTAAAATTTATGGGCAATGAGCAATTATTAGTCAATTTAGTTGTTTTCTATTTTTTTCTTCATAAGGCCTGCTTAATAGGCAAATTTTCTGTATTAACGATCACTTGCACAATGTAACCTTGAGGTATTTTAGCTTCCTCAACGTGAAGTTTATCACCCAATAATTTGCCACCGAAAAACCACCGCTGCCGAGAAGATTCGATACCTTCCTGACTCTGCAAAAAAAAAAACAATAAATTTAAATAATTGAGGACAATTACATAGTGAATCAAGAAGAATTACACTAAACTGAAAAAAATTACATACTAAAATTACACAGTTAGCGACCAAACTAGATTTTATTAAAACACTTTGTACCAAAACCTTCAACTCTTACCTGCAATTTCTTCTTACACATGCTAATAGTATCTGTCGAAAACACAGGCATCCTAACATCAGTACAAGTATGCGACAGCCTCAACTTCAACATGGTCTCAGTGCCACCGTCCACAGGCTCAGAACACTCGGCAGGCGAGTCCCTCCCACTATCCTCCTTGACTATATTAATCGGATACGACAAACAATAAATCGGAACTTGATACCGCGCCCCCAACTCATCATAACACTCAGTCAAATACCCATTGGGCACAGAAACACTTGCACCATCCAAAATAGCCTGCGCTAACTCATAATCCATCGCCTCCGCGGCCACGGCGGCCGCCCTCAGACGCGTCCCATATCTCCTTGCGCCCCTCGAACGCCGGCGCCGTATCCCAAAATTCATCCCGTTTACTCCTCAGTTGCCCCTCCGTCAATGGCACGTCCGACTTCCAACGTATCGTCTCATGGCACAAAGGATGGTTTTTTCTCGTGTTGCCTGCAAATAATTAGTATGCGACCTAGGATTTTAATGCCAAGGTTATCCATTACCTGAATTGGGTCTCGAAATAGATCCGGAAGAATCGTCGATTACGCCACTCCGGTTGCGCGTTCCTATGCAGCCGCCCATTCTGGTAAAGGCGAATTCACTTTTTGAGGCATTTCACGAAGCGATTCCAAGCAAAAGGGACTCATACGTGACAAATAGGGGGGCATTTCACGTCCATTTCACTACGCGAAAAATGACAAATGTAGACAAACACAAACACGGGCTATGCTAAATGTCAAACACAGATGTCTCTCGAAGAGCCAAGGTCAGCCAATGGCGGCATAAAAAAAACCCTGTAAGAAATCTACATTTTTTTCAAACATTTGTAAAAATTGTTACCATTTAAATTATTTTATTACTTTATATAAACATTTTTTTCATTTAAAATGTAAACTGTCAACTTGGCTTGTTTATTTAGTTATTTAAATTTGTCTACCCACAGATTTGTAATAAATCTGTGGTCTAAAAATAACTGTTCTAGAGACCGGACTTATATGCATCATAAATTTATTAGATTGAATTTTCAGAGCTTTACCTAAGTTTGCCGTATTTCATCAGCAATTGTAGCGATTTTTGAATTAGGTTCTTCAAGTAAACAGTTCGCAGTTCTGTTTCTACAATATTAAAAAAATTACATAGGTTAACGTGTAAATACCATAGTAATAAATTCCAGAAGCTGACGTCATGGCCGCCATTTTTGTTGCAGCCCATTTTAAATAAAGAGAGCTTCACACGTAAAGTGCTATTAGCTTGCTTTAAAAATAAAATTATTTTAACAATTTCGACTACTTTTAAATTCAAAAAAATTTTAATTTTAGGATTAATGCGAATTTTCTAATTTAAACTCAAAATTTAGACTTTAACCTTGAAATTTCAATTTGTCCTTAAATATTCCTATTTTACATTCAATTCAGTCTTAAATATAAAGCTGCGATTTTCGATTAATATTTCAACATTTTTTTACTAAGAAAAGTTAATATTTTGATATTAAAATTGAAAATTCGAATAATACTCGTCAGTGGCGTAGCGAGCTTAACTTGCGCCCGAGGCACAATACCTTTTAAGCGTCCCTTCCCCCTCTTACTCGAAAACCATATAATATTACATGTAAAATGAAAATTATCCAGCAATTTTCTATTTTGCGGACCATTTGGCGCCACTTTGTGAGTAGCGCCCAATTGCCCACCCCTCGCTACGCCGCTGATACTCGTGCACTAACGCACTAGTACACTGCATTTTGTATGTTTGTTTACGTTTAACTAACGATTCGGTTGACATTTGGCGAAAATAATAAGTAAACACATAAATTGCGCATTCCCCGAGACGAAAGTCTTCGTGCGGTGCGTTCAGCGTTCTCGAGCTAACCTCTAGCCGACAGCAACAAAAAATTCGCCTCCCGGATAAAGCGCCCACGGATAATTCAGGTTCTACTGTATGTATAAATTATAAACTTGGAATTTATACTTGCAATTCAAGAATAAATTCAAAATTAGACATTTTTCTTCAAATTCAACTTTAATCTTGAAGTGTCGACTATTTTCTCGAAATCTATAGGTTCAAAAGTCAAAATTTCGAACAAAATGTCGAAATTTTAAAGTGGAAGATTGAGATATTTAATTCAGGTAAATATTTTGACTTCAAGAGAAATGGTTTTGTAGACATTCCAAAATTTGTTTGACCTCATACCTCCTCTAACACCTAATTACAGCTTAAAATTTCAACTTAAGAGGTAAAATTTCCAAATTGTCAATTTTTAAAAAATTTTGAAAATTTCATTTTATTATATTTCAGAATATATAACATTATTTATGACGTGTCATTTAAAAGTCAAATGAAAAACCTATTTTAAATTTGGACCTCTGAAATACTGAAAAATTTGAAATTTTATAAAAAATCCCAGAAAAATGTATAAATAAAAGTAAATATTTTTCAAAATTTTATGTTTCACCTCTTGAAATTTTAACTTTCATTTCTGAATTTTAAACTTTTTTAAACGATTCCCAGCCTTTTCTAAAAAATTTGATTTTAAAGTTGAAGAATTGAATCAAAAAATTTATAAATTATTATTTTGAAAATTTGTACCATAATAAACGAAATGTTTTTCCCAAAAATATATTTATAACCTAATTTTAAATAATAAATAAAATTAATAAACATAAACTAATTGGAGAAATTTCAATTTGTATAAATTATGTTGCTATAGCTATTAGGAAAGTTGTAAAATTTTTGCCCTTAATTTCTGAAATAAAAAAAATGATCACAATCGATTAAAACACATGAATATAATATGAATTTAAATATAGCAGCTTCCGTCTTATACAAAATGGCGTTGTGACGTCACACCTATATTGAAATACATATTGATCGGTCTCTGCAGCGGAGCATAGAGTTTAATGTGTGGGGACTTTTTACTTTCGCGATCTCCGTTGATAGCCCTGCCTTTCATTCACCAACTTTAATGGTGGTTTGACTTCGCTGTTCCTTTATGGGAATTATTTCGCGAATTATTTAAAACATCTCGCTGTAATTCATCTAACTTTAACTGAATTAATAAACAAACGATAATGGCTGATAAGGTATGTTACTTATTTCGACCTAAGTTATCTTATTTTAACCTAAAATTTAATGTTTTGTACAGGCAGAAGAACAAGTCAAAAAGAAGAGGACTTTCAAAAAATTCACCTACAGGGGTGTCGATTTGGACCAACTTTTGGACATTTCCAAGTAAGTTTCGCCCGTTTCTATTTTAATTTTATCACGTACGCGTAATTTCGATGTGTATTACAATTGGCAACATAACCTCAAAATCGTGTTTATTTTCAGTGACCAGTTGATGGAATTGATGCACTGCCGCGCCCGCAGGCGCTTCAGTCGCGGTCTTAAACGCAAACCGATGGCTTTGGTCAAAAAACTGAGGAAAGCCAAGAAAGAGGCACCACCACTAGAAAAGCCTGAAATCGTCAAGACCCACTTGAGGAACATGATCATCGTTCCTGAAATGGTCGGCTCAATCGTCGGCGTCTACAACGGGAAAGCTTTCACGCAAGTCGAAATTAAGCCTGAGATGATCGGTCACTACCTTGGGGAATTCTCGCTAACCTACAAACCTGTCAAGCACGGTCGGCCCGGTATTGGTGCCACCCACAGTTCGCGTTTTATTCCTCTCAAGTAAATTTATATGTTAAGTTGTAATAAAGTTATTTGAGATAAAGTTGTGTTTTATTGTCGGTTTGGAATTCCAATTTATTATTTTAGTGTTGTGAGGGTGTGTTTAGGTTAGACACTTATTCTGTACATTTCTCTCTGACATAAGTGTCAACTAGGCTGAGTGACTACTACACAGCGGAGGAGACAGCTTTTTTTAGGATAGTTAAACTTATATATGTTATACATAAAGCGGCATTTCGAAGAGATGCATCATTCTGAGAAAATTTACTGCACAGCGCTGAGTAGCTAGCTAATCAGTTTTCATTAAAATATTAATAATTATATGGATGTAGTTAAAAAGTGAAGGAAAACAAAAGTAAATAGCTTCTGAATTTTATTAGAATTAAAAGTATTAAACCCTGTTACAAGAAATCATGACAAAATAGTAATAAAAAGATATATTTAGGCAAATGAAAATGTTCCACTGGACCATACATTTTTGGATAAAGTCACTTTATTAACGATATCCTCCCAATTTTCTGAGCAGGTGGAATAGCGCAAATAATTAACTAAATCGCTACCAAAAGGGTTGCAAAGTCCTACCCCAATGTACGAATTCAGTTCCTTATGTGATGTAACAGCTTTTGCAATCTGAGGGGAACAATTCAGCACTATGATAACACCCCCAAGTTGATTGGATATTTCTTCATAGAAATTGCTTGGTTGGGATCCTTGATTCAAGAGAATAACAACATTTCCTTCGGCTAAGGCCGCCACAAGCAATTTTTTATTATGCGTCTCGATCGCTTGTCGCTGTTCAATCGCTAGTAAACCCCGCGCAACTCTATAGATTTTCACATCGAAACCCGATGATGTAAAAGCGGAATTTCGACCGTAATTACCGCAGCTGTAATCGAAAATGGCATCAATCCATTCGTTGATCCAAGCTTCTGATTTGGCGCCGCTAGTGCTGAAAAAAAAAATCAACTCAAAATTAGCACTTTTTTAAAAGACACATACCTAAAGGTCAGATCCTGGAGTTTCAATATTCGTTCTCTTCGTGGAATTTTGGACCAAACTGCTTGAATTTTCTTAGCTTTGGTCATTGTGTCTGTTAGATCGACGTCGCCTTCTCCTGGGGATGCAACCAATTCGAACTTCCCTAGCTTTTGGTGGTTGGCCCACTGCTGGAAACCTTGCAACAAGCGCATAATCAAGCTCGCATCCGGGGATATTCTTCGGGAGGGGCTCACATCTCAAAGAATAATACCTACACTGTACAGGGTCTGCCCAGAATAACACTACTTTTTGAACCCCTCTCTCATGCTAGTAGCACAAAAATTCTCATTCCCCAGCTTCCGTTATTAGAAAAAAGTCAACGATATTAAAAATTGAAACGATTTTTCAATTCTTAACTGACTGGTCTGGAATTTGGAAAACCTGTTTCGAAATATTAGGGAAAAAGCAACGTTTCGAGAAGTACTGTTGGAATTTTGAAAGAAAAAACTATCCAGAAAATTTTAAATACAAAGTCGAAATTTCGAAAAGTAACTTTTTCTTGAAATTTCAAACTTGATCCGAACTTTTTTTTGGAAAATTTTTACCTTCTCAACATTTTTTCTTTTCATGCAATTTCAGTTTTTAACTCGAAATTATGCGAATCTCGCAATTTTTGAAGCCAATTTTTTTTCAAAGTTAAAATCTAGAGTGGACTTTTGAAGCTTCTGAAAATGTTTTCTGAAAAATCGATGATCGCTACCTTCCGTCCCTCCAAAGTGGCCGCGGCCGCTGCCCTTCCACGCTGAAATCGCCACTTCCGGCGTGAATCGATTGAAGCAATTGATCCAAACGTTGTTAACCTGAAACGATTCATTAGGCGCGCGCGCCGGTGATTGACCAACTGGAAGCGACTCACGTTCAATTTCGAAGCCATTTCGTTGGCCAAGTTCAAGTTTTCCGTCCAGACGCTGGCGGCGAAACCCGTGGCGCGAATTATTGGCCAAAGCTACCGCTTCATTCGCGTGCCGGAAGGCCACGATGTTGCCAAATGGAACAGAGTTGAATTTATCAGCGGCGAGGACATTATTCGGACACAGTTTGCCCCCAATAAGGAGTGTCGCTTTAAATTTGGAGTTACCATGTTGGAAGACTTCGATGCCGGTCTTGAGCCCTTCAGCGGCGACAGCGTTCGTCAGAGGACACCTAGTTTCGGGGATATCTGTCTGTTTGTCGAAGGGATTGCCAATTTTTTTATTTGATAGCAGACTTTTGATTTTCTCGATGAAGACATTATAAACGGATTCTTGTACTAGAATGTCGCGGGCGCCCCAAGGTAACTGAAAAATTTAAATGTGAACGAGTTAGGGCGTTTGATGGAGGACGAACCATTCCACGATGAGACCAGATAGACTCTACTATGATTTCACAGGCCGAATCCAAGTCAGCGCTTTCGAATACTATTACTGGAGTTTTGGAATGGCAAACTGAAAGTTGTCATCATAAGAATAATTATGACATGGGGCCTATGGATTGGAATTAGGCGAATGCTCGCGGCATCGTAGATAGGGGCTATCCACGGGACCGGCTGCATTTTGAGTTTTGATTTCTACAAAAGATAATTATAGCAATCTTTTGGGGCCCAAAATACAGAATTTGTATCGCCGCTCATACCCCTACCTAGGACACTAAGCTCTCGCAATCTAGTTCTGTAAATTATCCTGTTCACTATGCACCTACCTACATAAACGTTTTTGGTTAAATTTTCAATCTGCCTATAAAAGTCCTTGTATACGTTATCAAAAATGGTCACAGTATCAACATGATCATTAGTAAAGATCGATAAAACCTCAGGTGATTCTGGAACCGTGCTTGCCATTTTTATAACGTTCTTTGGAAAACTAAAATTTGAAATTCAATAAAAATGTCGCCGAAACAGCGGTTCAGTTTGATATACCCAATTTTCTCGGACAATTCCAAAAGGAATGCGGTGACGGGAAGAATAAGCCTTCCGACGACTAGACAAACCGGTTGGCCAGCGGCCAATGCTGGCCCTAGGAGGTAACCAATGTATGGGAGCCAATAATGACCGTGTAAAATACCGACGGCAACCTCTGGAATTTAAAATACGCAAAATATTGAATAAGTCTAAAAAAATCAGTGTTTAAAAAAGTCGAAAATTTAAAAAAAAATTTTTTTCGAAAAATGTTGAACAAAAGAATCAAAAGTTCCAAAAAAAAAGGACAAATCTAGACGATTTAACCTCTACCAATCCTGATTACCTCCCGTGGTTTTATTTTGAGTCCCTCTTACGGCAAAACCTGAATAATAATTTAAAATGTCACAGAGAGCAACTATGGATTTCTTGGTATCTTTTTTCAGAACATTTCTAAAACACATCTCTAACTGGCATAACATTTCCGAATTTTTTTGAATTTCCTTTGCGAATCTACAAGGAAAAACTACATAAATCTACGCCAGTAATATTTTACAATACATACTTTCTAATAAGTTCTCGTTTTCTAAGACCAGGAAGCTTAAACCATTGTGTGCTTCCGCTTAAAGATTTAATGTTTTTTTCGATGATATCGTCTGATTGATCGGGTAGTTGAATTACCACATCCTTTACCCGAAATTCGGGGCTACCGTACGAAATAACGTAACTGGGAAGTGACGGAATGAATTTAGTTTGGAGCCAATCCTAAAACATGCCTCAGTTATTTATCCTCTAAAATTTCGAGCCTCTCTGCAATCAGATGACTTTTTCATTTGAACGCCCGATATTTTTTATAACATATTCTATGACAAAACATTTTAATCAAGCGTTATCTGTGGTCTACTGTTCACACAGTTTTGTTAGAGCAGATAGTCTGTGGTCTGCGAAAGACCAGTTGCACGTGAACAATTTTTAATCTGTCGATAATTTTGTGTCTAACAACAGTTATAATATCGGCCAAATTTTAATCACTCATGTGCGGATTCGAATATAACATCATTTCGCAGTAATCTAATTGTGATCAGCTGATGCAAAAATCGTTCATGCGTGGCTAGCCTTAGACCACAGATATGCTTTGTGTCCGCGATGGCGTCAGGACACTCTGTCAGGCTTGCAAACCTATAAATGACGAAATATTTTACAATTGCTGTAATTTTCATTTTATACATATAATAGGGGGTGACATGACCTGATTTTTTCAACATTATTTGTCATGTTTTTTAATTTTATTTAACATTTCTTCGGCCTAATGCTTCCGGTCAATAAGAGTTCACCATGAAGAATAATATTTGTCATTTATAGTGGTCATTTGTGCACTTTGACGTCTTTTTAGAACTGTGGCTACTGATGAATGATGGTGAAATCTCGTTATCATTATATTGTATGTTGTTGTTAAATTATGCAGTTTTTATTCTACATGATGGTCTCTTGTTGGTTGGAAACATTATGTTTATTAATTTTATTTAACATTTCTGCGATCCAGTGTGGTAATATTTAAATTTTTATTAATGAAAGTTGACAGTTGCGGTTTTTGTAACCTTAATTTGAAAGTGATGAAGTGCAAGTTTTACGCGGTTCCAAAAAAAATCAAACGAATGAAGACAAAACACGTGAAATTTGACGAAGACGGCGAAAAATGCTGGTGAATAAAATTTAAAATTTTTGCTCAAACGTGTTTAATATATTGTAGTAGATTCAAAAGCTTTAATAATTCTGTGACCCTGTAACCTAACCTAATAAAAATAAACGATTCACTTATCCATTGTTTTATTCAACTGCACGAGTTTGAACGTTTTTGTCCATTAAAAAGAAACCACATCTGGAGCTTTTAAATATTTACAAAAACCAGTGAAAAGATCATCACAAAATACACAACATTTTGGCAATTATTAACCAAACCATAGTTCACAACAAATAAACTTTATTAACGACAAAAAACGCGACATAGTTGACAAAAGCCGCGGATCTATGGAATCTTTTTTTAAAGCTTGGATATACCGAGAATGATTTAGAAAATCTCCACCACCAATGTTAATTAATGATGCACAATAAAAACACAGAAGAGATAAATATGTTATAGTCCATTTCATAAGAATCTGCATAAGAGTTAGCTGTCGACTTCTAATATTATAGTGGCAACAGCAAGAACTAGTAATATTTCGAGATGGTCGTGTGGTAGTGCCGTGACATTTCCTAATGGTGTTCTGTGCTTAGAGCAAATATGTATTACATATATGGTTTAGAGATGCAAGGATATATCGGTCGACCGATAATATCGAAGCAAAAACATCGATATTTATATCAATGTTATAACATTGTCGATATGTATTATCGATATTGCCCATAGCCGATACCTCGTCGCCAATGACGGGAATCGGCACTATAAAAATATGAAGGACAATTTTTTCTTGTAACCAAAAATAACACGTCCGAAGTATACGCGGAAATTTCAAAGTGGAGACCATTTAAAAATTGTTTTCATTTCCACAATATCGATAAAATATTTTTCGATATTATCGATATTTGCTTGCTGTCAAAATTTATAGTCTATATTTTTATCGATATTAAAATTATCTTGCATCTCTATCTGTGTTTTTTAATTTTATTTAACATTTCATTCGGCCCAGTTTGGAAATATTTAAATTTTTATTGTTTGTGGACAATATTCTAAAACAGTTTCTGAAATATGACTACGTGATATTTAAATTTATTTAAAACGTCACCTTCATGACAGCTGATAAAATAAGAGGTTAGTTTATTTTACATAGAATAGGAAAAATGATAGAAGACCTAAAATTAGATATGAAAAAAAAAAAAATAAGAGTCACCATGAAGAATCTATCTGTGTTCTTAAAATCCTAACCTAAATGTGATTAAATATTTTGGTTTGTTGTGGAGTGTTTTAAGAATGGTTCTTTTATATTTGATGTCAATTTCTACTGAAAATGATTACATTGGAGGTAATAGTAATAAAAATAATATATGGAAAACATTTGTTCCGATTATTTCCGCCAAATAACCCGTGAAATATAGGCAGCACATTCTTCACCAGAATGTTTACGCGTGAAGCCCGCTTTAGTTTTAGTGACTTTTCTAAAGATTAATTTATTACTTATGCTAGTTATGCAGATTATCAGAAATTGAATATATAATTAAGTACAAACTATTTGAAAATATAGCTATTTTCAAATTAAAATTTAAAAATTTTCTTTATTGAACACTACACTTACATTTAGTTGAGCTTCGCATAAAGGGTGAGCTCTCTAGTTATTACTAATAAGAACTGACAAAAGTTAAGCTACAAACTATAATTATATTACGTTAGATGCACTCCATCAGGTTCTAGGTTTAAACAAAACATAAAAAGGCGCTAAGCTCTTACAACTATGATGTCATTCCTCCTAACTTCGGAAATACTTCGAATATATGCAAAATTCATATCTATTAAACTTTATTAACGATAAAATGTCAATTATATGCAAGATTAAAAAAATCATTCTGTGAGCAACAGTTTATAAATATCATCAGTGGTCAACGTCAAAGAAAATTTCGCAGCAGCTTAACAAAAAAACCGCACGCAACACTTGAAATTTTCAGCACAATATATTCGGTATTGTTCACAAAAATACAATTTTAGCGCAATATATGCATACCAAAGCTTCTTTGCATTCCTCAATATTTTCCCCACAATCCATTGTATTGAAAATCATTTTTATAACTTCACTATTACAACTAGAGGTGGTATGATGCATTTTTGTATTTTAAAAGAATCTTTCATCGATGCTAAGCCGTAAACGTTTATAAGAATACTTAATGTTAAGTGTTATCGTCGAGTTATCTACATAAAACGTATGTTATCTTGTTTTTTCAATCAATGTTTTGTTGTTCTGATAAATATAACCTAATAAACTTCTTCCGATTATTTGTCAACACGTCTGAGGTTGACTTTGGAACTACTATTTTGATACTTATTTAATCTACTAGATTTTGCCATTTTGAACTGGTATTGCGTAGATTTGGTAATTAATGAATTTAGAATCCATTCTTGATTGCTTTTGTTGGTAAAATGATTTTTAAATTACAAATAATTTAAAACATAAACTAATTTAAAATTTATACAGCAATATTGCTTAGGCAACCCATTATACAGAGCAGCGTAATATGGGTGACGCGTCAACTCTTAAGAAGGATTTAAAACCCAGAATATTGCTGTTTTGATGTGGTAATATGTGGAATTGTTGGTTAACAAATTAGAAATGACTATTTTTGTTTTTATTACTATCAAAATTTTTAAATTTTAAAATTTAAAACCCATCTATATAGCAATATTGATTTGGCAATCTATTACACAGCAGAAGTGTTGTAAGGGTAGCACATCTAATTTAAATACTACTCAAAACCCAAAATATTGTTGGTTTGGACTGGCATTCTGTGGAATTGCTGGTTAACAAATTTAAAATTGCTATTTTTAATATAATAATTTTTAAATTTAAAAAATTTGACACACATATAACAATGTTGTTCCGGCAACCTATTATACGGCAGAAGTGTTACAAGGGTGGCGTATCCAATCTAAAGACACTTAAGATGCAAAATATTGTTATTTTAAACTGACATTCGGTACAATTACTCATGAACAAATTGAAAATTGCCATTTTTGCTTTTATTTTAAAAATAATTTTTGAATTTTAAATATTTAAAACACACATATAGCAATGTTGTTTTGGCAACCAATTATATAGCAGAAGTGTTATAAGGGTGACCTATCTAATCTAAAGAACGAGCTAGATCTAAATTTTTGTTCTAATTTTAACTCGAAATTTTGGGATAAGAAAAAAGATAACGAAGAAAAAAAACGAAGAAGAAGACGTAGGAGAAGAAGGGGATGAAAAGAATATAGCGAAAAAGAGGACGATGAAATAGGAGAACTAGAGAAAGTAGAAAACGAAGAAAAAGAAAAAAGTCGAAACTTTGAATAATTGTTTATCTTAAGGTTCTCAGAAAACCTCGGTTTTAATATGTGAGTGATTTATTAAATAAACAGTATAACATGTTAATGCTTTATCAAATACAACTAAATAACAATAACTATATTAATGATTATCATCGGTTATCGCAATAAAGTCGAAAAAACGCTCGCTTAAAGCTCCTCCGGTACCATTTTCAAAAGGGCCATCTTCTTCTTAGCCACTTTGGATATCAACACATCAATCGGTTTCCGCGTATCGTACAGAGATGGCGCGTTGAATATAATAATGCCCGTTCCGATGACGCAGGCCAAAGTAAAAATCCAAAGAAAGAGGCGATCGAGCACCATGGCCACGTACTTCCAGTCTTCCTCCACCTGAAACCAATTTCAACATTCATAGATAAACGGAATTAGAACACCAGCGATAAAACTATGCATAAATAATTATTAAATGTAAAATTGGAAGCCATCTCAGTGACGATATTGTTAGATTCTCCCAAAAATATTTAAGCTTGGCAGTCGTATTTTGAATTATCTAATTCTGATTTGCTCAATTTTGTGATGTCCAATCCATATTTGATGATTTAATTAGTCCATAACGTGTCGTTTTCAAGTTACGATCGTCCAAATGGTAAAATAGCGTGATTTTGCTTTCGAAATGTCTGCCTTGAATAGGACTCATATTCTGGAATCAGGTGATCGTAAAACGTGTTTGTTTCGACCAACTTTGAGACACAAATTCCATACTTGCTAAAAAATTTTTTCCATGATTTATTATTTCGAATTTATAATCCCTTAAATGGTCAAAAATGACACGATTTTGCTGTAGAAACGTCTCTCCGACTTATGAGAGGGAGATTGTTATGACAGTCGTTTTTTAAATTATCTAATCTCAAAGTATATCTGATTTGCTCAATTTTGAGACGCCGAATCCATATTTGCTCATTTAAGTTGGTTAGTTTTCGAGTTACACGCCTCTAAACGGTAGTTTTCTTGATTTGAAAAACTTTCAAGTGTACAATCTTAAAAAGTAATGCACTTAAACGACCGACTTGAGGAAATTCCTAAAAGAACCATCGTTGGAAATTAAAACTCTTCCAAAAATCAAGACCCACTTTCACAACTCGAGTAAATCGTTAAGAGGAAGGAGGAGGAAGAAGAAGAAGAAGAAGAGGAAGAAGAAGAAGAAGAAGAAGAGGAAGAAGAAGAAGAAGAAGAAGAAGAAGAAGAGGAAGAGGAAGAGGAAGAGGAAGAGGAAGAAGAAGAAGAAGAAGAAGAAGAAGAAGAAGAAGAGGAAGAAGAAGAAGAGGAAGAAGACGAAGAGGAAGAAGAAAAAGAAGAGGAAGAAGAAGAGGAAGAAGAAAAGGAAGAAGACGAAGAAAAATACGAGGAAGAAAAAGAGGAGGAAGAGGAAGAAAAAGACGAGGAAGACAAAGAAGAGGAAGAAGAGGAAGAAGAAGGAGAAGAAGAAGAAGGGAAAGAAGACGAAGAGGAAGAAGAGAAAGAAAAAGGGAGAGAAGAAGAGAAAGAAGAAGAGGAAGAATAAGAAAAAGAGGAAGCAGAGGAAGAAGACGGCTGATCTATTAATAGAACAGAGTTACGCATGAACAGTTTGAATGGTTTTACATTTAGCTCTTCGTTCACGCAGTCGATGCGGAAGAACCACGCATCAGTGACTGGTTGTTCGATGCTCCTATTTGCTTTAATGCGTCAAATTCAAAAGATATATAAAGTTTCTAATAATATGGTAAATTTACAAAATCGTAAATTAACAACATTTTAAATCTTCAGTGCATGTCACTCACATTTTCAAAGGAATCTTTGTTTCTAACGTGTTGAGCAATGAATCTCGAATCAGCGATCGTCTTCTCGATGTCCCTGACTTCGAGCTTCTCGAACGACGGGCTGATGTCGCAGGTGCCATCGAACGGGTTCGTCTGGCAGCTCGCCGGACTGTAGAAATCCTCGTCGCATCCCGCTAGGGGCATCGACGAGAAGGGCGCTTCAGCGAAGCAATCCATACCGGGCGGATCGACCTCGAACCTGGAAGCGGGCGCCAGTCCGAAATCGAAGCTTTCGAATGTCGTTTTATCGTAGGCTTTCAATTTATCCGACATGGGCATGTGGATGACGTCGGTGAGGATAGTCCTCGGCTTTCTTTTCGTCTTCGTTGTCTTTTTTGGGACGTTCGATGAAGAGGAATTTGGGGAGGATGTCGATGAAGACGACGCGGACCCAAGGGGCCAACTTGTGCGTGACGGGTGAGCGGAAGTTGACGTTGAGCACTGCGATGGTTATAACGACGGAGAGGGTGCAGAGTAACATCGTGAAAAGGAGGTATTTACCTAAGAGAGGCACTGTGATGGAAGTGGGTGGGATGATCTCCACTAGAAGCAGGAAGAAGACGGTTAGGGAGAGTAAAATCGAGATGCATAGGGATACTTTTTCTCCCGAATCGGAGGGGAGATAGAAGACGAGGATTGAGAGGAAGGAGATGCCGACGCACGGGATGATCAGGTTGACTGTGTAGAAAAGCGTTTTTCTTCTGAGCGTTATGTGGAACATGATGTCCGGGTACGGTTCCTCGCAGCAGCTGTAGAATTTTTCGTTGCGTTGGGCCGGCACCTGCATTATGTCCCATTCTACTGATATGTAGTAGTCTTGCAGATCTATGCCTATATCTATTTTATTCGAGTCTTGTACTTGCGAAAGATGCCTCAAATCAACCTAAAAATTATTTATTTGTAAGAATCTTTAATAGAAACTAGTCTTTGTTAGAGATTTGATTATTTTTAAATTTGGCGCCCAAGCATTAAGAATCTTGATTCGTTGATATTTTTGTAATCATCTGCCAACTTACCATGTAGCCGTCGTAAGTCCACGAACCGAATTTCATGAAGCAAGTTTGCTCGTCAAAAGGAAAGTATTCGACATCAATTTCGCAAAAAGACTTATAGATGGCAGGCGGTTTCCAAACTACTTTACCCGTGTGGTGTAATATTGCCTTAGTCATGATTGTAACTTCATAATTACCATCGGCGCTGGAATCGGAAACCATTATACATACACGAATTCATCTTGATGGTCTTATAGAACGCATCCAAATCTCTAATCGTTTAAATCACTTTTTCCTTATCAAAGAACAACACAAGAGAAAGAAAGGTGATTTAAGAGACCAAGATTTGGGGAAATAAAGAGGTGATGAAAAAATCAGTCAAAATAAATCTAGTGACGACTCACTTATTATAAAGTACAATGTCTGGAAGCCAAATGTGTTCAGATGGGACGTGCAACGTTTCAACGCCACCATAATCGTCAGGATTCCACTTCAGCTTGTAATCGTTCCATTCCTGCTCGACCCAAACGTTGGTGGTCATAATTTGATTTTTCAGGTTCTGAAACCGAGGATTTCAATCTCTAATTAACAGAGAAACATCGAAACTTACCACATCGATGAGCTGGGAGAGTTTGAGTCCCATTTTGACAGTGAGTCGGTCGGAGTTGTTGCCCACAGGTCTGATGAGTCTGTTGTAGTTGGACAGTAAATCGTCGTAGAGACGCTTAGCGTCGGGATTGGCCAGAACTGACGTTGCTGCCACGAAGAACAACCACCATAGCGCCGGCAATACCCCCATAGCAGCATGTCCTGCATTTGATAATTACCTCTATTTTAGTCCTTGACCACCGCGGAAATTAATCAATAATTACACAACATGTATTTCGCCAGCAGGATTGGCATGTTCAAGCGTGCTAATCGTAACTGATAGACATCGACTTCATCTGCTATTAAATTCAAATTTATACCGGGGTTAACTCTTTAGAAGCCAGAGGTTTATTGCATTTTTTGCTTAAGTGTTGGTTCAAAAAGTTTGGTTTTGTGTCACTCAAAAAGTTTGGTAGTGTGTCACTCAAAAAGTTTGGTTTTGTGTCACTCAAAAAGCTTGATTTTGTGTTACTTCTTTTATCTAAAGACATTTGCCCTTTTGTAAGCGGAAGCTAGTTAAATTGCAATTGACGTCTTATCAAGCTTCAGACTTGACTGTGCTAAATTTCAACAATTTCTCGAATCAATATCCACCAATTCGGTCGTTTCAATAGAGCGTTAATAATACACTTCCCGTGTAAGATCGAGGGGTAGATAAGATGAATAAAAAATGATTTTGCGTGCCCCCGTACGATGGGTATTTCCTATTTAAAGAGTGACAATTCTGACAAGAAAGGATATTTAGTACTCGCACTTTTTGTGGTTATAATAAAACCAGTTAAAAAACATTGACCAATTCTATGGACGATTTTTACTATATTCATAAAAAATTTTAATAAACTAATCATGTTGAAAGTTTTTCCAAAAAAAAAAAATATCTAACTACTTAAAGAAATAAAACATGAATATTTGACAGTGTCTTAAAAACCACCTCAATAAAAGAAGAGTAAAATGAGGTAACCATTATCAAAAGACTTGTGTCTACCATAGTTTTTCGTTCAAATCAAAATTGGTTTTTGTTTTAAACTTTTTTGATTTTTCTGTTGTAGAATAGAAATTTTTCTAGACTAAATCCATTTAAGTTTCGGCAAGTCAATAAGGTCCCAAAACTAAAAATTATTTTACCCCAAAATATGTGATTTTAGGGGAAATTCGACTTCTTTTAAGCTTACTAAGTTAGACTGAAAATTTTTACTTCTTTCCTAAAACTTCGACCATTTTCCTAACATTTCGAAATTTGGACGTTCAAAATCTTTCTGTTTTTCTCTAGGATTGATATCGTTTTCTTAATTTTTTTTCAAAATTTCATGTTTAGTCTCAAAATATCGAAATACCAAGTATAAATTCCAAAGTTCGACCGAATTTTTTTTAGAACCTTGAGAATAATGATGAAATTTTAAGAAAAAATATTACAAAATTGTGAATTATTACGATTGAAAATTCGAT
This sequence comes from Dastarcus helophoroides, assembly GCA_028583605.1. NCBI lineage: Eukaryota > Metazoa > Arthropoda > Insecta > Coleoptera > Bothrideridae > Dastarcus > Dastarcus helophoroides. The sequence goes on from CM053327.1 coordinate 38,287,281, forward strand.
GTTATTTTGAAAAAGAAAAAAAAAACTTAATATTTGGAGATTGGAGTTGAGGTTCCCAAAAATTTAATTTATAAATTCTTTTGAGCGAAAACTCGTTATAAGAAAAGTAGAATTTTTGAATCAAAGTCAAATTTTCAACTGTTTTTTTGAAAGCTTGGGAATATCAACGTGGGTCTTGCTAGAATAGGGCATTGCCTGGCTCATGCAGCAAACCGAAAATTTATATGTTATTTTTGGAAACAAATTTCTAGTTTAATACTATGAATTTGTTTTCAAAAATTTTATTTTCTTCTTCAAAATTCATCCTTTCCTTGGAAACATTTTTTCGAAATTTCGACTTTTTTCTCAAATTTCTTAATTTTTTCACAATATTTGTCTATTATTTTGGAATTTCTTAATTATTTATAAAATTCGACTTTTTTATCACACATGACTTTGTCAAAATTTCGAATTTTTACCTAAAAGTTCGTCGTTCTTTTTTCTGAAATTTCGTCATTCCTCGAAATTCGACTTTTTCTTGAAAAATCTCCTCTTTTTAATTCTGCAAATTTCAGCTTGTTTATCAAAATTTGTCTTTCCTTCGAAATCTGGTCGATTTGATAAGAAAGTAGATTTTCTGGAAATATAAAATTTTGATAAAAGGACACAATTGAAAAATATTTCCTTGTAATTAATTTTCAACTCTTTTTTAATTCAAATTTCTGGAAATTTCAACTTCTTTGTCAACATTTTGACGTGTGTTACAATATTGGACACATCGAGGCAAGGTGATTTCCTCTGACTCGAGCAGTCAAGAGAAAATAAATATTCACCCAAGAAATTTCGATTTTTTTCTTGAAATTTCAATTTTTTTTGATTGATTTTTTCTCTAAATTTTGATAAAATCTGACACTTTATGGAAAATTTCGAATTTTCATTAACAATAAGATTAAACGCTTTTTCTGAAAATTCTGATCTTTTTCGCAAATTTTCGATCATTTTCTCGTAATTTCGTCTTTTCCTCGGAATTCTGACCACTTAATTCAAATTTACGACTTTTTTTTCTTAAAATTTGACTCTCTTTGACTTTTTCTCAAAATTTAGATCTTTTTCGCAAATTTTCGATCATTTTCTCGTAAGTTCGCCTTTTTCTCAGAATTTTGACCACTTTTTTCGACTTTTTTTTTAGAATTTGACTTTCTTTGATTTTTTTTTTCAAAATTTAGATTCTTTTCCCAAATTTTCGATTATTTTCTCGTAACTTCGTCTTTTCCTCGGAATTTTAACCAGTTTTTTCAAAGTTTCGACTTTTTTTCTTAAAATTTGACTTTCTTTGACTTTTTTTCAGAATTTAGATCTTTTTCGCAAATTTTCGATCATTTTTTTGTAAGTTCGTCTTTTTCTCAGAATTTTGACCACTTTTTTCAAAGTTTCGACTTTTTTTCTTAGAATTTGACTTTCTTTCACTTTTTCTCAAAATTTAGAATTTTTCCGCAAATTTTCGATCATTTTCTCGTAAGTTCGTCTTTTTCTCAGAATTTTGAGCACTTTTTTCAAAGTTTCGACTTTTTTTCTTAGAATTTAACTTTCTTTCACTTTTTCTCAGAATTTAGAATCTTTGTCCGCAAATTTTCGATCAGTTTTCTCGTAATTTCAGTCTTTTCCTCGAAATTTGAGCCACTTTTTTCAAAGTTTAGACTTTTTTTCTTAAAATTTGACTTTCTTTGACTTTTTCTCAGAATTTAGATCCTTTTCGCAAATTTTCGATAATTTTTTTGTAAATTCGTGTTTTTCTCAGAATTTTAACCACTTTTTTCAAAGTTTCGCCTTTTTTTCTTAGAATTTGACTTTCTTTCACTTTTTTTCAAAATTTAGATTTTTTTCCGCAAATTTTCGATCATTTTCTCGTAATTTCGTCTTTTTCTCCGAATTTTGAGCACTTTTTTCAAAGTTTCGACTTTTTTTCTTAAAATTTGACTTTCTTTGACTTTTTCTCAGAATTTAGATCTTTGTCGCAAATTTTCGATCGTTTTCTTGTAATTCCATCTTTTCCTCGAAAATTTGACCACTTTTTTTTAAAGTTTCGACTTTTTTTTCTTAAAATTTGACTTTCTCTGAGTTTTTCTCGGAATTTAGATCTTTTTCGCAAATTTTCGATCAATTTCTTGTAAGTTTCGACTTTTTCTCAGAATTTTGACCACTTTTTTTCAAAGTTTCGACTTTTTTTCTTAGAATTTGACTTTTTTTCACTTTTTCTCAAAATTTAGAATTTTTCCGTAAGTTTTCGATCATTTTCTCGTAATTTCGTCTTTTTCTCCGAATTTTGAGCACTTTTTTCAAAGTTACGACTTTTTTTCTTAAAATTTGACTTTTTCTCACAATTTAGATCTTTGTCGCAAATTTTCGATCGTTTTCTTATAATTCCGTCTTATCCTCGAAAATTTGACCACTTTTTTCAAAGTTTCGACTTTTTTTGTTAAAATTTGCCTTTCTTTGAGTTTTTCTCAAAATTTGGATATTTTTCGCAATATTTCGGTCATTTTTTTCTAATTTAATCGGAATTTTGACCACTTTTTTCAAAGTTTCGACTTTTTTTTCTTAAAATTTGACTTTCTTTGATTTCTTCTCGGAATCTTTTTCTGAAAATTCTGATCTTTTTCACAAATTTTCGATCATTTTCTTGCAATTTCGTCTTTTCCTCGGATTTTTGACCACTTTTTTAAAAGTTTCGACTTTTTTTTCTTAAAATTTGACTTTCTTTGACTTTCTCTTAAAATGTAAATCTTTTTCGCAAATTTTGGATAATTTATTCGTAATTTGGCCTTTTCCTCGAGTTTTGACTACTTTTATCAAAGTTTCGACTTGTTTTCTTAAAATTTGACTTTCTTTGATTTTTTCTTAAAATTTAGATTTTTTCCGCAAATTATCCATCATTTTCTCGTAATTTGGTCTTTTCCTCGGTGTTCTGACTACTTTTTTCAAAGTTTCGACTTTTTTTCTTAAAATTTGACCTTTACTGGAAAATTTTGAATTTCTTGTTCATTTCAAAGTTGTCTCGAAATTTCGTTTTTTTCCAAATTCCCATAAAACATTCACCTTTTTCTGAAAATTTGATCTTTTGACCACTTTTTTCAAAGTTTCGACTCTTTTTTCTAAAATATGACTTTTTTTAACTTTTTTCTTTTCTTAAAATTTAGATCTTTTTTGCAAATTTTCGATCATTTTCTCGTAATTTGGTCTTTTCCTTGGAGTTTTGACCACTTTTTTCAAAGTTTCGACTTTTTTCTTAAAATTTGACTTTCACTGGATAATTCTGAAATTTTGTTCATTTCAAAGTTTTCTCGAAATCTCGCTTTTTTCCAGATTCCCATAAAACATTCACCTTTTTCTGAAAATTTGATCTTTTGACCACTTTTTTCAAAGTTTCGACTCTTTTTCTTAAAATATGACTTTCTTTAACTTTTTCTCAAAATTTCGATCTTTTATCGCAAATTTTCGATCATATTCTCGTAATTTGGTCTTTTTCCTCGATGTTTTGACTACTTTTTTCAAAGTTTCGACTTTTTTTCTTTAAAATTTGACTTTCACTGGAAAATTTTGAATATTTTGTTTCATTTCAAAGTTGTCTCGACATTTCGCTTTTGTCCAAATTCCCATAAAACACTCACCTTTTTCTGAAAATTTGATCTTTTGACCACTTTATTTCAAAGTTTCGACTCTTTTTCTTAAAATATGACTTTCTTTAACTTTTTCTCAAAATTTAGATCTTTTTCGCAAATTTTCGATCATTTTCTCCTAATTTGGGCTTTTTCTCGGTGTTTTGACTACTTTTTTTCAAGTTTCCACTTTTTTCTAAAAATTTGACATTCACTGGAAAATTTAGAATTTTTTGTTCATTTTAAAGTTGTCTCGAAATTTCGCTTTTATTCAAATTCTTATAAAACATTCATCTTTTTCTGATATTTTTTTAAAATTTACTTTACTTTTTTAGACATTTTTTTTAAGTTTATCCTTTTTACGAATTTTTGATTTTTATATTTAATATCCGATATTTAATATCTCTCCAAATTTCGCCTTTTTTCAGGTAAATTCGTCTTTTTTTCCAAAAATGTTGACTTTTTCCTCTTAAAATAGCCGTTTTTCTAAAATTCGCCTTTTCTTCAAAATGTGACTTTTCGAAATTTCGATTTTATGGATTTTTGTTTTGTTTTGACATTTATTTAGTTATTTATCGGCGGTCGAAGTGGGACCACGCTACCGCTAGAAATCATCGTATTTCACTATTTCAATGACATGACAATGATGTTATTTATCGGCGGTCGGAGTGTTCGAATGTTGGTGATCGAGACGTGGGTCAAGGTGGTCGACTTTCTTCCTCATCAGGTACCGTTTTCAGGCGGGAGAGTACAGCCCTTGGTGTGCGGTAATACTTTCTCAATAAAGGGGGTTGGCACCTTTAAGGGGTTTGTATATATCACGCTTTCTTTTGTGGAAGTTTGTTGCTTGATGGTTATAAAAGAACTGCTTACACCTCGTCTCCTTTGCTATCATTCCTTCATTCATCGATTACCGACGCGCGCGTAAAAAAAATCGTTTATTTATTGCAAAATCTGGCCATTTTTCTGGATGTTTATTTTTTTTCAATAAATTACGACCGATTGTTAATAAAAATATTAAAAAGAATATTTTTTGGGATTTCGAGAAAAAGATTTCTTGTTAATTCAACGTCTCTACTCAACGTTAAATGTTGAGAACAACGCTTTTGGAAATTTAGCGATTTTTCTTTCCCAAAATTCGACTTTTTCTGAAAATTGCGTCTTTCCACGGAATTAGACATTTGAAACTTGTTACTTTTCGAATTTTGGACGTTTTTCGAGTTTTGAGATTAGGTTTTTATTCTTAGTATGGTTTATTGAAAAATCCGAATTTTCCAATTATTTTTTGAAATTCCTTTTTCTAAATTATTACTTTATTCTCAAAATTTCAATTTTCCTCTTAAAATTGAACTTCAATTTTCTTTATTTCTCTGAAAATGACAGCTTGGCTGTTGAAACGCGTTAGAGCAACCTTTGTTGTGTTTTTTAATTTTTCTTGGTTTCAGTATTTCAATTTTCAAATTTCCTCTTAAAATTGAACTTTCTCTTGAAAATTTGGAATATTTTCTAGAAAGTCTGATCTTTTTTCAAGGAAAGTACAACGTATTTTTCAAAAATCGTGAATTTTTTTCGAAATCCGTTCGTTTAATTAACTGTTTTTTCTAAATTTATTTTTTAAATTTGATTCCCTGTAATTTCAACTTGTTCAAAATATGTTATTCTCCAAATTTTGACTTTTACCTCAGAATTCGATATGTTTTTGGACATTTCCATTTAAACTTGAATTTTTTCTAAAGATTTAGACTTTTTATAGAATTCGTTTATTTTTATAAAATTGGATCGAAATTTTAAAAGAAAATTAAAAATCTGAAAATATTTTTAGGAAATTTTGATACAAAGATTTTTCTTTTAAATTCCAAAAATACGACAACATTTAAATAAAGTAAAAATTGTGAGAGAAATATTTTTGAAAGTGGCAGTTTCTTTTACCTAAATTCTACTTGTTCTGGAAATTACCACTTTTTTTCACAAAAAGTGATTTCTGGAAATGACGTCTTTCTTTAACATTTTCATTTTTTCGAAATTTCGACGTAGACGAAAGAAATATTTTTGAAAGTGCCAGTTTCTTTTACCTAAATTTCACTTTTTCTGGAAATTATCAATTTGTTCACAAAAACTGACTTTTGGAAATGAAGTCTATTTTTGACATTTTCCTTTTTTCGAAATTTCAACATTTCTTGAAATTCCCCGAAAGGTTTTTTCTTAAAGTTTGACTCTTTTTCGAAATTTCGACTTTAATTTGGAAATTCGATCTGCCCAGTTTGTGTAATTTTTAATTGAAAATACACATTACTCAACCGTTTTATTGCCCATGAATTTTTCATAATAATTGTTGCCCCCCCTCTTGAAGGAAATCCTTCCTACTCTTATGAATATGAAGTTTTTTCTTTAATTTGGACTTAAAAGTTGATTTTTGTGTCCTGTTTTTTGCATTTTTGCGGTTGATCGAAAATCATTCACTTGGAGCAGCACTGACATTTATCATTTGTCCATTTTTTTATCATAATTGTTCGTTCTCTGGTTGGAAACACTTTTAAGTTTATACACCATATCTGCAATTGTTGGGTCAGCTCAAGTTTTGTGTGTTTGAAATAAGTGTACTTGTGATTTTTTGTTGTTTTTTGTATTATGTCAAACTAATAATGAAGTAATTATCTAATTTAAACAAATTTTACCTAATTTAATGTAGTCAAGCTTATTTTTCTATCAAAGAAAAGATTGTAATTAGACTTTAATTTGGATCGTTTAGCTTTCATTAGAAGATAATCATAGAACTGAAAAATAATGTGATAGTACTACTTTCTCCTGATTTGTATAATTGGTTCACGAGATTTTCCAGAAAAATTGAATCTGTCATTATTAAAGCTTCAGAAGATTTGTCTAGATTTTTGATTATTTTATGTCTGGTTGTTACACAAATTCTAGGAATTCTCTCTTTATCTGAAGCAAGAGAGTTTGTAAAAATGACGCTTACCACAGGATGTTTTTTAAACAATCAAAATATAGCATATTGAGATTCGAAATATGAAAAAAATGGCCGAATTGTCGTTATAGTTTATTGCATTTCACATTTTTTTTGCTTGAGGTATTATTTTTGTGGTGTCTAGCACTGTTATGTTACAAATACGAATTCAAGGCACGCCCACCTTCAAAATTACCAAACGCCCAAATTTGCCAAAAGGCTCAAAAGGCGGCCGTCGCCGCCGTCTCACCTTTACTGAGAGAAAACGTCACTTCTACACGACCACCACCGTGCGGGACAATAAATCATAGTCCGCTGGTCCCGTCGATTCGTAAGGATATTCGAGTCCGATCAGCGGAGAAATCGGATAGGCGCACTTACAGCATCGGTTCGGATTGATACTGGGGTGCAGCATCCCTTTCGGCAGTTCTTGCGTGTGGCGGCGGATCGGACGACGGCGAATATCCACGACCGACGTTGAGGCAACCAGTCAATACCCGGTCGGGCGGTCGGGATTCGGGGGGCGGACCGGAATTATCTCAAACACAATAAGAGTTACTTTTATCTTACGTCGCGCACCCCTCGGGTTTCGGGGACGTTATGCTAATATTTTGATTGTCGACAGCGGCTCATTAATCGGCGCTAAGGAGCGGGGGCGCTGATTCGGTTAACTGGAGTACCGTAATGTTTACAAGGAAAATATCACCATTTAATTCTGACTTTTTATTGTTGCAGCTTCCGCGAAAGCAATTATCTTTGGTCACTAACAAATCACATATTTCCATCAATGAGATTTTCTCATCTTCTTGGCGATATCATGATTCCGCATCAAGAAGTTTCGCGAATGAAAAAAAAAATGTTACTCTGGTTATCTTAAAAATTTAGCTTCTAGTTTCAAAATCTGATTATTTGGTGGCTTCTGAGACAAAAAACATTTCTAACTTATTAAACTAGATCATTATGATGATAAAAAGAGACGAAACGAAAAATTTGTTGAAATTTTCTTATTTGAATCCAATCTACACAAACGTGATTCTAAAATAGTCTTAAAACAACATAAAGCGAATGATTAAAGTGAAATAGCCAAAATCTCCTCGCTGTGCATCCGAGAGAGTGTGGAAATTGCAGATCACCGTATCTAATTCGTTGATGTTGGCTTTTTGTTAGCTGATCGATAAAGTAATCACTTCCTCTTTCAAGGGATGATACAGCTAATGAAGTTATCCGAAAACCATGACGGAAGTAATGTTTCACTGTTTGATGTGCTGCCTCCAATCTCTCCGACGTTTTCTCTCTTCGCACACAACTCCACTTGACACTACAATCTGTCTATTAATATTTACCAATTCAATATTTGATGCCACCAATTAAATAAGTTTGATTTTTCGACACTAATCCGAATAGTGACCCAGCGCCAGATCGACTAGGGAAAATGGACATCCGTTGTGAACTTCCCAACAGGATGTTTGTTCGTTCGTTTTTCCTTGTAGGAAAGCCGAATGATACCTTCTGTCATCCTCTGATTCTAAAGCTGTTGGTTCATAGGGAACACTGAATACTAAGGAGATGATTTTCTCGGTTAAATTCTCGACATTTTGGCCAAAAAATTGGGCCGATTCACACAAGGCTCTGAGGACGCACGCTCTCCCATCATATCCCATGCTGCAACAAAGGATTAAACATTTTAACGCGAGAATAAGGCATGTCATCAGATCTAAAAATCACCTATCATCTCGTAAATTGTGGTTACCAAATTGGGCAATAAATGACCAAGCATTTTCCAAAAAAGACTAATTTGGAGAAACCTTTTTTTCCGCAAAGACTCGGGACTTAAAAAAAGGACGAAATGGACGAAATTTCTCTGGGAAAGTCAAAGTTTTGAGAAAAAAAGTGGATTGTTCAGAATAAAACCAGACTCTAGAAAAAAGGAAAAGAATTTCGAAGTTACAGTCGAAATTTTGAAAAAAAGTCGAAAGGTACAAATAATTTCGAACTTCAGAAGAGTTTTTGTCAAAGTTTTTTGAATTCGAAAGTCAAAATTTTGTTTTTTCTAAAAAATTTCACTTTTTTCTAAAACATTTCACCTTTTTCTAACAAAATATTGATTTAAGTTATGAAATATGAATTTTTTTTGTATTAAAATTCGATTTTTATTAAAGTACTAGTTCTTTAAAATTTAGACTTTTTTCACCTACAAAGAATTAAATATTTTAACGCGAGAATAAGGCACGTCATCAGATCAAAAATCATCTATCATCTCGTAAAGTGTGGCTACCAAAATTGGGCAATAAATGTCCAAGCATTTTCCAAAAAAGTCTAATTTGGAGAAAACTTTTTTCCACAAAGACTCGGGACTTAAAAGAAGGACGAAATTTCTCTGGGAAAGTCAGTTTTGAGAAAAAAAGTCGAATTTTCAGAATAAAAAAACCAGACTCCAGAAAAAAGGTAAAAAATTTCGAAGTTACAGTCGAAATTCTAAAAAAAAGTTGAAAGGTACAAAAAATTTCGAACTTTAGAAGAGATTTGTCAAAGTTTTTTGCATTCAAAAGCCGAAATTTTGTTTTTTCTAAAACATTTCACTTTTTTCTAAAACACTTCACCTTTTTCTAACAAAATATCGATTCAAGTTATGAAATATGGATTTTTTTGGTATTAAAGTTCGATTTTTATTAAAGTACTAGTTCTTCAAAATTTAGACTTTTTTCACGAACAAAGGATTAAATATTTTAACGCGAGAATAAGGCATGTCATCAGATCTAAAAATCATCTATCATCTCGTAAATTGTGGCTACCAAAATTGGGCAATAAATGTCCAAGCATTTTCCAAAAAAGACTAATTTGGAGAAACATTTTTTTCCACAAAGACTCGGGACTTAAAAAAGGACGAAATTTCTCTGGGAAAGTCAAAGTTTTGAGAAAAAAAGTCGATTTTCAGAATAAAACCAGACTTCCAGAAAAAAAGGGAAATAAATTTCGAAGTTACAGTCGAAATTCTAAAAAAAAGTCGAAAGGTACAAAAATTTCGAACTTTAGAAGAGTTTTTGTCAAAGTATTTTGAATTCGAAAGTCGAAATTTTGTTTTTTCTAAAACATTTCACTTTTTTCTAACAAAATATTGATTTAAGTTATAAAATATGGATTTATTTTGTATTAAAATTCGATTCTTATTAAAGTTCTAGTTCTTCAAAATTTAGACTTTTTTCACGAACAAAGGATTAAACATTTTAACGCGAGAATAAGGCATGTCATCAGATCTAAAAATCACCTATCATCTCGTAAATTGTGGTTACCAAATTGGGCAATAAATGACCAAGCATTTTCCAAAAAAGACTAATTTGGAGAAACCTTTTTTTCCGCAAAGACTCGGGACTTAAAAAAAGGACGAAATTTCTCTGGGAAAGTCAAAGTTTTGAGAAAAAAAGTGGATTGTTCAGAATAAAACCAGACTCTAGAAAAAAGGAAAAGAATTTCGAAGTTACAGTCGAAATTTTGAAAAAAAGTCGAAAGGTACAAATAATTTCGAACTTCAGAAGAGTTTTTGTCAAAGTTTTTTGAATTCGAAAGTCAAAATTTTGTTTTTTCTAAAAAAATTCACTTTTTTCTAAAACATTTCACCTTTTTCTAACAAAATATTGATTTAAGTTATGAAATATGAATTTTTTTTGTATTAAAATTCGATTTTTATTAAAGTACTAGTTCTTCAAAATTTAGACTTTTTTCATCTACAAAGAATTAAATATTTTAACGCGAGAATAAGGCACGTCATCAGATCAAAAATCATCTATCATCTCGTAAAGTGTGGCTACCAAAATTGGGCAATAAATGTCCAAGCATTTTCCAAAAAAGACTAATCTAGAGAAAACTTTTTTCCACAAAGACTCGGGACTTAAAAAAAGGACGAAATTTCTCTAGGAAAGTCAAAGTTTTGAGAAAAAAAGTCGATTTTTCAGAATAAAACCAGACTCCAGAAAAAAGGTAAAAAATTTCGAAGTTACAGTCGAAATTCTAAAAAAAGTCGAAAGGTACAAAAAATTTCGAACTTTAGAAGAGATTTGTCAAAGTTTTTTGCATTCAAAAGTCCGAAATTTTGTTTTTTCTAAAACATTTCACTTTTTTCTAACAAAATATTGATTTAAGTTATAAAATATGGATTTTTTTTGCATTACAAGTCAATTGTAACGTGGACGGTAAATTCAAATGAAAAAAATCTGGCTACATTGGAAATTTCGACTTTTTTCAAGAAGTAAAGTACGAACTAGCAAATATAAAAGTTCAAAAAAATATACACGAACACTCTAAGTTAAAACTAGAAGTTTTGACAAGGAAAAGAATTTCTTTTTTTTACTTTTACCCGAAAATTCAAAGTATTAGATATAACTGTGAAATCAAAGTCGAAATTTTGAACAATTTTCATTAATAGGGGTAGATTTAAGGGTGTATAACATGTGCAATTGCACACGAAATAGAAATTTCAAGCAGCTGAGCTCGTTGAGCATCGATTTGTTAAATATACACTGCTGCCATCAAGTGAATAATTACAAAATTGCGTGGTCACTTGTCGAATAAATATTCTATGCAACAGATGGCGCCATGTTGTCGCAAAGAGATACATAGATTTTTCAAACATTGCTCATAAGGTAAACGATGTATCGATGCTTCTTATGCTTTACAAGCTTTACCATCGATGTTAAGCATCGATTCTTACGAAGAATACATCGATATTTTTAAAATCAGTCGAACTATCGTTTGCAATTCCCTAATTCTTGAAATACAAATCTTGTCCACTGAAACAAGAAAGATTAAAAAACACAACAAAGGTTGCTCTAACGCATTTCGATAGCCAAGTTATCATCTTCAGACATATACTGACTGAGTAACTCTGTTGCTCTCTGATGCACATTTATCTGAAATTGACTACATTATACTATACTAAGTATTCCACCTTTCCTAACGAGATATTTTGAGAATTTTGAGAATATGGGCCCCAGATGCCAAAAAGATATGACTATTTAAAGCAAATAAATACTTTACTATGTGAAATTCCAAAATTAGTCGACTTACGAGTTCAGAATCGTTTCGGTTTTGGCGTAAAAATCCCTTCGATGTCGCCGTTTGATTCTATCTCTATCCGAAGCGATGATCTCTTCGAAATCTTTGGTGTCGTTTGGTAGGCCATAGGAGATGCCCCAGTTGACGCCCTCTGTAAAAATTTCGCCCGGAGTTATGCCCATTTGAGCCGTCATGCAGATCGCCACCTGTTCAATAAAATTTTAATGAGGATGAGGCGTTATTTTGAAATTCTTACGGAAATTGTTGATCCTTCGGGGAAGACTAAGTAGCGTTTTTTTCTCGTCAGGATATTCTTCGAAGTGTTCTGCCCAAGGAAGAGGAGAATCAAGCAAATATATCTGATCATTTCGACTTCTCTAATAGAGAGAAGACAAAAAATTATCAAGGAAGACACGAGTTACAAAAGGTTGTGTACTCTACTCATTAGCTGATGCTGTTCAACAGAACCGTTAGGATGTATGAGGATTTGAAAATAAATTCATAGAAAGTAACAACTGTTTAGAAATATTTCTTTCATATTTTTTTGTAATTTGTAACTTTGTAATTTTTTACGTATAAATTTTTGTAACATATTCATTTTGTAATTTTCCTACGTTTTTATCGTTGTTGTAGTTCTTCCTCTTCTAATTTCTTTGGGTAATTTTGTTTTATTTGTCTCCTACTTAAAATAACATTTATGTAAATTCAGAACAGCAGTAATGATGCAAAAATAAAAAATTTAGAACATTTCTCGTGTAGTCTTAAAAAAATTGGGCAGTATTGGAGCCTACTGACAGAAGTGAAAACCTTTACCCCTATTAATGAAAATTGTTCAAAATTTTGACTTTGATTTCACAATTATATCAAATACTTCGAATTTTCGGGTAAAAGTAAAAAAAAGAAATTCTTGTCCTTGTCAAAACTTATAATTCTAACTTAAAATGTTCATATTAATTTTTTTTAATTTTTATTTTTGCTAGTTCGTACTTTAATTCTAATCTTCTTGAAAAAAGTTGAAATTTTCAATGTAGTCAGATTTTTCGCATTTGAATTTGGCGCCCGCGTTACAATTGAATTTTAATACAAAAAAAAATCATATTTTGTAATGAAATCAATATTTTTATAGAACAAGTGAAATATTTTAGAAAAAATAAAATTTCGACTTTTGAATTCAAACAACTTTGACAAAAACTCGTCTAAAGTTCGAACTTTTCGACTTTTTTTCAAAATTTCAACTGTAACTTTGAAATTTATTTCTATTTTTTTTGGAAACCTGGTTCTATTTTGAAAATTCGATTTTTTTTCTCAAAATTTGATTTTCCCTATAAAATATTATCCCTTTTTTAAGTCCCGTATCTTTGAAAAATTTTTTTTTTCCAAATTAGTCTTTTTTGGAAAATGCTTGGGCCCAATTTTGGTAGCCACAATTTACGAGATGATAGATGATTTTCAGATCTGATGACATGCCCTATTCATACGTTAAAAAATTTCATCCTTTGTTCATGAAAAAAGTGTGAATTTTGAAGAACTAGAACTTTAACGAAAATCGATTTTTAATTCAAAAAAATCCATCACTGAAATCAATATTTTGTTAGAAAAAGGTGAAATGTTGTAGAGAAACAAAATTTCTTTCGAATTCAAAAAACTTTGACAAAAACTCTTGTAAAGTTCGACATTTTTTGTACCTTTCGATTTTTTCTTAGAATTTCGATTGTAACTTCGAAATTTTTTCCCTTTTTTCTGGAGTCTAGTTTTATTCTGAAAAATCAAATTTTTTTCTCAAAACTTTGACTTTCCCAGAGAAATTTCGTCCTTTTTTTAATTCCCGAGTCTTTGCGAAAAAAAAGCTTTGTCCAAATTAGTCTTTTTCGAAAAATGCTTGGACATTTATTGCCGAATTAACTTTAAAAAAATCTATATTTTTTAACTGAAATCAATATTTTGTTAGAAAAAGGCGAAATGGTTTAGAGAAACAAAATTTCTTTAGAATTCAAAAAACTTTGACAAAAACTCTTGTAAAGTTCGACATTTTTTTTACCTTTCGACTTTTTCTTAGAATTTCGACTGTAACTTCGAAATTTTTTCCCTTTTTTCTGGAGTCTAGTTTTATTCTGAAAAATCGACTTTTTTTCTCAAAACTTTGAGCTTTACCAGGGAAATTTCGTCCTTTTTCTTAAATCCCGAGTCTTTGTGGAAAAAAAGTTTTCTCCAAATTAGTCTTTTTTGGAAAATGCTTGGACATTTATTGCCAAATTTTGGTAGCCACAATTTACGAGATGATAGATGATTTTTGGAGCTGATGACATGCCTTATTCTCGCGTTTAAATATTTAGTCCTTTGTTCGTTAAAAAAGTCTAAATTTTGAAGAACTAGAACTTCAATAAGAATCGAATTTTAATACCAAAAAATCCATATTTTATAACTTAAATCAATATTTAGTTAGAAAAAAGTGAAATGTTTTAGAAAAAACAAAATTTCGACTTTCGAATTCAAAAAACTTTGACAAAAACTCTTCTGAAGTTCGAAATTTTTTGTACCTTTCAACTTTTTTTTAGAATTTCGACTGTAACTTCAAAATTTTTTCCCTTTTTTCTGGAGTCTGGTTTTATTCTGAAAAATCGACTTTTTTCTCAAAACTTTGACTTTTCCAGAGAAATTTCGTCCCTTTTTTTAAGTCCCGAGTCTTTGCGGAAAAAAGTTTTCTCCAAATTAGTCTTTTGTGGAAAATGTTTGGACATTTATTGCCCAATTTTGGTAGCCACAATTTACGAGATGACAGGTGATTTTTAGATCGGATGACATGCCTTATTCTCACGTTAAAATTTTTAATACTTTGTTCGTTAAAAAAAGTCCAAATTTTGAAGAACTAGAACTTTAATAAAAATTGAATTTTAATACGAGAACAATCTATATTTTATAACTTAAATCAATATTTTGTTGTGTTGTTGTGTTATTTTTAAAAAACTGTTTTGTTTATACTTTTGGTTTAATTAATTAATTTTGATATACTTCTATTGTGTTTGTTACATTCGTACGTCATTAATTCCTAGGAAAAATGACATTAAAAGTAATTTCTGCTAAAGAATAAAAGTTTATTGTTATTGATCATCAGTCAGGAGAATAAGTGGACGAATTTATAATTTTTTCGATCTTGTTGAACACACAAATGTACAACGGGCGCGCGGGCTTCTAAATTACAAGTAAAATACGTGAGATGATACATGAGAACACAAGCAAATCCCGTTTATGCAAAACAATGTCCAATGTTGATATTAACTGTTCATTCAACGGTCATATACTCGGACTTTACACAACTGCATCATGACCAAAAACTCGAAAGATGGTCCAGTTAGTCGCATCTCATTACGATCTGTGGCGGATAATCGCGTTTTGCGCCGCTGTACATGTCCTGATAATCAACAATTGCGTCGAAACCAAGCATAGGGTACGCAGAAAAGTCGTATTTACTAAAAATAGCAAGTTATTCGTAAGTTGTACGTATTAGAAAAACCTGAAGAGGGGCTAACGTCGAATTTTGCAGTTTCGTCTAAATGGCAAGGAGAACGTTTTGAATTTCACAAGTATTTTCGCTCACGGCTGGTCTATTCGAATAAATTATGATCTACCGGAAAGTATACCAAAGAGACACAAGTTTTTCAAGAGAGATGTAGATTTTAATTTGGATGATTACAACGGGTATTACTTACTAGAGTTGTCTGGAGGCTTAGATTTTGGTTTCATTTTGATTTCAGATTGGCATCTTTCGGAATTAATTGCTTCTTGCAGTACATGTGTAAAAATTACGAATTATTAAAGTATTCTGAAGACTGTGGCATATTTTGCCAAATTTTAAACATTGTGAATCAGTAAGTACAACTATTGTTACTAGATAAAGAGGACACTAGTCCCGGTGGCTATTTTGATGAAATGTTCATGGTCTATTCATGGTCCTTTTTTACTAACCAGCCAACGATTGGTTAAAAAATGACTAATTTCTGAAATAAACGAAATCAGAAACATTGAAAAAAAATGCTAACTGTTAAGATCCAGAGGTATTTTGAACTGATGTGTATCAACAAACTAATTTGATGGATCAACAAAAATTTGATCTATCTACAAACTATTTTGATTAATCAACAAGCTTTTATCCTGAGGTGACATAAAGATATAGAAATGTAATATTATTTTACAGGAGCAAGGGGACTGAAGCGGAATTCTTTCAGCTACTTTTTAAGCGATGCAGCCGATTGACAACTTCCGAATGCCACTTTCTGTCAGAAGATGTATTTCGCACTTTTACTTTAATATAAGTTAATTATTATTGTGTGGTTTTGTTATTTTCCTAAACTTAAACCAATGTTAAGTCTTGATCCAAGTCATATAGTGCAATATTCTACTAGTGGAGTTCCCCAGGGAACGGTTTCTGGGCCCATTTATTTAAAGTTAACTGAAATGTATTCGTTTTGTTTTCTCATGACTTGTATTTTTCGCTAATATTTCAGATTTTAGGCTGATCTGATTTTTACTTGAATAACTATTCGATAGAAGAAAATAGAAGTACATTATGTGGCCAATTAAAAAAAAACCAAACAAGGTGCAACATTACGAAAAGATTTCAAGGTGACTCAAGTATGCTAAAGTTGCGTAGAGAATACAAATAAGTAAACATAGAAAAGAGTTTAATACTTTAGGTTCACAATTATTAGAATAAAAAAAAAAGTTCAGAATTGTATTTGGCTTCATCTGCTTAGCTTGAACTCTCAATATCTACAAACTAATCTCAGACAAATACGTAGAAGCTAACTGATGCATGAATACACCGAGTTAGGAAGAAATCTGCATTGAATTAGTATTACTTTATTCAAATTTAATAAAATTTTGGTTTCCCAATCAAATTAAAATTCGAGAACGAGTTACAACATTAAGATATCATCCTCTTGAAATGTGGCCCTTTGCTTTTCATTTGAGTTGATGATTTTGGCTCTATACCCATTTTTAAATTGCGGTAGATGAAGATTTAAGTTCATTGAACCGATTGTACCAAATTACTGTTACAGTTAAAGAAATGTTTACATAAAATATTAGAAGTTTATTATCGTAACTTGGCCACTTATGCCAAATTCTCTTAGTTTTCAATTGAATCTGTTTCTTAGTTAACCTCCAGAAATGATCAAGTTTACAGGAAAAATTGGCCTAATAATTATCACCACTGGTATACTGATATGTCTAAGTTTGTGCCAAAAGACACTTAGCAGACAAAAGCGTCTGCTTGTCTGGAATTTACCAGGAAATACCCGCAAAATTCAGGTAAATATTCTCAAGAAAATAATCAGCTGCGTCATTTTCGTTGAGATTTTTTAAGTCGATTCTAATAAAAAGTTTCTTGTAGTTTTAAAGTAACATTAATTGCTCAAGTTTCTGTGTATTTCGATATATTTTTTAAGATTATTTTTTGGATGAAATTTTTCAATAGAAGTGTGCCAACGTAATGTACAACTGTAATAAATGCTCAGGATTAGAAACAGTATGGATAAAGCTAGAAAAACTAAGATTGCGAGTTTTCACTTTGTCTACTCTTGCTTTTTAAAAGTAGAGGGACAAATCAGTCGAATTTTTCAAATATCAATTAACTTTTTCAGTTAATTACAGGCTTTGGGGTTCCAGTGCCTGACCTAAAACAAGAAACTGTCATAGTCAGTATGGTGGTCAAAGCGAACTATCTAGTGCCCTATAATACTTCGGATATTAGGGACACTCCTATCCTTGTGAAGAAGAAACGAAAGAGATCAATATCTCGTTGGGCTCTCTATGACATCCTGGCGCAGTTATCAGAAATGTAAGCTGAGTTATTTGATATAAATTTAGAATCAAACTCTTTTAAGTCTCCATTTACAATATTGTTACGCGCTTATCGTGGTTCGAATTGATTAACACGTGAATTGAATAATACCCACTTTAATTTCAAACTCAACTTGGATCACTACAACTGAACAATTAACTCACTTATTGACTTCTAACTGCTAACTCACTACTTAACTACACCGACTCTAACTAACTCGAGGGAGAGCTGGCCGCTCTATATAGTTTTGGCCTCCAGGTTCTAGAACAATCCGGCAGATAAGACTTATCGTTTGCCGAAATTTCGGGAACGCTTATCTGCCGTTTGCTTCGTTATCGCGGCCGCTTTCCCCTTATCAGATCTTTCTAGAAACTTTTCTTACGCACTTAATTCTACAATTTACATTTCGTTACAATATTTTCGTATTGAAGAGAAAGTTTTCTGCAAAGCTTTTCCGTTTAGCGAAGAATTGCTACAGTATCCTTTTTTTTATGAACTAGATTTTAGAAGTTTTGTTTTTGGTAGAAATCCAAGACCATTTTTTCTAGTTTTTAATATTTGAAATACAAATCCTGTCCTCTGAAACCAAAAAGGATTAAAAAACACAACAAATGTCGCTCTAACGCGTTTCGATAGCCAAGCTATCATCTTCAGAGAGTTCTTAATGTCTGTAATATAGTTGACCTTTGGGTTGAGGTATAGAGATGGAGTAGAAGCAATTATTATCGTCCACCGAGACCTTAAAAGACAACATTTTCTGAAGATTACTTCAATAGGAAACTATGTTTATTTTAATACTTTTGTTTTCCATACAAGGAAAATCTTCAATTTTTAAAAATGGCAGCTGCACATTAAATGCAAAATTAGTAATTAATTTGGTGTATTTAAGCCCAAAGTCCTTAATTTCTAAAAATTGATGACCTATGTAGAAAACAAAACAGTAGAGTAGTAGGCAAGTAGAATGCAACCTAGACTAGAAATTCATGCAGCCCTCCAGGCGGCGTGTATAGTGAATCATAGGTAGCTGAACTACCAACAGTTGAAACACTGCCACCTAGCGAAGCGGTTGCTCTCTAGGAAAAAGTTCCCAGAAGACAAGGATTCTAATGCACAGACCAATAGGCTTAAACATTTATTAGATTCGAAGTTTGGAAACCAAATACCGGTTTCGATCTTGTTATACCAAACTGTTATACCTACACTACAAATTCATGCAGCTTGACGTTTTTGAATTCTTTAGTACTTACTTGTCGGAACATTTGTTATCATTTGAGTTGGATATACCAAACTGACGAGATCTAACAAGATTGAAACCGGTATTTGGTTTCCAAACTTCGAACCTATTGGTCTGTGCATTAGAGTAGAATAGTAGAGTAAATTTTCCTCGAATAACCACGAAGTTGTTCTGAAACTTACCCATGAATGATTTAAGGAAAGGCTTTGGGGGAAGACCCTGCGTTCTTAGAACAATCTGCGAACTATCCGACAGCCCCCTCAGTAAAAACAACGGTCTTTGGGACGAAATCATACACACACTCTTCAGGTACTAGACCCCACAAAATCCAAAATTCAATCAGCACTCTAAACGATTTTTTTAGCCCCACATCAACCCTTGAATCGTTAGACAACCACGCTGACAACGAGTATTACGCCGCCCAAAAAATCGGCAAATTCAACAGGAATTCCTGCCGCGAAACCTTCCCGGATTGCACCCAGAGCTACGCCGCCATGTTCACCTCGAAACTCCCCCTGTAATACCCCCTAGTACTCAATAAAATCACCTCGAGATTAACTTGTTTTATTTATTTAATAATTCAGAGAATTTGTCCAAAATGTCGGTTTTACATTCGAAGAATAACAGGCTGCAGTTGCGGCCTTGCTTCCCGAGATCTTCAGCTGCTAGGTAATCGGCGTTGAAATTGCCTTCGAGCATTTCCGGCGTCGATGAAGGGCTGAAAATGAGGGCGAGTCGAATAGTTGAGTCTTATACTTTTTAAGTGTATGGGTTGAGTAAAACATGAAGAGACTAAAATGTGACTTACCTCAGTACAGCGTGGAGGATTTCGGTTAGAATTCCGCCTCGGTCGTCGAAAGTATGACTGGCTGCATCGCATATAGCCTTCAGTAGACAAGCTTTGCCATCACCGAAGCCATATCTGAGAAAAATTAACGAATATAGTGAAAAGAGCCATGCTAAAATCGTTAAATTATAAAAAAATTTAAAAGATAGAGCATATTGGTTGTGGGTGATGGTGACGCGAAACAATAAGTTTATCCCCCTTCCAAAATTGCTGACTTAAAAACATCAACAATAAAAATTTTATATACTTTAGTTAAACTAAAAATTTGATTTTATAATTTTTTGTCCAATTGAAACAGCTTTTCTGTGAATTGCCTACCATAGTTGGGAAAATTTGACGAATATAACAAAAACAGTGATGAGAGAATCATTCAAATATAAAGAAATTTAAAACGATTCCCTGTCTCATTTGGACCATAAATAAATTTTATCAAGACCGGCCGGTGGCCGAGCGGTATAAAGCTCGGGTACACAAAACTATAAGACGCGGGTTCGATTCCCGCTACCGCCGGTCGTTTTTAAGAAAAGATAACGCTCTCAAATTAACTGAAGTTAATTTGAAATTAACTTGGGTTAATTTGAAAGAGTAAATTTCAAATTAACCCAAGAAAGAGTACATTTCAAATTAATTGGAGTAAATTTGAAAGCCCATTAACTGAAGTTAATTTGAGGTATAAGAGGCCCAACTGAAATGTGTGCTGGCCAATTTTAGATTCCCTTCAACTGCCTTCTACCCTTCTTAAATTTCACCATATTCTATGCAGTAGCTGCCAGTAGATCTCCAAATAGAGTAGCAGCCATATTACATCCATGACCTAGTAATAAAAATAAAGTAGCAGCTATCTCTGCTAAAAATAAGTTCTAAAAAGGGAAGCTACAGCGAATAATTGATTAACTGCTTCAACTGCAAGTCTTTAAATAAAGGAAACCACCAAACTAGTCTAAAAAGTCTTACTACAAAGTCCAAGTCACAGTTTACCTCGTAAGAAAGCTCTCAATTAAGGAATAGACGGCCCATCTGGTGGTGGAATCGGATCTCTTCCTCCTCAAAAGGGTCACGCTGGGGCGCGTTATTTGCGAGCTGTTGTTTGGTAGCAAATAATACGCTTTGGCTACTGATCCCAGAGTGATAGCTTGGTCTTGCACTTCGATCGGTAAACCAATTCCCACAATTAACTGCAAACAATGTAATGTTTATGCTAACACCGGCGTTGGCGTTGTTCGATAACGTTTACTGACCTGCACCCAATTGATTCCTTCCTTCCACACGAGAAACCTTCTCTGGCGAGATAGAAGCGCTTGGCTGGTGTCGAGAATTTTTCGTGATAGAGCACCGGAGATGAGCGCTAGGATTAAACAGTTTAACTTCATATCGACAGTGTATTTAATCGGTTAGTGACACTCCTTCTGAGGTACGTTTGATGACAGTTAAATAAATAATGAAGGAAAACGGTTCTTTTCTCGCATTTGACCTCTAAATAAATACTATTATCTAACGAGTAAAAAAATGTTATGTCTTTGGATTGATTTATTCATTCGGAATTCTATTATACTTTGACATATACGAGATTTGCACAAGAATAATATTGCTTAAAAAAAAGAGAAATGATTCTTTTTTGCCATTGGATGGCGATATAAATATCTTCTTAAAATAAAATTAATCTGTTAATGACAAAACTTCAAAAAAATCTTAAAATAGATCAATTAAGTTTTTACATTTTTTATAAACTTTTGAAATTTAAATTTGACTCAAGATTAGTATAAATTATAAGATATTTTTTCGTTGTAAAACCATTTTCCCCTATTAAGTTTTATAAATATTTAAGCTCGATGTTGTCATTTGTTATAAAATTCTATACTAGTGCGTGCTGAATTTTAACAAATTTTAATGGTGAATGAGCCAAACAAAACAATTTTTGGATAAGCAACTGGAATATCTAGCATTTTTTCATTACCTAAAGTTGACTAATTTTTATATTCTTAAGTTTATAACTGTTGACATAAATCAAACCTATTTGTCTCTTTAATTTTTGTACGTCACCCTTATAGATACAGAAGTTGTTTAAGTTGAAGGATTCGAAATCGATGGCAATAACAATAAAAAGCGATTCGTTTCGAGTAACTTTTTTATTTCGCAATCAGATATTGAGTTAATCATCGTCGTACGCTCCCAAAGCCATATCTACGAGAGAAAAGGGACAATCCGGAAATAATTCCGAGCAACTTTGTTTCCGACCCACTTTTCCTTGTCTGTAAGCCCAATGGTACAATCGATGCTCCTCCGGTTCGTCCTCGGATAAATGCTTTTGCGGAAAGCTGGAAAATAAATCGACAAAATAAATTCTAACCTTCTTTGGGCTCCCTCGCGCATTTCACTCAGATCCACCTCCGCCCCGATTTAATTAAATTTCGTTACATTAGCAATAGTTTACCAGTATATGAGTCGATAAAGACAGGCGCATTTTATTAGAAATTTGTGACTGAATTATTCATAATTCGTTCTCTGTGATTAATGATTGAAATTTTGAAAAATTTTTTAGTATGGAAAAATGTCTAACTTCGAAAACGTAAATTTGTTCCATTTTTAAAGGATTTTATCATATTTATTTAGAATTAAAAGTAGCAACAGGCTCTGGCTCAAAGGTAGCAAGCTAGCTTCTCACGTGGTGGGTCCAGGGTTCGATACCCGATCGCGGATAACACATTTTTGACCCTACTACACGCCCTACCCATAGCTACAGATACCTTGTTAGGTTAGTTTCGGTTCGGTTCGGTTCAGTTGGGTTAGGTTAGGTTAAGTTAGGTTAGGTTAGGTTAGGTTGGGTTAGGTTAGGTTAGGTTAGCTTAGCTTAGGTTAGGTTAGCTTAGAGTAGGTTAGGTTAGGTTAGGTTAGGTTAAGTTAGCTTAGAGTGGGTTAGGTTAGGTTAGGTTAGCTTAGACTAGTTAAGGTTAGCTTAGCTTAGCTTAGAGTAGGTTAGGTTAGGTTAGAGTAGGTTAGGTTAGGTTAGGTTAGGTTAGGTTAGGTTAGGTTAGGTCAAGTCAGGGCAGGGCAGGTTAGGTTAGGTTAGGTTAGGTTAGCTTAGGTTAGGTTAGGTTAGGTAGGGTTAGGTTAGGTTAGGGTAGGTTAGGTTAGGTTAGCTTAGCTTAGGTTAGGTTAGCTTAGAGTACGTTAGGTTAGCTTAGAATGGGTTAGATTATATAAGGTTATGTTAGCTTAGTTTAGGTTTGGTTAGCTTAGAGTAGGTCACGTTAGGTTAGGTTAGCTTAGAGTAGGTTAGGTTAGATTAGGTTAGGTTAGGTTAGAGTAGGTTAGGTTAGGTTGGGTTAGGTTAGCTTAGCTTAGGTTAGGTTAGCTTAGAGTAGGTTAGGTTAGGTTAGGATAAGTTAGCTTAGATTAGGTAAGGTTTGGTTAGGTTAGCTCAGACTAGGTTAGGTTAGCTTAGAGTAGGTTAGGTCAGGTTAGGTTAGGTCAAGTCAGGGCTGGATAGGTTAGGTTAAGTTAAGTTAGGTTAGGTTAGCTTATGTTAGGTTAGGTTAGGTAGGGTTAGGTTAGGGTAGGTTAGGTTAGGTTAGCTTAGCTTAGGTTAGGTTAGGTTATCTTAAAGTAGGTTAGGTTAGCTTAGAATGAGTTAGATTATATTAGGTTATGTTAGCTTAGCTTAGGTTAAGTTAGGTTAGAGTAGGGTACGTTAGGTTAGGTTAGCTTAGAGTAGATTAGGTTAGATTAGGTTAGGTTAGATTAGGTTAGGTTAGCTTAGAGTAGGTTAGGTTAGGTTAGGTTGGGCTAGGTTAGGTTACGTTGGGTTAGGTTAGGTTAGGTTTGGTTCGGTTAGGTTAGGTCAGGTCAGGTCAGATTATGTTAGATTAGGTTAGGTTAGGTTAGGTTAGGTTAAGTTAGGTTAGGTTAGGTTAGGTAGGGTTAAATTAGGTTAGGTTAGGTTAGCTTAGGTTAGATTAGCTTAGGTTAGGTTAGGTTAGGTTAGCTTAGAATAGGTTAGATTCTGTTAGGTTTTGTTAGCTTAGCTTAGGTTAGCTTAGAGTAGGTTAGGTTAGGTTAGGTTAGCTTAGATTAGGTTAGGTTAAGTTAGGTTAGGTTAGATTAGGTTAGCCTAGCGTAGGTTAGGCTAGGTTAGGTTAGGTTAGCCTAGAATAGGTTGTGTTATGTTAGGTTATGTTAACTTAGCTTAGGTTAGGTTAGGTTAGGTTAGGTAAGGTTAGGTTAGGTTAGGGTAGGTTGGGTTATGTTAGCTTAGCTTAGGTTAGGTTAGCTTAGAGTAGGTTAGGTTGACTTAGAATGGGTTAGATTATATTAAGTTATGTTAGCTTAGCTTAGGTTAGGTTAGCTTGGAGTAGGTTACGTTAGGTTAGGTTAGCTTAGAGTAGGTGAGGTTAGCTTAGGTTAGGTTAGGTTAGCTTAGACTAGGTTAGGTTAGGTTAGCTTAGAGTAGGTTAGGTTAGGTTGGGCTAGGTTAGGTTGGGTTAGGTTAGGTTAGGTTCGGTTCGGTTAGGTTAGGTCAGGTCAAGTCAGATTATGTTAAATTAGGTTAGGTTAGGTTAGGTTAAGTTAAGTTAGGTTAGGTTAGGTTAGGTTAGGTTGGGTTAGGTTAGGTTAGGTTTGGTTAGGTTAGGTTAGGTTATGTAGCGTTAGATTAGGTTAGGTAAGCTTAGCTTAGGTTAGGTTAGCTTAGGTTAAGTTAATTTAGAATAGGTTAGATTATGTTAGGTTATGTTAGCTTAGCTTAGGTTAGGTTAGCTTAGAGTAGGTTAGGTTAGGTAAGGTTAGATACGGTTAGGTTTAGTTAGGTTGGGTAAGATTAGGTTAGCTTAGCTTAGGTTAGGTTAGCTTAGAGTAGGTTAGGTTAGGTTAGGTGAGCCTAGAATAGGTTAGGTTATGTTAGGTTATGTTAACTTAGCTTAGGTTAGATTAGCTTAGAGAAGATTAGGTTAGGTTAGGCTAGGTTAGGTTAGGTTAGGTTAGATTAGGTTAGGTTAGGTTAGGTTGGGTTAGGTTAGGTTAAGTTAGGTTAGGTTAGGTTAGGTTAGGTTAGGTTAGGTTAGGTTAGGTTAGGTAGGGTTAGGTTAGGTTAGGTTAGGTTAGGTTAGGTTAGGTTAGGTTAGGTGAGAAGTGACGTGATATTAGCAAATTACTGACGCGAACGTTTAAAATTTTCCCCTATCAAAAACAACTCAACACGATTAAAGAAGTTTTCACTTCAAACATATTGTGAACATATTATAACATTTTACAATTTTCAATATTTATAAAGCTCCGATATCGAATTTAACTTTTAATCGTTCTGTGGTTTCAGGGTAAAACTTGAGAAAATGGGCTTATGTCATTGTCGAATGTAACACTTGACCCCTTTGGGAGAACAAAATATTTTAGGTGCTCCCTCTATGAAATAAAAGGAATTTTACCTGCACGTATAAATGCATTCTTAGGTTTTTATTATATACTAATTACTAATTATTAATTAATTAATTAATTAATTAATTAATTATTAATGATAAGCAAATTTTCTTATGATAATATCTCAAATAGTTAAATTATGACTAAAACACTTTGATCCTGGAACCGCAGAGTTAATACTCACCTAAGCACCAGTCGTAGAATTTCCTCTAAGACGGTGCCCTGCTTCGGAAACAGCTTCCTCGGGGCTTCGCACAAAGCCCTATAGATGCACCCCTTCCCGTCGTACCCCATCCTAAAAACAGATTCTGTCTACCGCCGAAAACACAAAGATGAAAAAAATACGTTTCTAGGATTGTCTCCAGGCTGTTGTACAATTGACGCCTGTGGCGCCTCCTAACCACTTGCTTCTTAAGCTTGTAGGATTCCAAATACGTGGTCCTGTTGGGTAACTCGTAAGCGATACCCCAGTTTACCCCTTCGGTGAAAATTG
The DNA here is from genome assembly GCA_028583605.1 of Dastarcus helophoroides. Lineage (NCBI taxonomy): Eukaryota > Metazoa > Arthropoda > Insecta > Coleoptera > Bothrideridae > Dastarcus > Dastarcus helophoroides. Next base: position 38,312,749 of record CM053327.1, read on the forward strand.
TACCGGGCGCTATCGCCGACATGCTCATACAGAGGGCGATCTGAAATCGTCTTCAGAGTAACAGTTTTTGTGATAATTCGTGAAACTTACTGATAGGGTTGAACCGTCAGGGAAGGCCGCGTATCGTTTATGTCTGGATGATCTGGAGTCGCCTTCGATGCTGGAGGAAAGCGTGGAAAACATGTAGGTAAATATCGCGACGGCCTTGAACGAATTCATTGAAAAAATGGTGTTCAAATGCGGGAGCTTTGCAAGACAATTAAACGTATCGTGTGTCCTGAAGGTGATAATTGTTGTGGTACCGTTACAGCGCAAAATTTCTTCCACAAATATGACACACTTTGGAATAAACCCAGCTGGGTATATTAACGTTGGTCTAAAATTAATTCATAACGTTGCTTGTAATTGAGGGGGCCAAAGCAACGTTGATAACAAAAATTAAAAAACAATTAATATGCTGGATGTCTGAGGTTCGATTATTTGACATATACAGAAGTCACCCCCAGACATTTCTATCAGTATATCTACCCCTCGTAATCCATAAACTTCCAGGGTAACAAATAAAAATCTAGAGATGAAACTAACGTAGTAACCAGACTATGATATACGATGTAATTAAAGTCACAAAGGTCACCAATAATGAGATACTTTTCTTGTATTGTAAGTTGCATAGCAAGATTCATAAGATACAAGCATCTTTCCAATTCAATGTTCTCTAATGAAAAACCAGAAAAAATTAAAAGTAAAAATTTGATACACTCAAGTTAAACTATAAAAACTCGTTCTAATTGATTATGTCTTGCCCAAAGTTTGACGAAACAATTTTTCTTTGAACTGCGCCTGAGGTTTAATTATTTCTTTTAGATTTTCCAAATTAACAACATAAATGCAAAAGTGTGTTTGCCCATTTATTATCTCTTCCTTTCTTAATCAATGAACCAATTTAGATGAACAAATTAACATCATAAATGCGAAAGTGTTTTTATTCATTTATGACCTCTTCCCTTCTTAACCAATGAATTAATTTCGATGAACATTGGCAAAAAGATTTCTTAAAGTCTGATGAGCAGAAGCTAAATCAAAGAAAAAAAAAAACATCTTTTAATTCGTAACCCAGGATTTGAAGTTTTTGTCACATTTAGTATTTACACTAGAACTGTGTTTAATTTAATATTCGAATTTTAACGGGACTGCAATTAACACCTCGTAGTAGCTTTATGAATTCTGTAAATCGGCTAGAAATTATAATGGTGTACAGTCAACTTCAACAAAATGAAATGGTCAGTGAGGAATGCCATAATTTTGAACTTATTATTGTACTCGGTACACGCTCTTCAAAATGGAGGTATATCTGACCAAATGGGACGAAATTCAAGTAGAATTTTGTCAAGGAAAACGACGATATCTGGTATTCCCCGAAGGAAGCTCTCTTCAGTTGGGTAAGTTAACTTCAATTCTCAAATCTTATTTTAGCTTTGTCACATTCAAAAAATTCGAATTATTTCGAAATTTTTATACCGAGATTTTTCCCGAAAGTTCGAATTTATTGAAATACAAAACTTGTCCCCTGGAACCAAGAAAGATTAAATTGATTAAATAGATTGTGTTTTTCAATCCTTCTTGGTTTCAGGGGGCAAGTTTTGTATTTCAATTTTTGAAGATAACCAAGGACCAAACTTAAGATTACGTGTTAGTATCTCTCTGAAGATGATAGCTTGGCTATCGAAAACTTCTTTTTTTCGAAATTTTCCTAAACTCAAATGTAAAATTTTAATTTTTTTTTTGAATAATTTTGACTTTCTTCTAATTAAGTTTGATTTCATTCGTAGAATGTCAACTTTTCAGTAGAAGTTTTGAATTTTTTTTACGTAAGTTATGGGTTGATATACAAATCTTGTCTCCTGAAACCAAGAAAGATTAAAAAACCCAACAACAGTTGCTCTAATGAGTAGCCAGGCTATCATCTTCAGTTGTTGTGTTTCTTGGTTTCAGGGGACAAGATTTGGATAACGATAACCAAGAACAACTGCGTTCCACCAAAAGTTATGGGTTATTTGCTTAAAAATTTTTAGTCTACATTTTTCATTTTTTCCAAAATCTTTGGCATTATTAAATTCGAAGTTTCGAGTTCTTCTGGAACGGTTGCCTTATTTTTCGAGATTTTGATCATAATTTCGAAACCACTGGTTTCTTGAAATTTATGTTTCTCCCAATTCTCCCATCTCCCAATTATGCATTATAACCTTTTTTTCAAAATTTTGGATGTCAGTTTTACACTTACTTTACATTTTTTCGTTTTCCTAAAATTTTCGTTGTAAACACGAAAATTGTTATAGCCAGTTACCTAGATACTCAAGAGACGTGAATCCCATTCAGTAACTGTAACTGACTTTTGACTGTATCTTAGGAGGAACATTTTTGAAGCAATTATTGCTGAGGCTATACAATGGTGGATTGATAAATCTGGTAGAAATGAAACAAAGAGTTTCTTTTTTCGAATGAGTGTCATTTATATTTCAACGTAATCTCTTTTAGAGCTATACCCTTGATTAGACGAGGCTGAGTTTTTTGATCCTCTCTTTGTAGCAATCGTTTCCAAGGCCCTCAAAATACGCTTTAGTTTCGAGGAACACCTCCACCAAATCTTGATCCCCCAAGCTATTTTTTCATGTTTGGAAAAAGGAAGAAATCACTCGGAACTAGGTCAGGATAGGGGAAGCATTTCGTAGAGTAACTCAACCAGCTTGGCCTTTGCAATAGCGGAAGAATGGACAGGAGCATTATCGTGGTGAAACAGGACTTTCTCTTGGCAAGATGAGGCCGTTTTGCTTTGATTTCTTGATTTAACTGATCCAAGAGTGTAGCGTACTACTCTCCATTTATTGTCTTCCCTTTTTGGAGGAAATTAATTAAGGTTGTACCTTGTGCATCCTCGAAAACCGTAGCCTGCTGATGGAACCACCTTGGCCTTCTTCGGAGCACTGCCAGCAGCTTCCACCCACTGCTTAGATTGTTCTTTTGTCTGTGGTGTGTGAAAATGAGTCTATGGTTCATCTACAGTGACCAAATCTTCATTCCCCAAGCCATTTTTTCATGTTTGGAAAAAGGAAGAAATCACTCGGAACTAGATCAGGATGGGGAAGCATTTCGTAGAGTAATTCAACCAGCTTGGCCTTTCCAATGGTTGAAGAATGGATAGGAGCATTATCGTGATGAAACAGGACTTTCTCTTGGCAAGACCAGGCCGTTTTGCTTTGATTTTTTGATTTAACTGATCCAAAAGTGTAGCGTACTACTCTCCATTTATTTTCTTCTCTTTTTGGAGGAAATCAATGAAAGTTGTACCTTGTGCATCCTCGAAAACCGTAGCCATAATTTTGCCCTCTGGTGGAACCACCTTGGCCTTCTTCGGAGCACTGCCAGCAGCTTCCACCCACTGCTTAGATTGTTCTTTTGTCTGTGGTGTGTAAAAATAAGTCCATGGTTCATCTACAGTGATCAAACGAAGCCAAAACTCATCTGGGTTTGGTTCAAACAGCCTAAGAAGTGTCCCTCTTTTGCGTTTTTGGTCAATTGTCAACAAAGGCGGTACCAATCTTGCCGAAAGCTTTTTCACATGCAAATTTTCGTGCAATATGTTGGAAAATCGTTCATATGAGATGCTTACAGTGTTGGCTATTTCTCCCAACTGCACTCGTCGATCTTCTAATACGATATCGTGGATTTTCGTGATCATTTCTGGAGTGGTTACCCCAATTGGAAGTCCTAAGCGAGGAGCGTCTTCCGTGCTTGTTCTACCACAAGGAAACTCAGTAAACCACTCGTGAATCATCTTAAGTGACGAAGAAAATTCACCACAATACTTATCAAGAAATTTTTTCGTTTCCGTGGTGGTTTTATTGCGTAAAAAGTAATTGAAATACAAATCTTGTCCCCTGAAACCAAGAAACATTAAAATACTCAACAAAGGTTGCTCTAACGTGTTTTGATAGCCATAGCTGTCATCTTCAGAGAGATACTAATCTAATCTACAATCTCTCTGAAGATAATAGCTTGGCTATCGAAACGCGTTAGAGCAACCTTTGTTGTACTTTTTAATCTTTGTTTAAAACCTAAAATTACTACATACTTCTCAAAATCTTAGCAAGAAGTTAGAAAGTTTAAATTTGATCTTGAAATCTCGATTTGACGAAAGTCAAAGATTTGTATTTCAGTTTTTGAAGATAACCAAGGACTAGCTCCACTAAAAAGTAATGTTTTATCAACACCAGAAATTCCTTTTTTTTTCATTTTAACAGCGAAAGAATGAGTCGTTCGCTCTAAACTATTGACAAAGCAATATTAATTTAAATATCATTTTGAAATTTCGTGTATATATTCTTAAAACAATGACCTATCCCGGAGATTGGCAAACTTTTAAATCGAAAGAGCCAGCTGCAATAAAAGAATTGATTTCGTGAATTTCAAAGAGCGCAAATTTTTATTTTTGGTTTTACATATTATTTTAAGATTAAGTCAGACAAATCAGACAAAATATGGGACAGAGAGAGACCAATCTGACTTATGTAGTCAAATGAAAAGATATTCAGCCAAAAAATCTTTCATTTCTCAAAATTTACACCTCTAGTTTCAAATTTTATTTTGTTTTTTCGCAATTTTGACTTTTTTAACTCTTCTCTATATTAGTCTTCTCTTTTAATATTTATTTTGTTTCTAAAATTAGACTTTTACCCCAAATCTTCCTTTCTATTCAAAACTAGACAATTTGTGAAAATATTTACTTTTTTCTAATTCGACTTACTGGAAGATTCAACTTATTTCTGAAAAATTCATTATTTGTCGATTTTTAATAAAAAGAGTAAACATTTAAGGTAATTGGAGATGTTAAGTAGTTTTTGAACATTTCGAGCTTCAAAACTTCAAATGAAGATATATTCAGCCCAAAAGACCTTATACTTCTCAAAATTGGGACCTTTACTTCAAAATTGCCCTTTTTTCGCAATTTCGACTTCTTTAACTTTCTCTATATTAGTCTTCTTTTTCAAAATTTATTTTGTTGCTAAAATTAGACTTACCCCAAATCTTCCTTTCTTCTCAAAACTCGACAATTTGCGGAAATGTTTACTTTTTTCTAATTCGACTTACTGGAAGATTCCACTTAATTATCAAAAATTCATCTTTTGTCGTTTTTTAATAAGAAAACTAAAAATTTGAAGTAATTGGAGATGTTAAGTAGTTTTTGAAGATTTCGATCTTTTTTCAAAGTTTTCTTTTTTCGAAATTTAGATCTATTCTCAAATTTCACTTTTTTCCAAAATACATTTTTTCGACTTTGTTCCAAGTTGCGGCTTTTTTTCTACAACTTTCTACATTCTTTTTAAAATTCGCCCGAAATTTCTATATTCTTTTTAAAATTCGTCCTTTTTCCAAATTTAGCCATTTTCCCATATATTGACTTTTATTGAAAATTTAAACTCTTTATTATTTTCTACAAATTTGGACTCGTTACACAAAATTCGGTTTTTGTTGGAAATTTCGACTTTTAAACTTCGACATTTTATTGTTTCTGCAAACTGTGACTTTTTTTGACGAAATTTATCTACATATTTTTCAAAAGTTTAACTTAATCTCAAAATTTGACTTTCTCTGGGAAATTTTGACTTTCAACACTTCAACATTTTTCTCGAAATTTCTATATTCTTTTTAAAATTCGTCCTTTTTCCAAATTTAGCCATTTTTCCATATTTCCACTTTTGTTGAAAATTTAAACTCTTTATTATTTTCTACAGATTTGGACTTTTTACACAAAATTCCGTTTTTTTTTTTGGAAATTTCGACTTTTAAACTTCGACATTTTATTGTTTCTGCAAACTGTGACTTTTTTTGACGAAATTTATCTACATATTTTCCAAAAGTTTAACTTAATCTCAAAATTTGACTTTCTCTGGGGAATTTTGACTTTCAACACTTAAACATTTTTCTCAAAATTTCAATATTCTTTTTAAAATTCGTCTTTTTTCCAAATTTAGCCATTTTCCCATATATTGACTTTTAATGAAAATTTAAACTCTTTATTATTTTCTACAAATTTGAACTTGTTACACAAAATTTCGGTTTTTTTTTGGAAATTTCGACTTTTAAACTTCGACATTTTATTGTTTCTGCAAACTGTGACTTTTTTTGACGAAATTTATCTACATATTTTCCAAAAGTTTGACCTAATCTCAAAATTTGACTTTCTCTGGGAAATTTTGACTTTCAACACTCGAAATTTCTATATTCTTTTTAAAATTCGTCCTTTTTCCAAATTTGGCCATTTTCCCATATATTGACTTTTATTGAAAATTTAAACTCTTTATTATTTTCTGAAAATTTAGACTTTTTCGAAATTACGACTTTTAAAATTTGACATTTCATTGTTTTTTCAAGCTGCGACTTTTTCGATGAAATTCGTCGATTTTCAAAATGTGTGACAATCTCAAAATTTGATTTTTTATTTCTTAAAATTTGACCTTTCTTTAAAGTTCAACATTTTTCTCGAAAATGGAAGTTGTATCAACATTGTCTTTTTTTTCGAAGTTATTTAACCAATTCTATCAAATTTCGAATTTATCTGAACATTTGGCGTTTTTCTTTTCATACTTGTTCTCGAAATTAAAAAATTTATTCTCAAAAAAATTCTCTGGAAAAGTGCAAATTTGTTATTTTTTTTCTTCTATGAAAAACTTCGATTTCTGAAAAAAAATTCGTCAATTTTCAAAATCTTTGACTTAATCTCAAAATTTGATATTTTCTCTTAAAATTTGAGCTTTCTTTAAAGTTCACCATTTTTCTCGAAACTGGAAGTTGTATCAACATTGTCTTTTCTTTCGAAATTATTTTACCAATTCTATCAAAATTCGAATTTATCTGAACATTTGAAGTTTATTTTTATTCGTCTTGTTCTTCAAATTTCAAATTTATTCTCAAAATTTAACTTTTCTGAAAACATGTAAATTTTTTATTTTCCTTCTTCCCTGAAAATCTTCGGCTTCTTAAAAGTTTAATGATATTTCCTAAGTTTTCAATTTTTTACAATTTCTCTTTTCGAAATGTTAGAATTAGTCACAAAATTAAATTTGTCTAAAAATTTCAGGTTTTAAAGTTCTGGGTTTCAATCTATTGTCGAAATTCTACGTTTTATTAAATTTTATCTTGAATTTTGACAAATTCATTTTTTTCGAAATCTTTTCTTTTCCAAATTTGGTATTTTCCGGAAATTACAACTTTTATTTCAAACTAAATTGGTCTATTTTCAAATCTCAAAATTTGATTTTTATCTTAAAATTTGAACTTTCTCAGGAAAATTTGGACCTTCTTTTAAAATTCAATACTTTTCTTGAAACTGGAAGTTTTACCAACATTTTCTATTCTTTCAAAATTTTGCTACCAATTTTCTCACAATTCGATTTATTTAAAAATTTGGAATCTTTTTTTAATTCGTTTTGACTCGAAATTTCAATTTATTCTGAAAATTTGACTTTCTCTGGAAAATTGCAATTTTTTTATTTTCTTCTTCTCTGAAGAACTTCGACTTGTGAAAAAGTTCGACAATGATTTGATACTTTTAATTTATTAGAATTTGTCTTTTTAAAATTTTACAATTTCTTACAAACTTTAAATTTGTCTAAGCATTTCAGGTATTTAAATTTGTGCTGTGAATTTCAATCTATTGTCAAAATTCGAAGTCTTTTTCTAAAATTTTGCTATTTTGAGAACTTTTGACGAATTCATTCTTTTCGAAAATTATTTTTTTCGAACGAAATTTATCCATTTAACCTCAAAATTTGATGTTTTTCTTAAAATTTGACTTTCTCTGGGAAATTTTGACCATTTTTAAAATTCAATACTTTTCTCGAATCTGAAAGTTTTATCGACATTCTCTTTTCTTTCGAAATTATTTTACCAATTTTCTCAACATTTGAATTTATCAAAAAATTTGGATTTTCTTAAAAATCGTCTTGAAATTTCAAATTTTTTGTCAAAACCTAAATTTTTCTGGCAAATTGCAAATTTTTTGTCGAAATTTCGAGCTTTTCTTAAAATTTAGATTTTTTCCTTGACATTTTTTTTTAATTTGACTTTTTTCTTCTTCTCTGAAAAACTTCGACTTCCGAAAACGTTCGACCATGTTCTGATACTTTTAATTTATTATATTTTCTCTTTTTAAAATTTTACAATTTCTCACAAACTTTAAATTTGTCTAAGCATTTCAGGTTTTTAAATTTGTTGCTGTGAATTTCAATCTATTGTCAAAATTCGAAGTCTTTTTCCAAAATTTTGATTTTTTGAGAACTTTTACCGAATTAATTTTTTTTGAAAATTATTTTTTTCGAACGAAATTTATCCATTGTCAAACTCCAAAATTTGATTTTTTTTTAAATTTGACTTTCTCTGGGAAATTTTCACCATTTTTAAAATTCAATACTTTTCTCGAATCTGAAAGTTTTATTGACATTCTCTTTTCTTTCGAAATTGTTTTATCAATTTTCTCAACATTGGAATTTTATCAGAAAATTTGGATATTTTTAAAAATCGTCTTGTTCTCGAAATTTCAAATTTTTTCTCGAAACCTAAATTCTTATGGCAAATTGCAAATTTTTTGTCAAAATTTCGAGCTTTTTTAAAATTTAGATTTTTTTTCTTGAATTTTTTTTTAAATTTGACTTTTTTCTTCTTCTCTGAAAAACTTCGACTTCTGAAAAAGTTCGACAATGTTTTGATACTTTTAATTTATTAGAATTTCTCTTTTTAAAATTTTACAATTTCTCACAAATTTTAAATTTGTCTAAGCATTTCAGGTTTTTAAATTTGTGCTGTGAATTTCAATCTATTGTCAAAATTCGAAGTCTTTTTCCAAAATTTTGATTTTTTGAGAACTTTTTAACGAATTCATTTTTTTCGAAAATTATTTTCTTCGAACGAAATGTATCCATTGTCAAACCTCAAAATTTGATTTTTTTCTTAAAATTTGACTTCCTCTGGGAAATTTTGACCATTTTTAGAATTCAATACTTTTCTCGAATCTGAAAGTTTAATTGACATTCTCTTTTCTTTCGAAATTGTTTTATCAATTTTTTCAACATGCGAATTTTATGAGAAAATTTGGCTATTTTTAAAAATCGTCTTGTTCTCGAAATTTCAAATTTTTTCTCAAAACCTAAATTCTTCTGGAAAATTGCAATTTTTTTGTCAAAATTTCGAGCTTTTCTTAAAATTTTGAATTTTTACTTGAATTTTTTTTTAAATTTTGACTTTTTTCTTCTTCTCTGAAAAACTTCGACCTTTTTAAAGTTCGACAAATTTTTTTAAGCTTCCAGTTTTTTGTTACAATTTCGCTTGTTGAATATTTTTCAGTTTTTGTAAAAATTTGTCTAAAAATTTCAGGTTTTCAATCCTATTGCCAAAATTTGACGTTTTTTTTTCCAAAACTTTCTTTTTTTGAGAACTTTTGATAAATTTGTTTTCTTCGTAATCTCTTCCTCTTTCCTAATTTTTTCGAAATGTCTTCCTTTTTCTCACCTTTTTCGAAGTCTACCTTTTTCTCAATTATTTCGAAATCTATTCCATTTTCTCAAAATTCGACTTTTCCTGGAAATTTTAGCTTTTACTTCGAACTTTGATATTTCCTGTTTCTGTAAATTTAGAGTTTCCTTTTCTCACAAAAGTAATTCAACTTATTTTTACGAAATTCCAAGGCTGTAGAAAATTTTAGAAATTTCGTCTCCTTAAATTGGTCTTTTTCTAAAAATTTCAAATTTCATGTGTTTTTTCAAATCAAAAATTTCGGAAAAATACTTCTTGAAATCATAATCTTTTTGTCAAAATTTACGTAAAAATTCCTAGAAAAGTATTTTTGGAAATTCCAAATTTTGTAGGTCACTTGTTTAATGAATACTTATTTTCTACGTATCTGTCCACTCCAGCTTTTATTTATTCAGTTTTTTAGGGGAATTTAAAGAGCCGCAATTGTCTTTTAAAAGAGCCGCATGTGGTTCGTGAGCCGCAGTTTGCCGACCCCTGACCTATCCAAACACGTATACTATATATACTATATACTCTATACTATATAGTATATACTATATACTATATAGTATATACTATATACTATATACTATATACTATATACTATATACTACATACTATATACTATATACTATATACTATATACTATATACTATATACTATATACTATATACTATATACTATATACTATATACTATATACTATATACTATATACTATATACTATATACTATATACTATATACTATATACTATATACTATATACTATATACTATATACTATATACTATATACTATTATACTATATACTACTATATACTATATACTATATACTATATACTATATACTATATACTATATACTATATACTATATACTATATACTATATACTATATACTATATACTATATACTATATACTATATACTATATACTATATACTATATACTATATACTATATACTATATACTATATACTATATACTATATACTATATACTATATACTATTACTATATACTACATATATATACTAGTATTACCTCTTCATTTATTTTTATCGGACTTATCAATCTGCCTTCATACGATGCTATTAATGCCCTATAATCTTTTTTCAGTGTTTTGTCTGACGATGCCTTCCCTGGGTATGGGCAAGATATTCACCTTGGGCTCCACCGCTGCTTTAGCCTGGCAGCTGCCCCACGAACCAATCACACCTTTCAAAAAACCAGCGGAAGCCCAACAGAGATTAGACGAACATCCCGCGAAAGCCCCCAACGTGTGGAACTCCGACAGAAGAAAGCTACCTCTCAGCGTGACCTATTACGATCCATTTTCCATCTATAACAAATCCCCTAGTCCCGAGTTTTACCAATCATGGAAATTTGAAAGAAATGGAAATATGCACTCCTCGCAATCGATACTACAATTTTCAAAAATTCAGCCGGTTAGTTAAACTTGACTGATGTAGGTCACGGGTGCTCTATTTCGATTTTTAGTTCGGATTATCCGGAAACACGTCGAGTGTATCAAGGGGGCATGAAAATGGGACCAGGTGACGGCATACGTTGATCCTGTTTACCACGAAGTCTATCGAAGGACGAGGCGTGATGTGTATCCTAAAATTGAAAAGCTGCTGACTGCGTATGTATTTCTTCTTATACTAGTCGTGTACCCAATGAGATGACATTTCAGGAACGTTTAGATTTTTTTTAAACTTTAAGGACTTGCTCTGCGCATATCCTCCTTTTTACCTCGTGTGTTTTGAATCTTTTTTTTCCCCGGTCGATATTTCTATTTTGGTATGTACCAAAATTTGACAGATTCAAGGGTTTTGATGTAAAACCCTTGAATCTGTCAAATTGTGGTTAAAACGACGTCATGTATTATCAACGTTGTTCGCTCTGCAGCAGAAATACTTTCAGTTTTCCAGTTTTATCGCCGCATGGCCACACAGATAAGAAATGCGATAAGCAAAATAAACAACGCCGCGCCGTGGCGAGAATATGTCTTACGGTCAAAGTCATGAGTTAACGCCATATATTTTCAGTATATGGTTAACGCGTACAGGCAATTTTAAATCCAGTGGTGTGTATTATTTATTGCCTAACGTTCTTTGGGTTTCAAGGCCCATTTTTGGGCCCTTAGAAGTTGAATTTTGTAAAATCCTCTTTTAGTGCTCGCCTACGTTATACGCAACCTTCGAGTGAGAAATTTCATTCTTGTAGAGCCAGTTGGTTAAGCTACAACATAAATAACAACCAGAAGGCTAACTCTCATCATGTGATCGTTTGAGACCCGTGACCTTCAAGTCCGTCTATGTTGAAAATCTCTGTTGAAAGTGCCAGTGCAGTAGAGATGACAAGCTCCGAAATTTTAAAGGAATCGAAACCGGTTATGTATCTAACTCTTGGACCCTTTTCTTTAGAATTCAAGTATCATATTTCGTTCTATGAAAGTAATTGTGGGATTTAATTCGTGAAAGTAATTCCTACAGTTACTCAAATATTATCAAAACATAATAATTGAAATAATGTGCCGTAGACCTATGTAAAAAAGCCGTTGTCTGCATCGACCACAAAGATATAGGGCGAGAGTTAACCTTCTGGTTGTTAGTTATTTTGGGCTCAGGTTAGGTTAGGTTAGGTTAGGTTAGGTTAGGTTAGGTTAGGTTAGGTTAGGTTAGGTTAGGTTAGGTTAGGTTGGGTTAGGTTAGGTTAGGTTAGGTTAGGTTAGAATAGGTTAGGTTAGAATAGGTTAGGTTAGGTTAGAATAGGTTAGGTTAGATTAGGTTAGGTTAGGTTAGGTTACGTTAGGTTAGGTTAGGTTAGGTTAGGTTAGGTTAGGTTAGGTTAGGTTAGGTTAGGTTAGGTTAGGTTAGGTTAGGTTAGGTTAGATTAGGTTAGGTTAGGTTAGGTTAGGTTGTACTAGATTAGGTTAGATTGGGTTGTACTAGGTTAGGTGAGGTTAGATTAGGTTAGGTTAGGTTAGGTTAGGTTAGGTTAGGTTAGGTTAGATTAGGTTAGGTTAGGTAAGGTTAGGTTAGATTAGATTAGGTTAGGTTAGGTTAGGTTAGGTTAGGTTAGGTTAGGTTAGGTTAGGTTAGGTTAGGTTAGGTTAGGTTAGGTTAGATTAGGCTAGGTTAGGTTAGGTTAGGTTAGGTTAGGCTGTTTGTCAGTCAGTGTTAAAGTCTTATTAAATAGATGAGGCTAATATTGTGTCGGCTCGGTGGCGTAATTGCTTGAGCGTTGGCCGCTTGCCATCCGGGTCGCGGGTTCGACTCCCACGTCCGGCTTTGGTTTGTGTCATCTAATACCAGCCTTGCATACGTAACTGGGGCTCAATTTCTGAATCTGAAATTCATATTCCAGGCATTAGACAGCATTTCCAGTAGTAATTTGTGCGTGTGCGATCAACGACTGAATTCTGAATCTGAGTTTATCGACGGAAACCTAATTTGAAATTCGTGTGTATGCGACCGATAAAGCGTCAATTTGTGGCGTATGTTATAAAATAAATATAGAAAAATGGAGGTTTCAGTCGGTCGTGCTCGTATGGTTCATAAATTTGAGAGTTTCAAAATTTGAAATATGAGCACGTTCTTGTAGGTTTCAGCTGGTAAAAAAGGGGCACGTTTTCGTCCATTTCATCGGTCAATATGACACGGGTTGGACGCAACGTCCTGTAATTTGTCGCCTCGCTGAAAAACGTTCTAAAAAATTCATCTTGCAGGTTGAACCGGGACGGTAGAGCTTGTCTATTGAAAGCTATCTGCGAAGTGAGCAAAATCGTATCAAGGAAAGGAACTTTCATCGAAGAAATTATTAAAGCCATTTTCAGGTGATAATCTCTACAACGACAAACCCCGATAGCTAACGAATGATTTTTCAGAATAAAACCTCACGACGATTATCCTGATGAGGACGATTACGACAAGGCGGCCAATAAGAATCACAATTGCTCGGAACGCTACCAGAGTTGTCCTGATTCCATACTTAAAGGAATATTTTTTTAAAATTAAATAAAAACCGACTAGTAAATTGTTTCCTAAATTTACCATTCCACTATCGAAGTTGCCATTAAAAAGATCTAAAATTCGAGTGAGGAAAACTTCGAAAAATTAATCTGAATTGATTAACAAAGAATTCTCAACAAATTTAACCCGAAAATGTTAATTCTTTTTTAGTTTTGAATTTCCAAGCAGAACGTCAACTACTCGAGGTTTTATCAGTATTTATTTTAAACTTCGAAATTATTAGTTTTTTTTAAAGTTAGAGTGCAATTCAAGTCTTCCTGTTTACATTGTTTCTTGGTGGAATGGACTGGTCCTTGGTTATCTTCAAAAGCTGAAATACAAATCTTGTCCCCTGAAACGAAGAAATATTAAAAAAACACAACAAAGGTTGCTCTAAGGCATATCGATAGCGAATCTATCATTTTCAGAGATATTGCTTTAGCCAAACTTTTTTTTAAAATAAAAAATAGCAATAACAAGAAACAATGTAAAAAATTGAAATACAAATCTTGTCTCCTGAAACCAAGAAAGATTAAAAACACAACAAAGGTTGCTCTAACGCGAGCATCTCTCTGAAGATGATAGCTTGGCTATCGAAAGCAACATTTGTTAGTGTTTTTTAATCTTTCTTGGTTTCAGGAGACAAGATTTGTATTTCAATTTTTTACATTGTTTCTTGTCATTGTTATTTTTTATTTAAAAAAAAAGTTTGACAAAGCAATATTACCGACTTTTCTTTAAGTAACTGACATTTGCACAACAACGTTTTTTTATGAACATTGCTTGTTACTTCGATAAAATTTCGGGTCTTCAACCGAAAATTCCCCATTCCCTAAGAAGCTATGGGGAGCGGGAAGCGAAAGGGGTGCTGCTGTGGGGATAAATATTCGTCGTAGATTGACAATAAAACTCATATATTCTCTGTATCTTCTTTGCGAAGTATTGGTATTTTTATTCATGTTTTATAGGCTTTTTCTTCGCCATTCACAATTCTAAATTTTCAGTAGCCTTCTGTTAAGGATTGGGAATCTGTTATAGATTGCCCCAAGCAGCGATTGGGTTAGATCTTTGTTTGTCAATCGATGTAGTGTTAGAATTCTGAAAGGAGTAACTGGCGAAGAAAAAGCCGATAAAGCATGAATAGAAATAAAAGTTACAGTTGAAAGGAGTAGGTAAAATGAACTGTGGGTAAAAGAGCAGTAGGTTAAATGAGCCATAGGTAAAAAAGCAGTAGGTAAAATGTCCTCATAGTAATTTCAATACTTCGTTTGTTCGCATATATGTAATACTTCTATATGGCCAGCTCCCTATTCGCTTTACGATAAAGATGGAACATAGATAAATGGCGAATATTGCGCATGAATGAACGAAACGAACCAATAGCTACGCTCGGGTTAAACGGGTGTTTATGTTTGGCAGTGCACAGCTGATTTGTAACACTTGCGCATTGCCACTCATTAATTCGTGTGAAGGTCAGCGAGAAAGAGAAGTCTTTCCCATAAGAAACGAAGAACTGGTCATACAGAAGTATTACATATATGTTTGTTCGACAGTCATTACCATAGAGAAACTAAGTGCTCTATAGTGTTTGGTCTTTTCCAAATTTGAGTTTTCATCGGAATTTTAATTAAGAACCCACGTGATGTTTTGTTACAAATTTTGACTATAAAGAAATTAATTTTTTTTAAAAAATCCCAACTTTATCGGTAGCTTAACTTTCTTTACGAATTTATATGAAAAGCGCAAAACAAACATCGGTTGTGGAAACGAAATATGGAAATTTCGAATATTCTATCAAAATTTCGAATGTTCTATCAAAATTTCGAATCTTTTATCAAAATTATGAATATTTTCTTCGAAATTTTGAATATTACATCGAAATTTCGAATATTCTATCGAAATTTCGAATATTCTATCGAAATTTAAATTTCTTTCGAACATTTCAAATTTTTCTCATTATTTCAAAATTGTCCCAAAATTATGACCTTAATCTCGATTATTTTCAAAAAAACTCATAAAAATTCAAAAAGGTATTGACTTTTTGACCTTATTTTTATCGCGATTAAGAGTTTGATTTCGAAAGTTTATCAAACACGTAATTTTTGTCAATTTTTTCCTAAAATATTGCTCTAAACTCGAAATGTTTAAAAATTGATACACAAATCTCGTCCCCTGTCCAAAAAAGATAAAACATACAACAAAAGTTACTCTTTTTTTTAACTTTCTTGGTTTCAGGGGACAAGATTCGTATATCAATTTTTGAAGATAACCGGGGACAAGTCCGTTCCATCGAAATTTTCATTTTTTTTTTCAAAATCTTCAAATCAAATTCGAAACTTCCTGATTTTTTTACAAATTCTGATTTTTTACAAATTCCGATTTTTACAAATTCCGATTTTTTACAAATTCCGATGTTTCTACTCCAGTTTCGAACTTTTTCTGAAAGTTTTCAGATTTTATTTTCACAAAAAGATTTACTTTTTTTTCAAACCTAAATACATTCCAAAAAATTTCAGATTTGGAATAGAAATGTTTAAATCTCTTACTCTTGAAGTTTCAACCTTTCAAAGGGTACAGTTTCAGAAAAATTGGTTTTAGTTTTTTTTTCAAACTTAAATATATTTCAAAAAAATAGAAATTTCTAAATCTCTTAATCTTGAAGTTTCAATCTTTTAAAGGGTGCATTTTCAGAAGCATTATTTTTTTCCAAATTTAAATTTTTTTCAAAATCCGGCTTATGCGATATTTTTGGGTTAAACTTTTTTTCGAAATGACGCTAGTTTTGTCAAAATGGCCCTTTTCTATAGAAATTATGACTTCATTGAAAATCTAATCCATCCTGACAATCTCAATTTTTTTGTCGATATTTCTCTTTATCTTAAAAATTCAACTTTATTTTGCAAAATTTGTCTTTTATAAACAATTATTTTCAAAGATACAACCTAACCTTGTTTAAGAAAGAGGTTCATCGCCATATATCCTTGTCCTATTCTACTCGCGATGCTTTAAACGTATGGATTGCCCTTTGCGAGTGGATTAAATTTAAAAAGAAAAACATTTTCTTTCTTTACTTTCTGTGCAAAATTTCCATTTTTTCTCGAGGTTTCGTTTTCCTCCTTCATCTTTTTCTCTAGATTTCCTTTACTATTACTAAAGTTTTCTTCTTTGTTGGCTTTATTTGAAAATTAAATTTTGTTTCTTGACATTATCTGAAAGATTTCGAATTTTCTCTCAATTTTGAAGTTTCACTTGAAATTTCCAACCGATTTCTTAAAATTTCGCCTATTTCTCCAAATTTCTCCTAACATTGAGATTTTTCTGAAAATTTCAATCTCCGAGAATCTAATTTGCCAAAAATTTTGACTGATTTTCTAGAGTTTGCTTTTTCTCGAAATCTTTAGTTTTATCCCAAAGTTCGATATTTCATATTTTTGGAAATTTTGACTTTTTGCTTGAAATTCGTCTTTTTACCAAAATTTGGACTTTAATTCCTAAGATTAGTCTTTTTTCTAAAATGTTCCTTTTCATCAAAAATTCGAAATTTTACATTTATTCCCAAAATTCTTTTTTTGGAATGTTCTCTCAAAAATCGTTTGGTTTTAAACATTTTTTGACAAATTCCCATTTTTTACAAATCTAGATTTTTTTTACGAATTCCGATATTTTTTACTCCAATTTCCGAACTTTTTCTGAAAGTTTTCAGATTCTATTTCCACGAAAAGTTTTTTTTTTAAACTTAAATACATTTCAAAAAAACTTAAAATTTGAAATAGAAATTTTTAAATCTCTTACTCTTAAAGTTTCAACCTTTTAAAGGGTACATTTTCAGAAAAATTATTTTTTTTCCAAATTTTAATTTTTTTCGAAATCCGGCTTGTGCGATCTTTTTGGGTTAAACTTTTTTTTAAATGACGCTAGTTTTGTCAAAATCGCCCTTTTTTTATAGAAGTTATGACTTCATTTAAAATCCGATTCATCCTGAAAGTCTTAATTTTTTTGTCGATATTCCTCTTTATCTCAAAAGTTCTTTTTATTTTTCGTTTTCCCCCTTGACATTCATCTTTTTCTCTAGATTTCCATTACTATTACTAAAGTTTTCTTCGTTGTTGGCTTTATTCACAAAATTAAATTTTGTTTCTTGACATTCTCTGAAAGATTTCGAATTTTCTCTCAATTTTGAAGTATCACTTGAAATTTCCAACCGATTTCTCAAAATTTCGCCTATTTCTCCAAATTTCTACCTAACATTGAGATTTTTCTGAAAATTTCAATCTCCTAGAATCTAATTTGACAAAAATTTTGACTGGTTTCTTAAGAGTTTGCTTTTTCTTGAAAACTTGATTTTTATTTCAAATTCGATGCAAATCTACTTGCATACGACATTGTTGGCGATGGCCGTAGCTTTCTCTATGGACCAATAGGTGGCGGTAGTCTGAGAGTCACACGCTTGCCGTTCGTTGATTCTTTAGTACTTACTTGTCGGAATATTTGTTAGCATTCGAGTTCGATATACCAAGCTGACGAAATCTAACAAGATCGAAACTGGTCTTTGGTTTCCAAACTTCGAATCTAATAAATGTTTAAACCTATTGGTCTGTGCATTAGAATCATAATTCGATATTTAATATTTCTGAAAGTTTTGATGTTTTGCTCGAAATTCGTTCTCTTACCCAAATCTTGACTTTAATTCCTAAAATTAGTCTTTTTTCTAAAATGTTCCTTTTCATCGAAAATTCGAAATTTTGCATTTAATCCCAAAATTCTTTTTTTTTGGAATGTTTTCTCAAAAATCGTTTGGTTTTTAAAATTTTTTGACAAATTCCCATTTTTTACAAATTTCGATTTTTTTACGAATTCCGATATTTTTACTCCAATTTCCGAACTTTTTTTAAAAGTTTTCAGATTCTATTTTCACAAACAGTTTAACTTTTTTCAAACTTAAATACAAAATTTAAAAAAAAAATTTAAAATAGAAATTTTTAAATCTCTTGAAGTTTCAACCTTTTAAAGGGTACATTTTCAGAAAAATTATTTTTTTCCAAATTTTAATTTTTTTCAAAATCCGGCTTGTGCGATCTTTTTGCGTTAAACTTTTTTTTTGAAATGACGCTAGTTTTGTCAAAATCGCCCTTTTTTTATAGAAATTATGACTTCATTTAAAATCCAATCCATCCTGAAAATCTCAATTTTTTTGTCGATATTTCTCTTTATCTAAAAAGTTCAACTTTATTTTGCAAAATTTGTTTTTTATAAACAATTATTTTCAAAGTTACAACCTATCCTTGTTTAAGAAGGTGGTTCATCGTCATATATCCTTGTTTTCCTATTCTACTCGCGATACTTCAAGGGTATGGATTGCCCTTTGCGAGTGGATTGAATTTAAAAAGAAAAACAAATTAGACCATTTTCTTTCTTTACTTTCTGTGCAAAATTTCCATTTTTTTCTCGAGGTTTCGTTTTCCTCCTTGACATTCATCTTTTTCTCTAGATTTCCATTACTATTACTAAAGTTTACTTCGTTGATGTCTTTATTCGCAAAATTAAATGTTGTTTCTTGACATTCTCTGAAAGATTTCAAATTTTCTCTCAATTTTGAAATCTCACTTGAAATTTCAAGCCAATTTCTCAAAATTTCGTCTATTTCTCCAAATTTCTCCTAACATTGAGATTTTTTTGAAAATTTCAATCTCCTAGAATCTAATTTGCCAAAAAATGTTGACTGGTTTCTTAGATTCTAATGCACAGACCAATTATTACTAAAGTTTTCTTTGTTGTTGGTTTAATTTGCCAAAAATGTTGACTGGTTTCTTAGATTCTAATGCACAGACCAATTATTACTAAAGTTTTCTTTGTTGTTGGTTTATTCGCAAAATTAAATTTTGTCTCTAGAAATTCTCTAAAAGATTTTGAATCTTCTCTCAATTTTGAAGTTTCACTTGAAATTTCAAACCGATTTCTCAAAATTTCGCCTATTTCTCCAAATTTCTCCTAACATCGAGATTTTTCTAAAAATTTCAATCTCCTAGAATCTATTTGCCAGAATTTTGACAGGTTTGTTAGATTCTAATACACGGACGAATTATTACTAAAGTTTTCTTTGTTGTTGGCTTTATTCGCAAAATTAAATTTTGTCTCTTGACATTCTCTGAAAGATTTTGAATTTTCTCTCAATTTTGAAGTTTCACTTGAAATTTTCAAACCGATTTCTCAAAATTTGGCCTATGTCTCGAAGTTTCTTCTAACATCGAGATTTTTCTGAAAATTTCAATCTCCTAGAATCTAATTTGCCAAAAATTTTGACTGGTTTCTTAGATTCTAATGCACAGACCAATTATTACTAAAGTTTTCTTTGTTGTTGGTTTTATTCGCAAAATTAATTTTGTCTCTTGACATTCTCTGAAAGATTTCGAATTTTCTCTCAATTTTGAAGTTTTAATTGAAATTTCAAACCGATTTCTCAAAATTTCGCCTATTTCTCTAAATTTCTCCTAACATTGAGATTATTCTGAAAATTTCAATCTCCTAAGAATCTAATTTGCCATACAATTTTGACTGGTTTCTTAGATTCTAATGCACAGACCAATAGGTTTGAAGCATTTATTAGATTCGAAGCTTTGGAAACCAAAGATTGGTTTCGATCTTGTTAGATCTCGTTAGTTTGGTATATCCAACTCGAATGCTAACAAATGTTCCGACAAGTACTAAAGAATTCATGGACGTCAAGCGTGTGACTCTTAGTACTACCACCTATTGGTCCATAGAGAAACTATGGCCATCGCCAACAATGTCGTATGCAAGTAGAATGCAACCTAGACTACAAATTCATGCAGCTCTCCAGGCGCGTATAGTGAATCATAGGTAGCTGAACTACCAACAGTTGAAACACTGCCACCTAGCCAAGCGGTTGCCCTCTAGGAACAATTTCCCAGAAGACAAGGATTCTAATGCACATGAATTTGTAGTCTAGGTTGCATTCTACTTGCATGGTTTCTTAGAGTTTGCTTCTTTCTCGAAATCTTAATTTTTATCTCAAAGTAAGATGTCATATTTTTGGAAATTTTGACTTTTTGCTTGAAATTCGTCTTTTTACCAAAATCTTGACTTTAATTCCTAAAATTAGTCTTTTTTCTAAAATGTTTCTTTTCATCAAAAATTCGAAATTTTGCATTTATTCCCAAAATTCTTTTTTTGGAATGTTCTCTCAAAAATCGTTTGGTTTTTAAAATTTGTTTACAAATTCCCATTTTTTACAAATTTTGATTTATTTACGAATTTCGATTTTTTTTACTCCGAATTCTGAACTTTTTCTGATAGTTTTCAGATTCTATTTTCACAAAAAGTTTTACTTTTTTTTTAAACTTAATTACATTTCAAAAGAATTTCAAATTTGGAATAGAAATTTTTAAATCTCTTATTCTTGAAGTTTCAATCTTTCAAAGGGTACAATTTTCAGAAAAATTGTTTTTTGAAATTCAATATTGATTAAAATTCTAAATATAGAATTTGAAAAAAAATAAACATCGATTGCGATTAAAGTTTAATTGCAATCGATGTTTAATTTTTTTCCATATCGAACTTGTACAAGGTGGTCAAAAATAGGAACAAACTGCAAGCTATTAGATAATAATGTAAAATTAAAATTAAATCTACCGTTGTTTAAAATTCGTCAACATTTTAAAACTATTTAGCACTGTTGTGAGGATTTTTACGTCTAATTTGTGTTTATTGAAACAATTTTAGTTTAGTTTATCGAAACAATTTTCAGTCGACGAAACCTCGCATCTTCTAAATAAATAAGTAAACAATAAATAACTGTGTTAGTTTTCGGCGTACAACGTCAAAATGTCAAAAACCCTCATCCTATTGATGATACTTTTCGTCCTCAGTTTCGCGGAAATGAAAATTTCAAAAAATATTTTATCGCGACAGAAGCGCTATCTGACGTTCCCTAAAGGAAGCAATTTCGTCGTAAGTAAAATTTTATTAAACTCCGGATTGATTTAAGCGAGAAACTCCGATTGATTCGGAATATAATCAAAACGGAATCAGGCGGAGGGATATTCCTCCGAAATATCCTGATTATCCCATCGGGGAAACTGCATTTCCGCCACCTTGAATTCGATTTCAATCTGTCACAAAAGTCTTGAGATTGAATGCTAATAAATACAAGTTGCAAATTCACTCGGTCACTCGTTTGTATGAGTTGCATTTTTTCTTGTTTTCTCAAAATTTCATATTTAAATTTTAAACCTAAATAAAAAATAAGAATATTTTTATTATGTTCTTATTTTTGTGATAGGTTTCAGTTTAAAATTGAAAATATTACATTTTCATTTCTTCTAAAAAGTAAATTCTAAAACATCAGCGTTTATTTTTTTGTAAATTCTAAAGCAGTAAATTTTTAAAAAATTCCCATTGCTTCTTAATTTTTGATTTTTTGTCGCTGTTGAAAATTGTCTTGAATATTCAGGTTCAGCTTTCTTTTATGGTAATTTTCAGATAACGTTATCCATGGTTAAAGCTTTGCTGAGGAACACTCCCAAAGGATTCATGACTCTGCTAGAATGCGATGTCCCATTTCCCCTACCCAGCGACACCAGACTATTCAAAGGTTTCAAAAACAACCATCGCATTCAAAGGAGAGAAATTCAGCAGCATCTGGCCACCGCGCTAACTTTGTAAGTACGTGGGCTACCTGATAATTCACGAATTTGTCCACGAGATGGCGCCAACGTATAAAAGACTTAATTTGCACCTTTTGACAGCGAATAAATTAGAATTAGGGCTAGTACGAAAATTGAAATACAAATCTTGTTTCCTGAAACCAAGAATAATTTTTTTTATCCCCTAAAACCAAAAAAGAGTTTTTTTGTCCCCTGAAACCAAGAAAGGTTTTTTTTTAATCTTTCTTGGTTTCGGGGACAAGATTTGTATTTCAATTTTTGAAGATAACCAAGGACTAGTGCGTCGCACCAAAAAGGCTAGTACACACTCGTCGACAAAATCGTGCGTCTGTCTATAGACAAATCGAGGGTTTTGTCTGTAGATAGTCCCGAACAAATTTCAAAATGGTTTAGGGACTTCGTCAGGTATCCATACGTGCGCAATTGAGACAAATTACTTTCCGAGTCACCTAACAATTGAGACAGAAACCTATGGAATTGGTTCTTGGTCATAGGGAGTTGTGGAACAAGTTTTCGATTGGTTTATAGACAATCGCAGAACTTTGTCTGTAGGCATAAGTTTCGTAATTTTGTTGCGAGTGTGTACTAGTCATTAGTAATAAACCACAACTTAAATTATGACAGTTGCTGTATGAGCATCGTCGTAACTGTTATCCCAACTCTTCATTCTCGCCGAACGTTTCGGCAATAAATTTGACAGGACAAATGTAACTGCGAGGCCTATATCTACCCTTTCGCCTGCACTCTCGGTTGTCGTTCTCATTTCCTTTGACTAGCCGACTCGACACGGAGCACTTCCGAGGCGAACGGAGACAAAGCGAGTCAAAACGAACGTAGCTTCCACATTCTCGCGCTCGAGTGCCCCCGTATTGTCTCGGCGAGAGTGAAGAGCATTATAATCCACGGACTCGGACATTAGCGGCCAAATTATGACATTTGCTGTATAGATACAGCAGCTGTCAAAATGTCAACTGTCAGAATTGACGAACTGACGTTATATCTCTCGAGTTCCCCACATCGTCTCAGCGAGAGTGAAGAGCTGGCATAACAGTTGCTGTATAAGCATCGTCATAACTGTCAAAATTTCGACTGTTATGGCGGCTCTTCACTCCCTCCGAGGATCCTCGCCTGAACGTTTCGACGAGATATTTGACAGGACAAATGTAACTGCGAGGGCTATATCTACCCTTTCACTCGCACTCTCGGTTATCGTCTTCATTACCTTTGACTCGGCCCAAAAAACCGACCCGACACGGAGCACTTCCGAGGCGAGCGGAGACAAAGCGAGTCAAAACGAACGTAGCTTCCACATTCTCGCGCTCGAGTGCCCTCGTATTGTCTCGGCGAGAGTGAAGAGCAGTTATAATCCACGGACTGGATCATTAGCGGCCAAATTATGAGATTTGCTGTATAGGTACAGCAGCTGTCAAAATTTCAGCTGTCAGAATTGACGAGCTGACGTTATATCTCTGTGCAGAAGCGGCTGGAATGGAACGGCGTGTACAAGAAGGCTCATTTGCGATCTGAAAGAGTACGCGGTCCCAAAAGGGAAGTCGTTAGTGTTCGACATCTTATCGGAGTTATTTATGTGAGTTGTCATAAAGCCACGTATGTTAGGGATATACGAACTCAAAAATCTTATTTTAGAGCTTGGGAAGTCGGAGAGGACGAGACGCATCAGTTGGCTTGCGGCGAAGATATCCATTCACAATGCTCAGTGCCATTATTAAATTTTATTACGTCGTCATTTTTTATGGATAGTAATAGGAAATAAAACGAGTGAACGCGGACAGAATATTACCAGTTTATTTGCAGCGCGCCTAGTCGCATCAGATGTGGGAAAATTGAATAACACTACGTGATAATACAGGAATAAATTATATTAAGATTATGTTACAACAGTAATAAGTACAAAATTCAGAAGGTGATAATTATTTGCGATTCGTATTCGCGTTAAGTAAACATTCGGGCAGAGATCTGCAAGCCTCGTATTCCAGAGGTTTCATGTTTCTATCACAAAAATGATCAGGTAGCGCCATCTCCTGACCGTCCACGCACATCACGCTGCGACGCCGCATCGGCCTCTCTTCCTGAAACAGAAAGGGGGGTTTACAACCCGAAACTTCGAGCGTCCGCTGAAAGGGGGCGCTTAAATGTACATTTACGTATGAGGTGAGGACATAGAGAAAGGGCGAGGATTTCACGAAAAAGAGCGCAGTTTTCTCCACTTGAAAGCTGGAAGGTTTATTTTGGTGAAACGGATCAGTTTATTTTACAGTTTAACTTGATAGTCATGGACGTAGCTAGAGCAGGACAGGGTCGGGCTGGCTCCTGAAGCCTCCGAAAATTTACGTTCAATTTTTCATTTTTTTTATGGTTGCGCTGAGCCTTTAGGCCACTCATCTCTGTTAAAAATAGTTAAGGTTGATAGATATGGAATTGTGACACTACGACGTGTATGATTACATGCGCATGCGCGTCCGGATGCGGTCGATCATACACGAAGTGAATATTCTTAGTAAATAAGGGTTAATTTTAAGATTACGGTGAAATACGGAACTGAAACCAAGAAAGATTAACAAACACAACAAACATTGCTCTAACGCGTTTCGACAACCAAGCTGTCATCTTCAGAGAGAGATATCTCTCTGAAACGCGTTAGAGCAACCAAGAAAAATTAAATTGATTAAATAGATTGTTTTTTAATCCTTCTTGCTTTCAGGGGACAAGTTCTGTATTTCAATTTTTGAAGATAACTAAGGACCAGTCCGTTCCACCAAACTTAGGATTACGTGTTAGTATCTCTCCGCAGATGATAGCTTGGCTATCGAAACGCGTTAGAGCGTTGTATTCGTCTTTCTTGGTTTCAAGGGACAAGATTTGTATTTCAATTTTCATTTTTTCTTCATAATTCGTACTCTCCTTGGAATTTCGACGTTTTTTGATAATTTCAATTGTTTTCACATTTCCTGATTATTCACAAAATTTGCCTTTTTAATTTATGGATGGGCAAATCTTGGCTTTTTCTGGAAAATTTCGAATTTCGATTTTTTTTCCAAATTTTGACTCTTGAAATTTCGATCCTTTTTTTAAAATTTCAAATTTTTTTCAAAATCCCCGGTTTTAGCGATTTTTCTGGGTTAAACTTTTTTTTTGAAATGTCGCTAGTTTTGTCAAAATCGGCCTTTTTTTAAGAAAGTATGACCATTTAAAATCCAATCCGTCCAGAAAGTCTCAATTTTTTCGTCGAAATTTCTCTTTATCTCAAAAGTTCGACTTTATTTTTTAAAATTTGTTTTTTATAAACAATTATTTTCAAAATTACAACCTATCCTTGTTTAGGAAGGCGATTCATCGCTATATTGTTGCCCTATCCTACTCGTAGTGCTTTAAAAATATAATGGGATTGCCTTTTGCGAGTGGATTAAACGTAAAAAAAAAGAGTATCCCTCTGAAGATGACAGCTTGGCTATCGAAACGCGTTAGAGCAACCTTTGTTGTGTTTTTTAATCTTTCTTGGTTTCAAGGGACAAAATTTGTATTTCAATTTAACAAAAAAAAAAAAACAAATTAGACTATTTTTTCAAAGTTTTACTTTCTGTGCAAAACTTCCATTTTTTTCTTGAGGTTTCCTTTTCCTCCTCGACATTCATCCTTTTCTCTAAATTTTCATTACTATTTTTGTAAAAGTTTTCCTTTGTTGTTGACTTTATTCGCTAAATTAGATTTTGTTTCTTGACATTCTCTGAAAGATTTCGAATCTCTTCTCAATTTCGAAATTTCACTTGAAATTTTAAACCGATTTCCAAAAATTTCGCCTATTTCTCCAAATTCGTCCTAACATTGAGATTTTTCTGAAAATTTCAATCTAATTGTGCAACAATTTTGACTGGTTTTTTAGAGTTTGCTTTTTCTTGAAATCTTGATTTTTATCTCAAAATTCTAGGCAAATCTACTTGCATACGACATTGTTGGCGATGGCCATAGTTTTTCTCTATGGACGACCATAATTTCTCTATGGACCAATAGGTGGCGGTAGTCTGAGAGTCACACGCTTGACGTTCTTTGATTCTTTAGTACTTGTCGGAACATTTGTTAGCATTCGAGTTGGAGATACCAAACTGACGAGATCTAACAAGATCGAAACTGGTCTTTCGTTTCCAAACTTTCAAATCTAATAAATGTTCAAACCTATTGGTCTGTGCATTAGAATCAAAATTCGATATTTAATATTTCTGTAAGTTTTGAACGTTTTGCTTGAAATTCGTCCTCTTACCAAAATCTTCAAAATGAGTCTTTTTCCTAGAATTTCCCTTTTCATCAAAAATTCGAAATTTTGCCTTTATTCTCACACTTCTTTTTTTAAGATGTTGCCTCAAAAATCGTTTTGTTTTTAAAATTCCCCGATTTTTCCTAATATTCGTCCTTTTTCGAAATTCTAGCCATTTTTCTTAATATTCGTCTTTTTTGAATATTTCGACTTTTTGTTGTTGTTGTTGTTGTTATCGTTAATTATGACTTTATTTACAAAATTTGACTTTTTTCTTAAAATTGGACATTATCTGAAAAATGTCGAACCTTCATGTCGAAATTTTAAACTTATTTCTTAAAACTTCGCCTATTTTCCTAAAAATTCCAACGTTCTAGAATCTAACTTTCCTTTGACTGGTTTTTTAGTTTGCTTTTTCCTCGATATCTGATTTTTATCTCAAAATTTGATATTTATTATTTCTCCAAGTTTTGAATTTCTGCTTGAAATTCATCTTCTTATCGAAACCTTGACTTTTTTTCTCTTAAAATTAGTTTTTTCCAAAATTTTCCTTTTCAGCAAAAATTCGAAATTAAGTCTTTATTTTCAAAATTTTTATTTTGGAATGTTCTCTCAAAAACTGTTTTGTTTTTAAAATTCCCCGATTTTTCCTAATATTCGTCTTTTTTCGAAATTCTGCCATTTTTCTTAATATTCGTCCTTTTTGAATATTTCGACTTTTTGTTGTTGTTGTTGTTGTGGTTGCCGTTAATTATGACTTTATTTACAAAATTTGAATTTTTTTCTTAAAATTTGACATTATCTAAAAAATGTCGAACCTTCATGTCGAAATTTTAAACAGATTTCTTAAAACTTTGCCTATTTGCCTAAAAATTCCAACGTTCTAGAATCTAACTTTCCTTTGACTGGTTTTTTGGTTTGCTTTTTCCTCGATATCTGATTTTTACCTTAAAATTCGATATTTATTATTACTCCAAGTTTCGAATTTCCGCTTGAGATTAATCTTTTTATCGAAATCTTGACTGTTTCCTCTTAAAATTAGTTTTCACAAAAATTTTTCTTTTTAGCAAAAATCCGAAATTAAGTTTTTATTGTCAAAATTGTTATTTTTGGAATGTTCTTTCAAAAAAATTATTTTTCGAAATGATCTTATTTTTCTTAATATTTGTCTCTTTTCGAAATTCTGCTATTTTTCTTAATATTGATTTTTGCCTGAATATTTAGAGTTAAATTAGATTTTCCGGAAATTTCAACGTGTATTTCAAAATTGCCTTATTTTCGAAATTTCGACTTTGATCTCGCAATATTTTATGTTTTTAGAATTGTAGACTTATTCCTCGAAATTAATTTTTCTTTGAAACCTCTACTTTTTCAAAATTCGTTTATGTTTTCCAAATTCGATCGAAATATTAATAAAAAAGCGTAAATGTTGAGAAAAATGTTTCTAGTGTTTGGAGAAAAATATTGAACTTCTTTATCAAAATTTAAATGTCAATATTAAAATAAAAAAGTAAAAATTTCGAAAAAACTATAATTGGTAAATTGGGATTTTTTTTTAACTCGGCTTTTCTCGAAAAGTGGAACAGTTTTTCACAAACTTCGACCTTTAAAAACTTTGAATTTTTTTTTTCGACGCTCAAGTTTTTCCGAAATAACATTTGATTTCCTACTTTTTCAAAATTCGTTAATGTTCACTAAATTCGATCGGGATGTTAATAAAAAAGCAAAAATTTTGAGAGTAATATTTCTGTGTTTAGAGAAAGAAATTGAACTTCTTTATCGAAATTTAAAGGTCAATATTTAAATAAAAAGGTTAAAAATGTCGAAAAAACTATTTTTGGCAAATTGTGATTTTTTTTTTAAAACTCGGATTTTTCCGAAAACTACGACTGTTTTTCACAAAATTCGACCTTTGAAAACTTTGACTTTTTTCGATTTTTTGACAGTTTTAAAGTTTTTCTAAAATGAAATTCGATTTTCTACTTCCTCAAAATTCGTTAATGTTCTCTAAATTCGATTGGGATGTTAATTTTGGTGGAACGGACTGGTCCTTGGTTATCTTCAAAAATTGAAATACAAAAATTGTCCCCTGAAACCAAGAAAGATTAAAAAATGCAACAAAGGTTGCTCTAACGCGTTTCGACAGCCAAGCTCTCATTTTCAGAGAAATACTGTACCTGTATCTTTCTGAAGATGATAGCTTGGCTGTCGAAACGCGTTAGAGCAACCTTTCTTGTGTTTTTTAATCTTTCCTGGTTTCAGGGAACAAGTTTTGTATTTCAATTTTTGAAGATTACCAAGGACCAGTCCGTTCCCACCAAAATTTTGTATTTCAATTTTTGGAAATTTGTCTTATTCTAGAAATTCTAATTTGTACTTCAAAATGTGATGTGTCTGGAAATTTCTACTTACAATTTTTCAAAATTTCGACCTTTTTTCAAAATTCTTTAATTTTGTCAAATTTGAACCGACATTTTACTAAAAATCTAGAGATTCTGACAATAATACTAATCTCTCTGAATCTCTCTGAAGATGATAGTTTGGTTGTCGAAAAATTTTGAGAGAAATATGTCTGATGTTTGGAGAAAAAATTTGAACTTCTTTATCGAAATTTAAATGTCGATATTTAAATAAAAAGGTAAAAATTTCGTAAAAACTGCTTTTTGGCAAATTACGATTTATTTTTAAACTTGACTTTTTCCGAAAACTGCGACTGTTTTTTCACAAACTTCGACCTTTAAATACTTTGACTTTTTTCGATTTTCCGACAGTTTTGAAGTTTTTCCAAAATGCAATTGATTGTCTACTTTCCTAAAATTCGTTAATGTTCTCTAAATTCGATCGGAATGTTAATAAAAAAGCAAAAATGTGGAGAAAATTCGACCTTTGAAAATGTTGACTTTTTTCGATTTTTAGACAGTTTTAGAGCTTTTCCAAAATGAAATTTGATTTGCTGAAAATTCTGACATTTCCCTACATTCGTCCTTTTGGAATTTACGGTCTTTATTTTCTGAGTTCTATTTTTTTCAACTTCCTTCTCTTGGAAATTTGGATATTATCTAGAAATTTTGACCCTTTTCGTGAATTTTGACGGTATTTTTCGAAATTCATTTTTCTTAATGTTCGGCTTTTACTTATTTTTTTTTTTAAATTAGACCTTTTCGATTCCAATTTCTTTCTTAAAATTCATTTTATTTTCGGAACGACATGAACCTCAAAATTTGCCGTTTAGTTTCTAAAAACTTCTGTCTCCTAATTATTTCGGTTTTTTTCGCAAAATTATTTTTTCAAAATTGAGGCCACATTGGAATGAAATGTTATATTTCTGAGGATAACATTTTTGGAACATTTCGAGAAAAAGCTTTCTTGTAAATTTAGATTATGTTAAAATTTAAATAAAATAAAATTCTGAGAGAAACTATTTGTGGGTATTTCAATTTTTTTTTCACAAAATTCGTCTTTGGAAATTTCGACTTTTTTTAAGAATCTCAGCATTTTTCGAAAATTCCGAAATGTTCGGGTCTTATTTCGAATTCAATGTTCTGACTTTTTTCCGGAAACTTCTCTCTATTTCGAAATTTAAACTTTAATTTGGAAATTCAATCCCCCAAGTTCATGCAGTAGTTTCAGTGAAAATGTACAATACACTGGGACGTCGTTAATGCCCAAGTCCCATGGAAGCTCATTGGTTCTCTCTTTTGGTAATTTTAGTTTCTATAAGTTTGGTGCAGGCAAATGACAGGACAATCTAGGGACTAAAAATTTTGACATTTATGGGTGTTTCGTGCTTATAATTTATAACAAATTTAAAAGATGTTACCATATTTTCAACAATGTTTAAACTAAAAAGGTCCTGCTAGGCCTATCAGAAACAAAATTTATTTTAGTAACGTGAATATCGTATGTCTGTGAACCATTAATCTTAAAGGCTACGTTTAAATATGGTGTCTTTATTTAATCCCAGTTCCCCCAAAAATGAAACGCCACTGACAGGCAGGGGACATAGTTAGGGATTTTATGATTTATTGCATGCATAAATGTATGTTTGGTTGCCCACAAAATCCAGTCACGTGGGACTTGAACCTGCACTTAGCAGGAAGCTTTTTTGGTTTTGTTGGTTTTTTTGGCCAATCGATTCTCAAAATAATTGCTGCTTCCCTCTGAACGGAATCCTGCTCACGTTGATAGTGTTAAAAAAATTGATAGCTTTTAATACTTTAGTTAATTTAGTAGTCGAATTTTAAAGAAACCCAAATTTAAAAAGCTGAAATTTCGAAAAATAGTCGTCATTTTAAAAAACGAATTTTGGTAGAACGACTGTTCCTTGGTTATCTTCAGTATCTCTCTGAAGATGATAGCTTGGCTATCGAAACGCGTTAGAGCAACGGCTGCTGTGTTTTTAAATCTTTCTTGGTTTCAGGGGACAAGATTTTTGCATCAATTTTTAAAATGATAAAACGCCGAGAAGGTCAAAATTTGGAAAATAAGTCGCAGTTTGTAAAAAAAAGTAGAAATTTCTAAATTCAGTAAAATTATCAAAAAAGTCCACAAAATACCAAAATTTTCAGGAAAGTCGAGTCAAACAAAGTAGAATCTTTTAAGAAGTCAAAATTTTCGAAATAAGTCAAAATCTCAAGAGACACGACACTGGAAAAGTTAGAAATGTTCAAGAAAGTTGTCGTATTTATTAAAAAATGTAAAATTTTTCAAAAAAGTGTCAACGTTACAATTTTGACAAAAGATCGCAGTTTTCAAAAACCGAAAGTTTGAAAAAAGTCGAGTACGTGATGTTACCAAAAGGAATGAAAGGGGTTGATGCGTTCTAACTCAAAACTCGCACGTGAAGGTGCGTCCTAACTCAAAACTCGCACGTGAAGTTGCGTCCTAACTCAAAACTCCCACGTGATGATGCGTCCTAGCTCAAAACTCCCACGTGAGAGGTCCCACATTCGCTCCTCGCTCGCCCTGTCAACATTTTTAATTCCGCCACAATAAAACTATGTTTTTTTTCAATTTATTTAACATTTCTTCGGCCCAGTTTGGAAATATTTAAATTTTTATGGTTTGTCAACAAACCATAAAAATTTAAATATTTCCAAACTGGGCCGAAGAAATGTTAAATAAATTGAAAAAAACATAATATTTCCGGTCAATAAGGGGTCTACCATAAGGGGTCTACCAAATTTCTTACCCCTTTATGACAAGTGACAGGACACGATTGCCAAGGTCCGACCCACCAGTGCGTCGGGCACGGATCTTCGTTGCACACCCTCTTTACTCTCTCCGGTTGATCTTGGGGCTCGCAGTTGATTTCGTCCACTATCCTGGACGCCCCATATAGGACGTATTGCATCGAAGATACAACGGATTCGCGGCACAACGGTTTACGGAATTGGACGCCCCCGCCGCAGGTGACGGAACACTGCGACCAATCGCTCAAAGTCCAGGAGTATTTCAGCTGTTTGGTGGTTTCCGGCTTCCAGAACGAGTACTTGTACTCCACGCCGGGATTGTATGTTTTACCCCTGAATATCAACTGGAAAAATTCAGGTTTATTTGACAGTAGTAATGGTACTCGATGAGTGATATTGCGTTGTCAATTTTTTTTATGTTTATTAATTTTGTATAACATTTCCGCGACCCCGTTTGGGAATTTTTATTAATGAAATTTCTGCAAATTTCGCAGCGTTCACCAAAATTTGTCTTTTGGACGATCTTTTGATAAAAAAATTGATATTTTGAAGAAATTTTTTTTGGAAATTCTGAGGTTTTCCAGAAAGAACGAATATTCTAGAAAAATTTCTTTGTAAATTTCAAAGTTTTCGAGATTTTTTGAATACAATTTTTTGAAAATATCAATAGTTTCTCAAAATGTTGACATTTGTCTCAATATTGGATATTTTCAGACGTCATGGTGAGGCATTGTCTTCTTTAACTTGAGCGGTAAAGGAAATAATGAATATTCAATCGACATTTGACTTTTTCTCAAAATTGGCACATTTTTGTCTTTCAAAATTTAATAAAATTTAAAACGGGGTGGCAGAAATGTTAAATAAAATTAATAAATATAAGGTTGTCGACCAATGAGAAGAACACGAACGATTTATGTTCTAATTTAAATTTTTTTGGGGGAACTGTGTTATGGAAGTAAAATGTGACGTTGAGGTTCATCGTCAGTAACCGTAGCAACCGTAGTAACCGTAACTTTTCGCGAAATATGGAGATCTATCTGCAATGCGTAAGCGAGACATAAGCGCCAGACTCGATTTTTAGCATAGACTGTTCTCGTGGATACAATAACAAATCCCCAAGTCGTTTTGCAGCTGATTGTTTGAGTCGTCAACAAGGCGCTGCTTATGCGATAAGAATTCCGCTACGGAGCGATCAAAGGTATCTAAAAGGAGTAGAGGAAGTGCTGTGTTGCCATTACTTCAAGATTTTTCCCTAACGTGCGAAATGGAGCAACTGTCTTTAACTAAACTGTAATAAAGTAAAATGTGATGTTGAAGTAAAGTGTACGTTAAATTACTAAACTCTGGGCGGATAACAATTTGACGCTGCTTATGCGATAAGAATCCCGCTACGGAGCGATCAAAGGTATCTAAAAGGAGTAGTGGAAGTGCTGTGTTGCCATTACTTCAAGATTTTTCCCTAACGTGCGGAATGGAGCAACTGTCTTAAACTAAACTGTAATAAAGTAAAATGTGATGTTGAAGTAAAGTGTACGTTAAATTACTAAACTCTGGGGGATAACAATTTGACGCGTCGCGACGCTACTTTAACACGAATTTGAATCATTACGCCGACAGTAATAATTAACTTCCAACTACTATCACAATGGCTCGAACTCGAGTTTAAATCCGTTATTGAAAACACTGAAGCAAAACCGAGTGAAACGAAGTCAAACAGGAAAATTAGTTAACGTAAGTCGCTAAACCTAGTTTTCTTAGAGACGGCGTTAATGAGTTCCTTACATTTCCATTGTGTTTTAATTTTATTGCTGTTGGCTTTAACGTCTGATTAAATTATTTTCTGTTTGCACTAACGAGATTAATCTCTCTAGCACAATGGATTTTGCGTTTGACTAATATCTAAAGGCGCTAAGCGAAAAAATGGGCACTTACCAGGACGACTATGGATTCGTTAATCGGTCCGGGTATTATTACTTTTTCGCGGCTTCTTCTGTCATAGAGGGCCTGACTACCAGCGATGACGTATTCTCCGGGAAGGGTTATTTGTCTAGAAGTAAACGTCAAGTATGTGCTTTAGCTGCCATTTAGCTTAAATATAAAAAACAAGTTGCGTGAACTGTTTGTAACTTTGGATAGCTGGTGTGAACTATTTGTAACTTTGGATAGCTGATTAAGTTCGGTCTTTTTAAGTACTACTATTGCTTTTACTATTATGAATGTATGAAAAATGTCCCAACTAACCACGTTATTGGTATCTGTTGATTTTCATGCGAAAAAATGACTTATCCAACGACTTCTTTAAGACTCTCAAAGTCGAAAGTATTACTTAATGTCTTGCATGTTTTCATCTTCTCTCAGGGGTTCAAATAGTGATTAGAAAATATATTTTTTGAACACAAATACACATTAAGCGGCCCAACTAACCACGTTATTGGTATCTGCTGATTTTCATGCGAAAAAATGACTTATCCAACGACTTTTTTAAGACTCTCAGAGTCGAAAGTATTACTTAATGTCTTGCATGTTTTCATCTTCTCTCAGGGGTTCAAATAATGATTTGAAAATATATTTTTTGGACACAAATAGACATTAAGCGGCCCAACTAACCACGTTATTGGTATCTGCTGATTTTCATGCGAAAAAATGACTTATCCAACGACTTTTTTAAGACTCTCAGAGTCGAAAGTATTACTTAATGTCTTGCATGAGGGGGATCTTCTCTGAGGGGTTCAAATAATGATTTGAAAATAAATTTTTTGAACACAAATACACGTTAAGCGACCCAACAGTGGCGGCTGGCGTATAGGCACTGTGGAACTGCAGCATCCCCAGTTTCGCTTACGAGTTTTTTTTCTCAAAATCTTCTGAACACTTTTCATTGCACAATTTTTTGTAGAAATTTTAAATTTTTTTCTGATTTCTTTTTATAGAAATTTTAGGTTTCTTTGACGAAACTGCAACATTTAAAAATCTATTTTATTTTAATTTTGATCAAAATAACATTTTCAAAAACTAATTATTGTAAAAATTTTAAGAAAGAAATCAATATTTCGAGCAGGGATTAAAATGCTTAGAAAAAACTTAAATTTCTTTGAAAATGTCAACATTTTGAGAAAATAATTACAATTTCAAGAAAAAATCTTAATTCAACTCATCTCACATTTTACTACTATTCCTGTAAAACATAATTTAGTAAGGTATCTTCGAATTTTTACCTCAAATCCCATTTTGTATAAAAATTTTGAGTTTTTTCAGATATGTCGATTTTTTCAAGAAATTTTGATTTTTTCTGCAAAGTTTCCATTTTTCCCAAAATATATTATAAAAAGAAATTTTCTCGAAATTTCCATTTTTCCAAAAATTGTTCTTCTTAAAATTTCTTCTAGAAATACCAACTTCTCCAGATTTTTCTTTGTGTTCCTCTAATTTGCTTTAAAAATGTCAAGTTCTTTCACGACACTTTGACAATTAAAAGTTCGTTTTATTTTGCAGCTTTGACAAAAAATGTTTAAAAAAAAACCCTGAAAGCTCTATAAAAATTTCAACATTTTGGGAAAAACAAAAAATTTTGACTTTTTTGTAAAGATATCTCAATTTTTTTTTCAAATTTCGATTTTTTCTCCAAGAAATTTTGCTTTTTATTTCTATACAATTTATATTTTTCTCTAAACATTTTATACAAAGAATTGTTTTAATTTCGACTTTTTCTGGAGATTTTGCCTTCAAAATATTTTTTCTTGTAGAAATTTTGATATCTCTCTAATTTGTTTTGGAAATTTAAGTTTTTTAACGAAATTTTAATATTTTAAAGTTCATTTTATTTTGTAATTGTGATAAGAAACTGAATAGTATTAAGTATAAGTTTAGGGAAAATAAACTCCAAATCTGCATAAAAATAAGAGAACCTTGGGAAAAATATTGACATTTCAAGAAAAAATTAACCTTGTAAATTTCAACCTTTTTTACGATTTGATATTTTTCTAATAAATTTTTACTACTTTAGGACTAAAGAAAATTCTGAATCGGAATTTCCAATTTTTCTAGAAATGTTAAATTTATTCTTGAAATTCTCAAGAAGTTTTTTTGAAAATTTCGACTTTCCCTGGAGATTTTCTCTTTAAAATATTTTTTCTTGTAGAAATTTTGATTTCTCTCTAATTTGTTTGGGAAATTAAAAAATTTTTTAACAAAATTTTGATATCTTAGAATTCATTTTATTTTGTAATTTTAATAAAAAACCGAACATTATTAGGTATAAATTTAGAGAAAATAAACTTTAAATTTGCATAAAAATAAGAAATCTTTGGGAAAAATATTAAAATTTCAAGAAAAAATGAACCTTTTACATTTCAACCTTTTTTTACAATTTGATATTTCTCTAAAAAATTGCTACTGCTGTAGGACCAAAGAGAATTCTGAATCGAAATTTCCAATTTTAATAAAAATGTTAAATTTATTCTTTAAATTCCCAAGTTTGATTTTAGAATTTAAATTTCGATAAAAAAATCGAAATTTAAAGATTAAACTTAAAATTTCAAGAGAAAGCAGATCATATATTCTAAAAAAAGATGAACTGTTTTATTAGTAAACAATATTTTTCAAAAAAAAAAAAATAACATTTTCAGAATTAAAGAAACGAAAACTTTTTTGAAATAAATTAATTGTCAAAAATATCTTTATAATTTCGACTTTTAAGTTGCAAATATTGAAATTTTGGAGAAAATGAGTCAACATTTCTAGAAGAGTCTCAAAATTTCGAAATTAAAATAAATCAAAATGTTGAAAAAAGTTCATTAGCAATTTACTGTTCTAATTTAATTTTTTTCTAGTTATCTTGAAATTTCAAAAATCAAATATTCCAGCTTGAAGCCAATTTTTTGTGATTAAAATGCAAACTTTGGCAATTTATTTGTACTCTATAATGCACAGACCAATAGGTTTGAACATTTATTAGATTCGAAGTTTGGAAACCAAATACCGGTTTCGATCTTGTTAGATCTCGTCAGTTTGGTATATCCAACTCGAATGCTAATAAATGTTCCGACAAGTAAGTACTAAAACATTCACAGGCGTCGAGCGAGTGACTTTTTAGTACTACCACCTATTGGTCCATAGAGAAACTATGGCCATCGCCAACAATGTCGTATGCAAGAAGAATGCAACCTAGACTACAAATTCATGCAGCCCTTCAGGCGTGTATAGTGTATAGTGAATCATAGGTAGCTAGCTGAACTACCAACAGTTGAAACACTGCCACCTAGCGAAGCGGTTGCTCTCTAGGAGGGTTCCCAGAAGACAAGGATTCTATAATGCACAAACCAATAGGTTTGAACATTTATTAGATTCGAAGTTTGGAAACCAAATACCTGTTTCGATCTTGTTAGATCTCGTCAGTTTGGTATATCCAACTCGAATGCTAATAAATGTTCCGACAAGTAAGTACTAAAACTTTCACAGGCGTCGAGCGAGTGACTTTTTAGTACTACCACCTATTGGTCCATAGAGAAACTATGGCTATCGCCAACAATGTCGTCGGAACATTTATTAGCATTCGAGTTGGATATACCAAACTGACGAGATCTAACAAGATCGAAACCGGTATTTGGTTTCCAAACTTCGAATCTAATAAATGTTCAAACCTATTGGTCTGTGCATTATAGAATCCTTGTCTTCTGGGAACTCTCCTAGAGAGCAACCGCTTCGCTAGGTGGCAGTGTTTCAACTGTTGGTAGTTCAGCTACCTATGATTCACTATACACGCCTGGAGGGCTGCATGAATTTGTAGTCTAGGTTGCATTCTTCTTGCATAATTTATTTGTACATAAAATGCAAGTTTTTTTTGGAAATTTGTTTCAAAACTTTGCAGAATTTTAAAAATGGAAATTTTTGTTATTAATTTTTTTTTAATTCGAGTGTTATTTCGAAATTTTTCTCAAAAAATATAAATTTAAAAATAAAAAGGTTATCACGTTTAAAAAATAAAGCTAAAGTTATCAGAAAAGTCGAATTTTTAGAAATAAAGTCAAATCGAAAAAATTGAGAAATTTTCATGAAAAGTCAAATTTGTCAAGGAAGAAAAGGATTTCGAAAAAAATCTTCAACTTTTAAAACTGTCGATATTTTTGATAATTTTGGGAATATGAATAAAAGACGAATTTTTGGAAAAATATCGACAATTAAAATAAATTGCAGAGTTTCTAATTAAATTTTCAAAGAAGCTGAATTTTTTGAATATTGGAGGAAACTCAAAATTATCGTAATTATCAAAAAAGTTGAAATTTTAAAAAGGTAAGTATTTTGATAAAAAGTCGAAATTTTCAATAGTTCAAGTTTAAAACGAATCTTTTCTTGTAAGTCAAAGATTTAATTGGAAATGTTTAAAAAAAGTGTTTAAATGAAATTTAAAAAAAAATTCGAACTTTTTCAAAAAAAAGTCCAGTTTTCAAAAAGAGTAGAAATTTTGAAAAAAATGTCGAAGTTTTGAAATGGAGTCGTAATTTTACGAAATATTAGTCGACAATTTCAATAAAAGGTTTTAAGAAATGTCTGACCTAAAAAAAAAATCATAATTTTCAAATAAAGGATCAACAGTTTGCGAAAAATGTCAAAATTTTGAAAATAATGAAATTAACAAAATAGTCAAAATTTTTAAGTTTTCCAAAAATTTTAAATTTTGGAAAATGACTTAAAAAAATCACAATTTTCAATTAAAGGATCGCCATTTTGCAAAAAATGTCAAAATTTTGAAAATAGTTGAAATGAAAAAAATGCCAATCAGTAGGAATGGAATTAACAAAACTTCGTAAAGACGATAAAGAGAATATTAAAAAAATTGTCAAAATTTTCTAAGTTTTCCAATAATTCTAAAATTTGCAAAATGACTAAAATTTGGAAAAATTCGAACATTTAAAAAAGGAATTGTCAACAAAATGGGACTTAAAATAAAAAGTTGAAAATTTTAAAAAAGTGCAGATTTAGGAAAAAGTTAAAATTTTCAATAAACGAAGTCGAAATTTGTTGCAAAGGCAACAATTTTCAAAATTTTTCAAATTTCCAAAAAAAGTCAAAATTTTGCAAAAGAAGAAATTTTTAAAAAGAAAAGGTCGAAATTTATAGTCGAAATTAAAAAAATATCAAAATTTGCCAAAGATTTGAGAATTTTTATCGAATTTACGAAATAATTCGAAATTTTTAAAAAGTTTAAATTTTGAATAGCTGGGAATTTGCACTCAACTTTTCAATAAAAATCAAAATTTTCGAAACCGCAATATTGAAAACAAGTGAAAATTATCAGATATCGAGGTTTCGAAAGTCAAAATATTGAGAAGTTAAGATTTAGGAAAAAGTTTACACTTTTGGGAGTCAAATATTTATATCAAAGTGGAACAGGTTTTTAAAAATTTGAAATTTTATGTCAAAAAAATTAAAATTTTGAAAAAATGTCAAACATTCATGGAACTTTAAAATTTTCAAAAAAATCGAAATTTTGAAAGAATTTCGAAAATTAAGAAGTAGTAAAATTTTCAACAAATAAAATCAAAACTTTGCAAAAAAAAATCGAAATTTTGAAAAATAGTTGACATTTAAATAAAAACCAATCAAAATTACTTCAGAATCGAAATTTTCAATGAAAAAATTATAATTTTCCCAAAAAAAATGTATAAACAAAATGAGATTTAGAAAAAAGTCGAAAATTTAAAAAGTCAAAAGTCCAGTTTTGCAAAAATTTACATTTTCCGAAATAGTAACGAATTTTCAAATGGTAAAAATTAAAAAAATATATAATATTAATTTTCAAAAAAAATAACAAAATAACAGAACACCGAAAATCTAAATATTTACGAAAATACGCAAATTTTTAAAAAAGTATTCACAGTAAAGTCAACTACAATAAGATCAAGATTACAAGAAAAAATCTAAATTTTACAATACAGTCGATATTTGGAAAAAAATCCAACCTTTCAAAAAACGCGAGATTATCAAAAGTTTTGTTGTCAAGTTTTTAAAGAAATCTTAAATTTTTAAAAAGTAACGTTTTGAAAATGTCGAAATTTACAGTCGAAATCTTAAAAATTTTAAAACACTTAATATTGTCGCAGCACCCCCATTAGTTTTGGCTACGAGCCGCCACTGCGACCCAACTAACCACGTTATTGGTATCTGGTGATTTTCATGCCAAAAAATGACTCATCCAACGACTTCTTTAAGACTCTCAGAGTCGAAAGTATTACTTAATGTCTTGCATGTTTTTATCTTCTCTCAGGGGTTCAAATAATGATTTGAAAATATATTTTTTGAAAACAAATTCACATGAAGCGGCCCAACTAACCACGTTATTGGTATCTGCTGATTTTCATGCGAAAAAATGACTTATCCAACGACTTCTTTAAGACTCTCAGAGTCGAAAGTATTACTTAATGTCTTGCATGCTTTCATCTTCTCTCAGAGGTTCAAATAATGATTTGAAAATATATTTTTTGAACACAAATACACATCAAGCGGCCCAACTAACCAGTTACTGGTATCTGCTGATTTTCATGCGAAAAAATGACTTATTCAACGACCTTTTTAAGACTCTCAGAGTCGAAAGTATTACTTAATGTCTTGCATGTTTTCATCTTCTCTCAGGGGTTCAAATAATGATTTGAAAATATATTTTTTGAACACAAATACACATTAAGCGGCCCAACTAACCACGTTATTGGTATCTGCTGATTTTCATGCGAAAAAATGACTTATTCAACGACTTCTTTAAGACTCTCTAGAGTCGAAAGTATTACTTAATGTCTTGCATGTTTTTATCTTCTCTCAGGGGTTCAAATAATGATTTGAAAATATATTTCTTGAACACAAATGTACATTAAGCGGCCCAACTAACCACGTTATTAGTATCTGCTGATTTTCATGCAAAAAAAATGATTTATTCAACGACCTTTTTAAGACTCTCAGAGTCGAAAGTATTACTTAATGTCTTGCATGTTTTCATCTTCTCTCAGGGGTTCAAATAATGATTTGAAAATATATTTTTTGAACACAAATAGCAGATTAAGCGGCCCAACTAACCACGTTATTGGTATCTGCTGATTTTCATGCGAAAAATGACTTATCCAACGACTTCTTTAAGACTCTCAGAGTCGAAAGTATTACTTAATGTCTTGCATGTTTTCATCTTCTCTCAGGGGTTCAAATAGTGATTAGAAAATATATTTTTTGAACACAAATACACATTAAGCGACCCAATTAACCACGTTATTGGTATCTGGTGATTTTCATGCGAAAAAATAATTTATCCAACGACTTCTTTAAGACTCTCAGAGTCGAAAGTGTTACTTAATGTCTTGCATGTTTTCACCTTCTCTGAGGGGTTCGAATAATGATTTAAAAATATATTTTTTGAACACAAATACACATTGAGCGGCCCAACTAACCAGTTATTGGTATTTGGTGATTTTCATGCAAAAAAATGACTTATCCAACGACTTCTTTAAGACTCTCAGAGTCGAAAGTATTACTTAATGTCTTGCATGTTTTCATCTCCCCTCAGGGGTTCAAATAATGATTTGAAAATATATTTTTTGAACACAAATAGACATTCATTGCGTAATGGTAACATAATCATTTTTCTCTAATTTGTCTTAAGCTTAATGACATAAAGAAGAGAACCGTGATTAAAAATGTTAAACTTCGATTGTAGTTTTGGAATCGAAATAGCCAAAAAATGCACAAGTAGTATTTAAATCTCCTTATTGAGGGCAGGGATGGGGCTCTCTTCAGCGAGTAAGTTGGGGGATCCCCCGACGTAAAAGAAACCTTTAACAAAACGCCCGACAGTCGACTAATTGTAACGCCCAGCCGAACAACCAACATTTCAACTTTATTGAATAGGAGAACCACTCCAGCTCGAGCTGATTAATTAACGTCAATCTCTCCCCCATATAATGCCCTAAGTGGTAAGTATATAACTTAAAACAACGTCGGGGCTGGAAGTACACCCGAAATAAAGTTAGGTATTCAATTCGAGCTTCTTTGACGACGATGTTGATAAATTATTCCCTTTTAAATTTGTTCATCGAGTTTAATAGGATTCGGGGGATATTTCGATGTGTTAATTTGGGTTCGGGACTGTTTTATTGCCGGCAATAGCTCTGGCGGGAAATCAGAGAGTCAACTGCAACCATCACAACTTTTAAGCCATACAAAAGCCATATTTTACTAGGTCAAAGATTGGAAACATGTTAAGAGATTTTGACAACTTCACTATCATCATCAAGCGTAAAGATTAATCGATGTCTCCATTAGGATTCGACTCCTTGTCGCTCGTAGTTAAATGTCCTTTGAATCGTAGCACTAGCATGGGTACTTAGGAAGAAAAAATTAGACATGGGGACTGAAGTGAAAACTTAAAATAGGGAAATAGGTGGTTTTCATTTTTAAAAAAGTTTCAATTCAATTACGCCCATTATTGATAGCTACGTCGTTGTGATTGTATCATTTTAGAAGCAAAGAAAAACTGTAAATCAGAAAACTTAGCTTTTAGAGTTAAAATTAGCAGACCTGATGCCACTTGACCTCATGATTTCGTATCTAATTTGATCGTTGCAGCGTTGCGATGATAGTAATTTGGAAACGAGAAAAACATCAACAAATAAACACTTGACTAATGGTCAAAATTAGCAAAAGCAGAATTGATATAATCAGTTTTATATACTGGACTTTATTTACCTTTTTCCGTTGAGAAAAAATTTATTTTTTGTGGCGCTGCCGATGCTGATGTAATTTTCCGACGGCCGCTTTTCTTCTATCCGTATGTTGCGGGCACCTGGGGGTATCACCACCATCTCTCTGTAGCCGGGCAGCTGCGATTGCTTCTCGTACACGCCTTTGACAATGTGGCATTTGGTGGCGTCTCCTTGACAAATGCCGCACTCGTCCTCTTTGGCGCTCGAGTTTACGACCCAGTCGCAACCCACTTGCTGCAAATTTAATTTCACTTGTTGTCGGAGGGTGGCAGTAAAAAGGAAATGCCACTTTTATAGGTGTGTTTGGGGGAAATATTTCAACATTAAATTCTGGATTGTTCATAACTTTGGGGGCGAGGAGATTAGTTGAGATAGTTTACCCTAACTAACACGGGCATCTCACATGATGATTATTCCGTATTTCCACTAACTTTTCTATCTGACGGGAAACTTGCGCGTTCTTCTTTTAAATTTAATTCACTAAGATTTTCAGCGTAATAATTTGATGATTTAAAATTTGGTTTGACGCAATTTATGGCATTCGCCAATTTCGACTCATTTTCTGTAATGGTATCTGTGGTATGGCTTAAAAAGGGTTTTCAAGTATCAATATAGTTTGGAGATTTTTTTTTGAAATTTTCGTTATGTTAAAAACGTCCGGAATTGGGATTTCGTTACAGCACACTAAAGAATTGGGGCACACTCGACGTGAATGGTAAACACGTCATATCATCGTTATTAAATTTAACAATTTTCCCCCAACATCCCTAATAAGGATTTATCCTTTCCTGAAAACAAAATATCGTTCAAATATTTACCTTACATATACCTGAAATGCAAACGTCTCTTGTGCCAACATTGCAAGGCGTTCCATCCCGGGCGTATTCCCCCCACGCCGCGATGACTGTGTCGTTTATATCCGTACAGTATAATTTACACGGGTCGTCTATAATGAGACACCATAATGAATTAAGTTTGTTTAGCCTCGCAAAACACGTAAACAAACAAACAAACGACGCGGATTCAGGTCTATGTTGAACGCAGAATGTCAGAATTAATGACATGTTGTGTTATTCCAAAGGGGCCTCGGCAATTCACGCGTCATAATCAACGGGTCTCGAACCAATTAGGCAACAAATATCTAGTCGAAGCGATATATGTTCAAGAAAAAATACAAAAGAAGTGAGGAGTACAAACGCGCAGATCAGAGAATAAACAGGAGAATAGAAAAGCAGAAAAATTAATACCGAGGTTTCCTAAGACAAGGTAGAAGTTATATGGCAAGGAGTCGGTTGGTCGAGAAGTACAG
The DNA here is from genome assembly GCA_028583605.1 of Dastarcus helophoroides. Classification (NCBI taxonomy): domain Eukaryota; kingdom Metazoa; phylum Arthropoda; class Insecta; order Coleoptera; family Bothrideridae; genus Dastarcus; species Dastarcus helophoroides. Next base: position 38,356,514 of record CM053327.1, read on the forward strand.
AGTTCGATATTATAATCAAAGAGATACGGGTTCGCTTCCCGCTCGTGCCATCCGTTTTTTAAGCAACTTAGGGAAGAACGAATGCCTTTTCTTCTAACTACTTAAGCATTCTAAAACGCCTAAACCAGGGGTTGGCAAACCGTGGACTCGCTAGCTACATGCGGCTCTTTTAAAATGTAATTGCGGCTCTTTAAATTCCCCTAAAAAGCTTGAATGGACAGAAAAAGCTTAAAGGGACAGAAAAAGCTTAAATGGACAAAAAAAGCTTGAATAGGCAGAAAAAGCTCGAATAGAGAGACACTTAGAAAATGAGTAGTCATTAAACAAGTGACCTACAGAAGTCGAAATTTCCAAAAATACTTTTCTAGGAGTTTTCACGTTTTGCTAAAATTTCAAGACAAATTTTTCTGAAATTTTTGCTTAATTCGTATTAACATTTTGAAAAAGCACATGAAATTTAAAATTTCTAGAATAAGACCAATTTGGGGGATCGAAATTAAAAAAAAAATATTTTTCTCATAATATTTACTTTTTTATTTGTAAATTTTCTACAGCCTTGAAATTTCGTGAAAAAAAGTTGTGGGGAAAAATTTTAATTTACAGAAACAGCAAATATCGAAATAAAAGCTGATAGTTCCAGAAGGAGCCGAATTTTCAGAAAAAAGGAAGAGATTTCTAAAAAATTGAGAAAAAGAGAATTCGAAAAAATTGAGAAAAAGATAATTCGAAAGAGTTGAGAAAAAGGAAATTCGAAAAAATTCAGAAAAATGAAGATATTTCGAACAATTTGAAAAAAAGGGACTTCGAAAAAATTAAGAAAAAGAAAGAGATTTCGAACAAATTGAAAAAAAGGGAGATATTTCGAAAAAAATGAATTTATCAAAAGTTCTCAAAAAAGGTAAAATTTTATGAGTCGAATTTCGACAATAGATTAAAACCCAGAACAAATTAAAAACCCGAAAATTTTAGACAATTTTAAAAACTATAAAATATCAAAAAGATAAATTGTAAAAATAAACTGGAAGCTTAAAAAAAATTGTCTATCTTTAAAAAAGTCGAAGTTTTTTAGAGATGAAGATAAAAGTCAAATTCTAGGAAAAAGTTTCAAGGAAAAAGTCAAAATTTTAAGAATGGCTCAAAATTTCAACAAAAAATTTGCACTTTTTTAAAGAAATTTAAATTTTGAGACGAAATTTTCCAGAGAAATTTAAACTATGAGAGGAAATTTGCAATTTCGAGGTTCGATTAAAAAAAACCCAATTTTTCTAATAAATTCGAATTTTGAGAAAATTGGTAAACAAATTTTCGAAAAAAAGGGGAATGTCGATAAAACTTCCAGTTTCGAGAAAAGTATGGAACTTTAAAAAAGTCGAAGTTTTTCAGAGAAGAAGATAAAAGTCAAATTGTAGGAAAAGTTTCAAGGAAAAAGTCAAATATTTTAAAAATAGCTCAATATTTCGACAAAAAATTTGCAATTTTCCAAAGAAATTTAAATTTTGAGACGAAATTTAAATTTTGAGACGAAATTTTCCAGCGAAATTTAAACTATGAGAGGAAATTTAAAATTTCGAGTTTCGATTAAAAAAAACCCAATTTTTCTGATAAATTCGAATTTTGAGAAAATTGGTAAACAAATTTTCGAAAAAAAGGGGAATGTCGATAAAACTTCCAGTTTCGAGAAAAGTATGGAACTTTAAAAAAGTCGAAGTTTTTCAGAGAAGAAGATAAAAGTCAAATTTTAGGAAAAGTTTCAAGGAAAAAGTCAAAATTTTAAGAATAGCTCAATATTTCGACAAAAAATTTGCACTTTTTCAAAGAAATTTAAATTTTGAGACGAAATTTTCCAGAGAAATTTAAATTTTGAGAAGAAATTTGAAATTTCGAGTTTCGATTAAAAAAAACCCAATTTTTCTGATAAATTCGAATTTTGAGAAAATTGGTAAACAAATTTTGGAAAAAAACGGGGAATGTCGATAAAACTTCCAGTTTCGAGAAAAGTATTGAACTTTAAAAAGTCGAAGTTTTTCAGAGAAGAAGATAAAAGTCAAATTGTAGGAAAAGTTTCAAGAAAATAGTCAAAATTTTAAGAATAGCTCAAAATTTCGACAAAAAATTTGCAATTTTTCAAAGAAATTTAAATTTTGAGACGAAATTTTCCAGAGAAATTTAAATTTTGAGAAGAAATTTGAAATTTCGAGTTTCGATTAAAAAAACCCAATTTTTCTGATAAATTCGAATTTTGAGAAAATTGGTAAACAGATTTTTGAAAAAACGGGGAATGTCGATAAAACTTCCAGTTTCGAGAAAAGTATGGAACTTTAAAAACGTCGAAGTTTTTCAGATAAGAAAATAAAAGTCAAATTCTAGGAAAAGTTTCAGGAAAAAGTCAACATTTTAGGAACAGCTTAAAATTTCGACAAAAAATGTGCAATTTTCCAAAGAAAAAAAATTTTGAAACGAGATTTTCCAGAGAACTTTAAATTTTGAGAAGAAATTTGAAATTTCGAGTTTCGATGAAAAAAAAACCCAATTTTTCTGATACATTCGAATTTTGAGAAAATTGGTAACAGAATTTTTGAAAAAACGGTGAATGTCGATAAAACTTCCAGTTTCGAGAAAAGTATTGAACTTTAAAAAAGTCGAAGTTTTTCAAAGAAGAAGATAAAAGTCAAATTGTAGGAAAAGTTTCAACGAAATAGTCAAAATTTTAAGAATAGCTCAAAATTTCGACAAAAAATTTGCAATTATTCAAAGAATTTAAATTCTGAGAAGAAATTTGAAATTTCGAGAAGAAGACGATTTAAAAAATCCAAATTTTGCTCATAAATTCGAATTTGGAGAAAACTGGTAAAATAATTTCGAAGGAAAAGAGGAAAAACGTCCAGTTTCGAGAAAAGTACTGAATTTAAAAAAATGGTCAAAATTTCCTAGAGAAAGCCAAGTTTTAATAGAAAATCAAATTTTGAGACTTGAAGATAGATGAATTTCGTCGAAACAAAGGTTAAAATTTCCAGAAAAAGCTCAACTTTGAAAAAAAGGAATTTCGAAAAACATTCGGCAAAAGTTCTCAAAAAAAGCAATATTTTAGGAAAAGACTTCGAAATTTGACAGTAGATTGAAACCGCAGAACAAATTTAAAAACTTGAGATAGACAAATATAAATTTTGTGAAAAATTGTAAAATTTATCAACAGAAATTTAAAAAAATTGTCGATTTCTGAAATCGACAATTTCGACTTCTGAAGTCGAAGTTTTTCATAGAAGAAAATAAAAATATTTGCATTTTTCCCGAGAAAATTAAATTTTGAGAAAAATTGTAAAATTTAGCAAACGGAAATTAAAAATAGTGTTGATTTTTTTCAGAAGTCGAAGTTTTTCATAGAAAAAATGAAAAAATTGTATTTTCCCAGAGAAAGTTAAATTTTAAGAATAAATTTGAAATTTCGAGAACGAAATTTTAAAAAAAGCCAAATGTTCAGATAAATACGAAATTTGATAGAAATGGTAAAATAATTTCGAAAGAAAAGACAATGTTGATACAACTTCCATTTTCGAGAAAAATGATGAACTTTAAAAAAGCTCAAATTTTTAGAGAAAATATCAAATTTTGAGATTAAGTCAAAGATTTTGAAAATTTGATCAATTTCGTCGCTTGCAGAAACAATAAAATGTCGAATTTTAAATCAAAATTTCGAAAAGACGAAATTTTGTGAAACAACTCCAAATTTGTAGTAAATAAATAAAAGTTTAAATGTTTAGTAAAAGTCAATGTTTGGGCAAAGTGTCTAAATTTGTTAAACGGACGAATTTTAAAAAGAGTATGGAAATTTCGAGAAAAGTGTTGGAAGTGTTGAAGGTCAACCGTTCCCAGTCAAAGTCAAATTTTGAGATTAAGTCGAACATTTTGAAAATATGCAGATAAATTTCGTCGAAAAAGTTGCAGTTTGCAGAAACAATAAAATCTGGAATTTCAAAAATCGCAATTTCGAAAAAAAAAAACGAATTTTGCGTAACAAGTTCAAATTCGTACAATTAAAAAAAATTAAATGTTTAGTGTAAGTCAATTTTGGGGAAAATGCCGAAATTTGATAAAAGAACGAATTTTGAAAAGAATTTAGAAAGTTCTAGAAAAAAGCCGAAATTTAGAACAAAAGTCGAAAATATGTAATTTTGGAAAAAAAGTGAAATATGAGAATAGATCTAGATTTCAAAAAACGAAAACTTTGAAAAAAACTCGAAATCTTTAAAAACTACTTAACATTTTCAATTACTTCAAATTTTTAGTTTTCTTATTAAAAAATCGACAAAAGATGAATTTTTGAGAAATAAGTCGAATCTTCCAGTAAGTCGAATTAGAAAAAAGTAAACATTTCACAAATTGTCGAGTTTTGAGAACAAAGGAGGATTTGGGGTAAGTCTAATTTCAGGAAAAAAATAGATTTTAAAAACGAAGACTAATATAGAGAAGAGTTAAAACAGTCGAAATTGTGAAAAAAAGAACAAATTTTGAAGTAAAGGTCCAAATTTTGAGAAATAAAAGGTCTTTTGGGCGGAATATATCTTCATTTGACTACATGAGTCAGAGGGGTCGAGTTAAAACAATCGAAATTGCGAAAAAAAAGGGCAATTTTGAAGTAAAGGTCCAAATTTTGAAAAGTAAATGGTCTTTTGGGCTGAATATATCTTGGGCCAGAGGGGTCTCTCTCTGTCCCATATTTCCTGTGGTTTATCTGCTTCAATTTTGGAAATAAAATTAAGAATAAGAAATACAAATTTTTGGCTCTTTGAAATTCACGAAATCATTTTTTTCATTGCGGCTGGCTCTTTTGATTTAAGAGTTTGCCAACCCCTGGCCTCAACGGAAGAATGTTGCGGTGGTACTTATAGGAGGAATCTAATTTAGAATGGATTAGTAGTAGGAGATGGAGAGGAAGAAAGGGTGACAAAGGAGGAAGGCACAACCCAAGTAGGAAGGGATAAAAAGCGAGAAGAAAAGGATCAAGCAAATCGTTTAAGGCAAACTTTCCTGATCTATGTCAGGAAGGAAATAGAGAAGAGTTCGAAAAAGTCGAAATTGCGAAAAAAAGGGTAAATTTTGAAGTAAAGGTCTAAATTTTGAGAAATAAAAGGTCTTTTGGGCTGAATATATCTTCGTCTTAGTAGAAGAAGATGGAGAGGAAGAAAGGGTGATAAAAGGGGAAGGCACAACCCAAGTAGGAAGGGGTAAAAAGCGAGAAGAAAAGGAGCAAGCAAATCGTTTAACACAATTTTTTATGATCTATCTTAGGAAGAAAATAGAGAAGAATTCATCAAATATTAAAGACAAAAGAACAAATTTTAAATTACTGTTATCAATTTCCCACGCGGATGAAAAGATATCAAAAAATTGCAAAATGTTGAGAATTCGGGCTTACCCTGATCAAAATAGGGTAACCATTCGTAAGTCTTTCCTTCGTAAGTCTCGTTGTTGTATTGGGAGCACTGATAGGCTCGAAATGTTGGAGTATCAGAAGGGCAAGGGTCCGTGTTGCATATTCGATACTTTTTCCTCGTCCCAACGCAGAACGATCCACCAGCAGCTGGTTTGGGATGGTCGCAGTATCGTTGCGAAACTGATATACCAGCACCGCAACTCCTAGAGCAGGAACTCCAAGAACTCCATTCGCCCCAACCGCCGTCGATTGGTACTGGAGGTTCCATGATTGGAACGCATTTCAAATTTTGACACCACTGAAAGGAAAACGAGTCTGCAGCTATATAGTGGAAACATTACCTTGAGCTTTATCATTAGATGGCGCTGTCGCAGCTGTCAGATCTCTTTATATAACAAATAGGAAACGTTATTTACTCGTCCCAGATATAATGTTAGTTTGCGAGTGTTTGGAACAATTTCTGGTATAAAACGTATCCTAGTAAGGATTCAAATTGAGCTACGTTCAGTGGCGGTTCGTAGTTAAAACTAATGGGGGCGCTACTACAATGTTTAGCGCTTTATGTTTAATCCAAGAGGTCGATTTCTTCAACATTTTAACTTTTTAAAATTTTGACTAAAAATTTCGACATTTTCAAAATGTAACTTTTCGAAAATTTTAGATTTCTTAGAAAAAAAAAACTCGACAATGAAAATTTTTGAATAATGTCGCGTTTTTTAAAAGACTGGATTTTTTCCAAATTTCGATTCTATTCCAAAACTTAGACTTTCTTCTTGTAATTTTAACTTTATTTTATTTTTAAGTTTGACTTTTCCCAAAATCTGTGTATACCCTTTTAAAAATATCTCCATTTTCAAAAATATTTAAACTTGTGTTTTGATTTTTGGTGATTTGTATTTTTTTTTGTATTTTTTTAAAATTAAGTACACATTTTTAAAATTTTCACCCTTTGAAAATTTTTACTTTTTCTGAAAATGTAATTTTTTTAAAACTAGATTTTTGACTTTTTAAATTTTCGATCTTTCTCAAAATTTTAAAATTTAATCATTTGTTCTTTTGAAAAATTATGATATTTTTATTGAAAATTTCGATTCTTAATAATTTCGACTGTTTTTTTTAATGTCAACCATTTTTCAAAATTTCGTCTTATTTTTGCAAAGTTTCGATGCTTTGAAATGGAGACATTTTATAAAATACCGACTTTTTTCACATTTTCCACTATCTTTGTTTTTTAATATCTTGCTACTTTTTAATTTTCGAAATTCTTTCAAAATTCCGATTCTTTTTAAACCTTGACGTTTAAAATATTTTCAAAATTTTAATTTTGTCGACCTAAAATTTCAATCCTTTTTAAAAAAAATCTTCAACTTTGGTTCAAAATGTCAACTACCAAAAATTTAAACTTTTTTCAAACTTTTAACTTCTCAATATTTCGACTTTTGAAAACCTCGATCTATCTGATAATTTTCGACTTGTTTTCAATATTCCGGCTTCGAAAATTTTGGTTTTTGTTGATAATTTGCAGTTTGCAGAAGCAATAAAATCTGGAATTTCAAAAACCGAAATTTCTAAAAAAACTGGAATTTTGCGTAACAAGTTCAAATTCGTACAAAATAAAAAAAATTAAATGTTTTGTAAAAGTCAATTTTGGGAAAAATGCCGAAATGTGATAAAGGGACGAATTTTAAAAAGAATTTAAATAGTTCTAGAAAAAAGCCGCAATTTTGAACAAAAGTCAAAAAATGTAATTTTGGAAAAAAGTGAAATTTGAGAATAGATCTAGATTTCGAAAAAGGAAAACTTTGAAAAAAGCTCGAAATCTTCAAAAACTACTTAACATCTCCATTACTTTAAATTTTTAGTTTTCTTATTAAAAAAACAACAAAAGATGAATGTTTGAAAAATAAGTGGAATGATATATGATATTTTTATTGAAAATTTCGATTCTTAATAACTTCGACTGTTTTTTTGTCGACCATTTTTCAAAATTTCGTCTTATTTTTGCAAAGTTTCGATTCTTTGAAATGGAGACATTTTATAAAATACCGACTTTTTTCACATTTTCCACTATCTTTATTTTTTAATATTTTGCTACTTTTTAATTTTCGAAATTCTTTCAAAATTCCGATTTGTTTTAAACCTTGACGTTTAAAATATTTTCAAAATTTTAATTTTGTCGACCTAAAATTTCAATCCTTTTTAAAAAAATCTTCAACTTTGGTTCAAAATGTCAACTACCAAAAATTTAAACTTTTTTCAAACTTTTAACTTCTCAATATTTCGACTTTTGAAAACCTTAATCTATCTGATAATTTTTGACTTGTTTCCGGCTTCGAAAATTTTGGTTTTTATTGATAATTTGCAGTTTGCAGAAACAATAAAATCTGGAATTTCAAAAATCGAAATTTCGAAAAAAAACCGAATTTTGCGTAACAAGTTCAAATTCGTACAAAATAAAAAAAAATTGAATGTTTTGTAAAAGTCAATTTTGGGAAAAATGCCGAAATTTGATAAAGGGACGAATTTTAAAAAGAATTTAAATAGTTCTAGAAAAAAGACGCAATTTAGAACAAAAGTCAAAAAATGTAATTTTGGAAAAAAGTGAAATTTGAGAATAGATCTAGATTTCGAAAAAGGAAAATTTTGAAAAAAGCTCGAAATCTTCAAAAACTACTTAACATCTCCAATTACTTTAAATTTTTAGTTTTCTTATTGAAAAAACCACAAAAGATAAATTTTTGAAAAATAAGTGGAATGATATATGATATTTTTATTGAAAATTTCGATTCTTAATAACTTTGACTGTTTTTTTTTAATGTCAACCATTTTTCAAAATTTCGTCTTATTTTTGCAAAGTTTCGATTCTTTGAAATGGAGACATTTTATAAAATATCGACTTTTTTCACATTTTCCACTATCTTTGTTTTTTAATATTTTGCTACTTTTTAATTTTCGAAATTCTTTCAAAATTCCGATTTTTTTTAAACCTTGACGTTTAAAATATTTTCAAAATTTTAATTTTGTTGACCTAAAATTTCAATCCTTTTTAAAAAAATCTTCAACTTTGGTTGAAAATGTCAACTACCAAAAATTTAAACTTTTTTCAAACTTTTAACTTCTCAATATTTCGACTTTTGAAAACCTCGATCTATCTGATAATTTTTGACTTGTTTTCAATATTCCGGCTTGGAAAATTTTGGTTCTTATTGATAATTTGAGTGAACATTTCCCAATTATTCAAAATTGACACTTTTTTGAAATTTCGAATTATTTTAAAAACTCGATAACAATTCTCAAATCTTTTGAATGTGTCTATTTTTTCAAAGTTTTGATATATTTTTTTTAATTTCGACCTACTTGTTTAAAAATTTCTTTATTTTCAAAATTTTGACTTCTTTTGGAAATTTGAAAGTTTTTGAAAATGTTTGCCTTATCCATAAATTTTTTATATATTTTGTATATTTATGAAAATTTAGAAAAATCGGTGTTAAAAAATGTTGACTTGTTTTTGAAAATTTTAACCTTTTTCTAAATCTTTACCTTTCTAAAATTTTCGACTTTTTTCTTAATTCCCACTTTGTTGAAAATTTCAGTTTATTCAAATGTACAAATTTTTCAAATGTACAAATTTTTTCAAAATTTTAGCCATTTTTCAAACCATAAGTTTGATGGAAGGGACTGGTCCTTGGTTATCTTCAAAAATTGAAACACAGAACTTGTCCCCTGAAACCAAGAAAGATTAAAAACACAACAAAGGTTGCTCTAACGCGTTTCGACAGCCAAGATGTCATCTTCAGAGAGAAACTCTGAACAAGTTCTGTATTTCAACATTTTTCAAAATCAAAAATTTTTGGAAAACTTAACAATTTCGACTAGTTTTTTAATTTAAACTATTTTCAAAATGTCGACATTCTTTGCAAACTGTCGATCCTTTTATTTGAAAATTTTGATTTTTCTTTTAAGTGAGACATTTCTTAAAAACTTATTTTTTTTCGACTCATTCGTAAAATTTCAAATATTTCTAAAAATTTCGACTCAATTTCAAAAAGTCGACTTTTTTTTTTAAATTTCGACTTTTTTTGAAAACTTGACTTTTTTTAAAGTTCGAACTTTTTTCAAAATATTATTTATAATTTTTTTGAACATTTCCAATCTTTTAAAAAAAAGTGAGTTTTTGTTTTAAGTTTGGACTATTCAAAATTTCGACTTTTTCCAAAATTTTACCTTTTCAAAATTTCAACCTTTTTGATAATTAGGAATTTTTTGATTATTTTGAATTTTCTCCAGTATCAATCCTAGCAAAAAAAATTTCGATTTTTAAAATTGTGCGAAGCTTTCAAACAAATTTCGAAAATAACTTGCAGTTGATGTACAAATAAATTATCAAAATTTAAATTTTAATCTCAAAATATTGACTTCAAGCATTAAATTGTTGATTAATTTTTTTGCAACATTTTAATTGTTTTTAATTTTGAAATTTTGAGAATTTTCTTGAAATGTTGACTATTTATCTCAAAAATTTCAATAATCCCCACTTTAAAAGTCGAAATTCTAAGAATACTTTTAACAATTAATTTATTTTTAAAAATTGTTTTTTTTTCTTTGATTCATAAATTGTTACTTTATTTCAAAAACTTTGTATACAAATAAGAAATTTCAACTTTTCCCAGAAATATTGTAGACTTTTTCTTCAAAATTTGCTCTTAATCTTCTTTGAACTTGAGAATTTTAAGAAATTTAACATTTTTAGAAAAATTGGAAATTTTGATTCAGAATTTTCTTTGGTCCTACAGTAGCAATTTTTTTTTAGAGAAAATCAAATTGCAAAAAATGTTAAAATTTACAAGGTTCATTTTTTCTTGAAGATTCAGTATTTTTCTCGAAGTTTTCTTATTTTAATGCAAATTTGGAACTTATTTTCTCTAAATTTATCCCCCTCTCTCTCTCTCTCTCTTTCTTTCTCTCTCTCTCTCTCTCTCTCTCTCTCTCTCTCTCTCTCTCCCTCTCTCTCTCTCTCTCTCTCTCTCTCTATCTCTCTCTCTCTCTCTCTCTCTATATATATATATATATATATATATATAACAAAATCGTTTTAGTTACACCATTTATAACTCTAGAATGGCTGAACGGTTTATTTTTGTTGCTTTGTTGGATTTGCCTCTCGGCCTCGAATAGCAGAATAAAGACTAAAATGTTGAAAAAATTCACATGTTTTATAAGGAATCCGTGGGCAGCGCCATCTTTAATTCATAACAGGAACATGACAGAAATGTATCACAACCTACACTAACCGTAAATGTGTTGTAATCAGTTTCCTGTAGATGGCACTATATCTCTTTTGATTATGGCTCGTTTTTAGCGGTTTTTCGCGTAGGATTCACGTGGAAACGGGTGAGAGTATTAAATATTTTAATGTAAAATTGAATTCAGCTAACGAGTTAACACAATATTTATTAATTCTGAGGTGGTACCAAGTTCCCCAGGGCCAACTAGTACTTAATAATTTTCAGTTTCTTATCAAAATTACAAAATAAAAGAAACCTTAAAATGTTAACATTTCATGAAAAACTTTGGATAAGGATAGGTTATCAAGCGAGTTAAACTTTTAATTCAAGAAGAGGGATCAAGGGACGATGGCTTCGTGTGTGGCAGGTGGCGTAACATTTCTAAAACTAAAATTAGATAAGTCGAAATTTTTACAAGAAAAAATATTTTAAAGGCAAAATCTCCAGCAAAAGTCACAATTCTAAAAAAATTTCTTCGTCTAAAATGTTTAGAGAAAAACTCAAATTTCATGGGAAAAAAAAAATCAAAATTTGTTAAACAAAATCGAAATTTGAGAAAAAATTTAAAATATCTTTACAAAAAGGTTGAAACTGAAACTTTACGAAGATAATCCAAGACTGCGTTATTATTTTATTTTAGAAAAATATCGAAATGCGAAAGCAGTTAAAAATGAGATTTTTTCTTAACATTTTCTCGTTTTATCTGTTTAGATATTTTAGGGTTTTTTTCTAAACATTTTTATCAAAATGAGAAATTAAAATGAACTATGAAATGTCAAAATCTAGTGAAAAAATTTGACATTTTTAAAGCAAACTAGAGGAACATTAAAAAATCTGGAGAAGTTCAAATTTCCAACAAAAAAAATGTTAAGGACAAAAGTTTCGGAGAAAATAGGAATTTATAAAAAAATTCTTATTATAGAATATTTGGGAAAAATGGAAACTTCGCATAAAAAATTAAAATTTTCTTAAATAAATCGAAATATTTAGAAGAAACTCAAAATTATTACACTAAAAAGTTACAATTGAGATTTCAGGTAAAAACTCTAATATTCGCTATAAAGTTTTTTAAAGAGAAATATTAAAATGCGAGAAGAGTTGTATTTAAATTTTATTTTAATATTTTAATTATTGTCCCAAAATTTTTACCAAAATTAGGAAAAAAAATTATAATAGATTTTAAAATCCCGTAACTTCGTAAAAGAAATTACTTGACATTTCTATAAAAAGAAATCAGAGAAAATTTAAAATCTCTATAAAAAACTGTTTAAGGAAAAGTCTTCGGAAAATTTTGAGAATAACTCGTAAGCGAAATTGGGGGTACTGCAGTTCCACAGTGCCTATACGCGAGCCGCCACTGGCTACGTTCATAGCAATTTTCGTCAACATCTCTTCACTGACCCGTGGAAAGCGGACGAACAGACAGACAAACACACTTCCCGCATTTATTTAATTAATCAGAATAAATAAGGCTCCGAGTATCAAGTCGTTTAGATGCTCAAGCAACTTATTATTCATGAATCACGACAGAAAATCAATTTGTTGTTCCAGTAAATTATTACTTTAAAGAAAACATTTAATTACACATCATGCCGTTTATTGTAATTATCGAAATTACTCCGCGTTTACGTTATTAATAAAATTGATTAGCCGGCAAGATACCAGAACAACCAGGAGCGCAAATAAGCTTTATTTTCCTGTCAGATTGAATACAAATGTAACACAATTTGTCGAATCATTTCTATGCAAATGGAGGCGTTGACGGGTGAAGCCGAGCTTGAGCTCAACGCGTTACATGATGCATGACAAAAGCACACGTGAAATGTAATCGTGCTTTTTTCAGAAACTAATCCCTTTACCTTGTGCTTGCCGCAGTTGGTGCCGGGGGCCGCCGGTATCAACAGAGTGGTGCACGTGTCGTTCACCGTGCACCACAATCTCGAGCAGATTTCGTCTTTGGGGGAGCAGACGGTCGCCTCTTCGCCGAATTGGAGGCGGCATTGGTAGTTGGCGTCGTACATGGCGCCCGGCGGCAGTTCGGGGTAGTCGTAGGCGTCCAATTCTTGGGGTTGGTCGTCGAGGCAGCCAGCGAGGCCTTTACTAGAAGAGAGAAGTGGTCAAAAAGACCCGCCACGTTTGTATTTACTAAATTTAGTCACGAAAACGTTTGGTGTTCGCAATGGACTGAAGACCTAAAACTTATCCTCTTAAAAAACTTACTATTTTTCTAACAAATAACTAAACTTGATTTAACTAAAGAACTGAGTATTCTTCTGGTAAAAGCTTAAACGTTAGAGAATTAAACGTTCTTCTGTTGAAGTATTAAATCTGCTTTTATTTAAAGAACTAGGATCTCAGTCTAAACATAAAAAAAAATCAATCATTCATGGGGACCGCCGATGGAAGTAAACATACCAGCTTTTTTCTTTTCTGATTTAGTCAACTTAGTATTGCAGGCGTAGGGATAGGTTATCAAGCGAGTTAAACATTTAACTGAACAAGAGAGTATATCACAATGGGCGAGAGGATTGCTTCTTGCATGGCAAGTCACGGGTTCAAACCCCGCTGCCGATCACGCCTTTTTAAATTTTATTACGCATCTTACTCATAGCTATATATTACTGTTATTATTAGAGCATGTTGGTAACGGAAGTTAGCGTGAAGGTCACACGAAATCATAAATTTTCTCCTATCAAAAGTTTCTCAACGTGCCTGAAGAAGTTTTCACTTTAAAAATTAAACCTTCTAACAAAGATAATTTAGTTTTGTTTAAACTTAATGACAGTTAAATAAATTTACTTTTCTAAGCCACATTCATTCTGCTGCTCATTCGTTACGCCGTGGCGCGATTCAGTTTAGATTTGAAATTAAATTGATTAAAATATCTGAAAACCGTTACGTATCTAGTTTTAGTAATTAAATTTGTGTGGTGATAGTTTACATATTAAACCGAATTTCCACTAATGCTAATGGGAAACAAGATTATTTATTCTACAAATGAAATTTTCGTAATAGTCCTGAATTATGGCGATTCCCGGTTTTGTAGCCGCATCTCTCGGCCTCTCCAACGGCAGTAAATTACCCAGCTCGTAAATAAATAAGCCAAAAAGGCCGTAAGTTTTGATTTAACAGGCTGCGCGACATCTACGACCGATGTAATCGCCGTACTTACTCGAGAAAGTTGGTGATATCCCGTCGACTGCACCTCGACCAGCTGACTCCCATGGTGTCCGCTTGGAAGCTGGGCGTCATTATGTGCTGCACGTCCCCCTGTCTGCCGCTGCAGCCGATTTTTTCCGTGTCGTGGACCATGCCCAAGCTGAGGACAAATATAGAAATGCAATTTTCGCTTTTTACAGACCGAGGAATCCGGAGTTGTTTATTTGGCGTGCGTTTTAATTGAGAAGGTGGTCAATGAGGCATTCGCATGCACCAGTGTGGGAAAATGCCATCGCAGTTCGACGCAGCAAGGAAGAAGGCGAATACGTGGGATGCTGATTTGCTTGGCCGACGGTGGCCGTCCGTTTTAATCGTTTATTGCGTTATTTTTTTAAAGTGGTGTTGGTTCGAGGCGCCCCCATGGGTTTTGTGATTTATTCGAACATCGCAGCTGATTATAATGTCGTTAAAATTTTAAAGTCCCTTTTATTTACTCCACTCGAGCGCGATGGCAAATTTTCCCTTAGGTGAAAATTTTGCCCTAATTAACGAGAATTTTCCCCAGCGTCTAATTTCTTTGAAGCACAGATATTTATCTCTGCGAGATACCAATTAGAAGGAAGTTAAGAGCTCCTAAAAATACTATGGAACGAAATCAGAATGTGCCGGAAATTAGATGACTTCCTCCAGCGCTCAGAAGACTGCATCTTATTCTGCTAATAATTAATTAAATTTATAACTAATGCAAAAGTGTCTATGACTTTAAGAAAGCTTAGGGCAACTTTAACTCTCAATATCTAATACTATTTTCATCTCTTCCATTATTCTGGAACATTTAAAATTCAGGCATTTTAAATTCATCTAGACTGGTTCTGTACTCTTCTTATGATGAGGGATGAAACTCTTTGCATGACGAGTGATAAAACACAGATTAAAACTAATCTAATGAAATGATTTGGACAAGAAAAAACGGGCGATGAAAAAACTCACCAAAATAAATACAGTGGAGACATCTAGAGGTAAAGAATTTTATAACCAACGAGCAATTCAGTGAAGAGGTTTGGAGACATCAAAAGAATTAAAAAAGAGCAAGAAAACGTCTGTAAAGATATCAAAACAAAAAGATTTGTGAAAGACGCTACCAACAAGAGAAGAGACAAGAAGACAAGAAAAGAAAAGAGAAGAGAAGAGAAGAGAAGAGAAGAAGAGAAGAGAAGAGAAGAGAAGAGAAGAGAAGAGAAGAGAAGAGAAGAGAAGAGAAGAGAAGAGAAGAGAAGAGAAGAGAAGAGAAGAGAAGAGAAGAGAAGAGAAGAGAAGAGAAGAGAAGAGAAGAGAAGAGAAGAGAAGAGAAAGAGAAGAGAAGAGAAGAGAAGAGAAGAGAAGAGAAGAGAAGAGAAGAGAAGAGAAGAGAAGAGAAGAGAAGAGAAGAGAAGAGAAGAGAGAGAAGAGAAGAGAAGAGAAGGGTGTAGAGAAGAGTCTAGAGAAGAAAGAGTCTGGAGAAGGAACAGTCTAAAGAATAGTCTAGAGAAGAGTCTAGAGAAGAATCTAGAGATGGTCTAGAGAAGAGTCAAAAGAAGGAATATTCTATAAAAGGAAAAATCTAAAGAAGATTCTAGAGAAGAGTCTAGAGAAGAGTCAAGAGAAAAGTCCAGAAAAAAAAGAGTCTAGAGAAGAGACTAAATAAGAATCTGGGGAAGATTCTAGAGAAGAGCCTAAAGAAGGAAGAGGCTAGAGAAGGAAGAGTCAAGAGTCTAAAGAGCCTAGAAAAGAGAAGGGAAGAAAAGATGGAAAAAAGAGAGTCTAGAGAAGAGTTTAGAGAACGGTCTGGAGAAGAATCTAGGGAAGAGTCTAGAGAAGAGTCTAGAAAAGAGTCCAGAGACCAGAGAAGAGTCTAGGGAAGATTCTAGAGAAGAGTCAATAGGTGAGTTTAGAGAAAAGTTCAAAGAAAAAGGATTTTCGAAAAGATTCTAGAGAAGAGTCTAGATAAGAGTGTAGAGATGAATTTAGAGAAGAGTCTAGGGAAGGAAGAGCCTAGAGAACGAATAGTCTTGAGAAGAGTCTAGAAAAGAGTATATATAAGAATGTAGAGATGATTCTAGAGAAGGGCCTAAAGAAGGAAGAGCCTATAAAAGGAAGAGTCTAAGGAGGAGTCTAGAGAAGAGAAGGGACGAGAAGAGGAAAGAAGTGAAGGAAAGAAGAAAAGATAATAGTCTAGAGAAGATTTTAGAGAAGGTTCTGGAGAAGAGTCTAGAGAAGAGTCCAGAGAAGAATCTGGAGAAGATTCTAGAGAAGATTTTAGAGAAGAGAAGAGAAGAGAAGAGAAGAGAAGAGAAGAGAAGAGAAGAGAAGAGAAGAGAAGAGAAGAGAAGAGAAGAGAAGAGAAGAGAAGGAAAGAAGAGAAGAGAAAAAGAAAAGAAGAGAAAAAAGAAAAGAAGAGAAGAGAAGAGAAGAGAAGAGAAGAGAAGAGAAGAGAAGAGAAGAGAAGAGAAGAGAAGAGAAGAGAAGAGAAGAGAAGAGAAGAGAAGAGAAGAGAAGAGAAGAGAAGAGAAGAGAAGAGAAGAGAAGAGAAGAGAAGAGAAGAGAAGAGAAGAGAAGAGAAGGGTGTAGAGATAAGTCTAGAGAAGGAAGAGTCTGGAGAAGGAACAGTCTAAAGAATAGTCTAGAGAAGAGTCTAGAGAAGAATCTAGAGATGGTCTAGAGAAGAGTCAAAAGAAGGAATATTCTATAAAAGGAAGAATCTAAAGAAGATTCTAGAGAAGAGTCTAGAGAAGAGTACAAGAGAAAAGTCCAGAGAAAAAAGAGTCTAGAGAAGATTCTAGAGAAGAGTCTAGAGAAGAGACTAAATAAGAATCTGGGGAAGATTCTAGAGAAGAGCCTAAGGAAGGCAGAGGCTAGAGAAGGAAGAGTCTAAAGAGCCTGGAAAAGAGAAGGGAAGAAAAGATGAAAAAAGAGAGTCTAGAGAAGAGTTTAGAGAACGGTCTGGAGAAGAATCTAGAGAAGAGTCTAGAAAAGAGTCCAGAGACCAGAGAAGAGTCTAGGGAAGATTCTAGAGAAGAGTCAATAGGTGAGTTTAGAGAAAAGTTCAAAAAAGAAAGATTTTCGAAAAGAGTCTAGAGAAGAGTCTACAGGAGAGTGTAGAGATGAATTTAGAGAAAAGTCTAGGGAAGGAAGAGCCTAGAGAACGAATAGTCTTAAGAAGAGTCTAGAAAAGAGTCTATATAAGAATCTAGAGATGATTCTAGAGAAGGGCCTAAAGAAGGAAGAGCCTAAAAAAAGGAAGAGTCTAAGGAGGAGTCTAGAGAAGAGAAGGGAAGAGAAGAGGAAAGAAGAGAAGGAAAGAAGAAAAGATAATAGTCTAGAGAAGATTTTAGAGAAGGGTCTAGAGAACAGTCTAGAGAAGAGTCCAGAGAAGAATCTGGAGAAGATTCTAGAGAAGATTCCAGAGAAGATTTTAGAGAAGAGAAGAGAAGAGAAGAGAAGAGAAGAGAAAAGAAGAGAAGAGAAGGGTCTAGAGAAAAGTCTAGAGAAGGAAGAGTCTGGAGAAGGAACAGTCTAAAGAATAGCCTGGAGAAGAAACAGTCTAAAGAATAGTCTAGAGAAGAGACTAAATAAGAATCTGAAGAAGATTCTAGAGAAGAGCCTAAAGAAGGAAGAGCCAAAAGAACGAAGAGTCTAAAGAAGAGCCTAGAGAAGAGAAGAGATGGGAAGAAAAGATGAAAAAAGAGAAGGAAAGAAGAGAAGAGTCTAGAGAAGAGTTTAGAGAAGGGTCTGGAGAAGAGTCTAGAGAAGAGTCTAGAAAAGAGTCCAGAAGAGTCTAGAGAAGAGTCTAGAGATGAATTTCGAGAAGAGTCTAGGGAAGGAAGAGCCTAGGGAACGAATAGTCTTAAGAAGAGTTTAGAAAAGAATCTAGAGATGGTCTAGAGAAGAGTCAAGAGAAGGAAGAGTCTATAAAAGGAAGAATCTAAAGAAGATTCTAGAGAAGGGTCTAAAGAAGATTCTAGAGAAAAGTCTAGAGAAAAGTCAAGAGAAGAATAAAGAGAAAAAAAAATCTAGAGAAAAGTCCAGAGAAGAGACTAAATAAGAATCTGTAGAAGATTTTAGAGTAGAGCCTAAAAAAGGAAGAGTCTAAAGAAGAGCCTAGAGAAGGAAGGGTCTAAAGAAGAGCCAAGAGAAGAGAAGGGAAGAAAAGATAAAAAAGAGAAGAAAAGAAGAGAAGAGTCTAGAGAAGAGTCCAGAGAAGAGTCTAGAGAAGATTCTACAGAAGAATCAAGAGAAGAATCAATAGATGAGTCCAAAGATAAAAGATTTTAGAGAAGAGAAGAGAAGACAAGAGAAGAGAAGAGGAGGGAAGAGAAGAGAAGAAAAGAGAAGAGAAGATTTTTGGTTGGAGAAATGTGAAAAAATTTGTTCAAAAAAGAAGAAGAGAAAGGATAAAAAAGTGTAAGAAAACTTCTGTTAAGATATCTAAACAAAAAGATTTGCCAACGATACTAGGAAGAAGAGGGGAGAAGATTTCTAGTCTGGAGAAATGTAAAAAGACTTGGTCAAAAAAGAAGAAGAGAAAGGACGAAAAAGTGGAAGAGAACTTCTGTAAAGATATATAAACGAAATGATTTACGAACGATGCTACGAAGAAGAGGAGAGAAGACTTCTAGTTGGAAAAATGTGAAAAGATTTGGTCAAAAACGGAGAAGACAAAGAATGAAAAAGAGGATGAGAACTTCTTTAAAGATATCTAAACAAAAAGATTTGCGAACGATGCTACGAAGAAGAGAAGATTTCCAGTTGGAGAAATGTGAAAATATTTGATCAAAAAAGAAGAAGAGACAGGATGAAGAAAAAAGAAAACTTATTTAAAGATATCTAAACAAAAAAAATTGCGAACGATGCTACGAAGAAGAGAAGACTTCCAGTTGGATAAATGTAAAAAAATTTGGTAAAGTAGTCCTTTGATGACGAGGTCTAGAGTTAAAGAGACGTGAAATAAAAGTATTCATTAAAAACGAATCCAATGAGAAGTTTTCTAGCCGAAGAGTCACGTGACTTTAACAAGCAAACAACAAAATTGGAACTTGCCAAAAGTATGGCCTCAACATCTCATTCCAGAACTTATTTGTGACCCATTTCGTGGACAATAGTGTAGGCAGAAGTAACCCCATTGTCCCTGTTGACGTTGCAACTTCTCTCCGTTTTGCACCTACCCGCTACGTGGGCTGAGAAGATTATTAGTTGGAGAAATGTGAAAAGATTTGATCAAAAAAATTAGAAGAAAAAGGATGAAAAAGGAAGAAAACTTATGTAAAGATACCTAAACAAAAAAAAAAAAAAAATACGAACGATGCTACGAAAAACAGAAGGTTTCCAGTTCGAGAAATGTAAAACGATTTGGCAAAGTAATCCTTTGAAGAGGTCTAGGGTTAAAAGAGACATAAAGATAAAAAGTATTTATTAAAAACCAATCCAATGAGAAGATTTCAAGCCGAAGAATCACATGACTTTAACAGCCAAACAACAAAATTGGAACTTGCTAAAAGTATGGCCTCAACATCTCATTCTAGAACTTACTTGTGTCCCATTTCATGGGCTATAGTATAGGCAGAAGTAATCCCATTGTCCCTGTTGACGTTGCAACTTCTCTCCGTTTTGCACATACCCCCCACGTGGGCTACCCCAAGGGTATTGCAGTAGGCAGCGCTTTTCCGGCAGATGCTTTTTCTAGTCAGTAGGACAGCCACGTCGTGATGATGGGGATGAGTGTCGTTCTCCAAATTTTGTTTCCTCTGCCATTTGCAGAAGGATCTCAAGATGAAGTCGGCGTTGGAAGTTATCTCTAAATCAGGCTCAGCTTGAGGGTCGTCGATTAGGATTATTTTGACCACGACGATCTTGACGTAGTTGCCGATGGAGGGGTCTTTGAATAACGTTGAAACCTAAAAGGTTAATTAAATTTAGAAGTTCGTATCATGCAAAAATATTTTTGTTAGATTAATCATTTATGAAAGACAAAATTGTTTTTTTATTTTGGTGGAATGGACTGGCCTTTCGTTATCTTCAAAAATTGAAATACAAATCTTGTTCCCTGAAACCAAAAAAGATTTATATTTCAAAGTTGTTTTTAACATATTAATCCATAATATTATTGACAGACAGCTAGTCCATCACTAAAAACCTCGTATTTGGTAAGCAAATAGTTGTCTGTCAAAAATAATATTGTTTTTGATAATGGACTAATCGTTGGACTAAATTAGTTGAAATTTAATCAGTGTCGTGCAAATAGAATACACTGCAACAAGGTAGCCTTCTAAACGGATCATAGGTAGCTGAATTACTGGCAGTTAACCTACTGAGGTTTAGCAGAAATGGTTATTCTGGGGACCAAATGTTTATATATTTTGAAACTTTCATCAAGTTTAAAGTGAATCATCATCATCATCATCACCATCAAGTGTTAAGTGAATTGACTACGTTAACTATCAAGATAACCAAAGACCAATCCGTTCCACCAAAATTGTCAAAATGTTTCAAGTAAATAAATGATCCATACCATGTTCATGATGGTTAAAAGGTAGGTTTCCAGGTCACCATCCTCGTGAAATTCTACCATGCTCGTGTCAGCGACCAGTAGAACTTCGACGTAATGGGGAGAGCTGACGGAACGTTTCTTCCTTTTCCCTACTCTTCGGTATAAGTGATTCTTTCTTTGGGATTTCTTCACGTTCGCTATCTTTACGTTCTCCCTTGGTCTGTGTTCTTTCTCTTGAACTTTCAACTTACCAAGCTGTGGGGCCCATTTGATTCTAAAATATTTGTTCAGAATCGAAACAAGCAACAAAAGATACATTTTTATGATTATTTTGATTTCATCGATTCAGGATATGGTTGCACGTTACCAGATCGATTGAAAATGTATTGTGGACTCTATTTCAACACTTTATTTAACCGAGAAACTTAAGGTACTGCATACAATCTATAAATGCATTCCTTATAGCTGGTTCGCGTATATTTCTGAGTTAATTTGTAGTTTATTTGTAATACCACGTATTCCAAATCATTCGATTTTTGAGCTTCGGGAAAAATCTGACTGTATATCTGCGCATGAGTCACTCAGCGCGAACAAGAGTTTCGTAAATTTTACTAAAGTGGTCCAGTGCACTCCAAAAATTTATCATTTCACTTTGTGTTATAATACTACAACAATAAAAACACTTTTTTCATAACAAATAACAATTTTTGATCGACGGTTGTGGCTATTATGATTCTGTAACAATTATTACTCGACATTTCGTTTATGCGAGTTCAAAACTGTTTCTCAGACCAAGCGCCTGCTTAAAGAGCTTAAAGATCGTGAAATGAGTCCTTATTTTTTCGGTGTCGGTGGTTGATTACAAATTTAAATTTCTCCAATCCGTTATTCACACTATAAAAAGCAATCAGAATCAGCGATTGCAATATTTAATGGGCTTTCATGATCCATTCCGACAAACTATGCAAATCCTCCCGATACGTAATGAATTAAGTGGCAGCTTAACGAGCAATAATCGTATGTTAGACAGATTTCTTCCTCCTGCCAACAATTAATCCTCGACAATGAGGATAAATCTGTGCGGTCCAGACCGTACGATGTCTTCGAACCTATTAGATAAACGATGCTGTCTGAAATTGCACACCTGCCATGGTCTTAAGCGATTATTGAGTGCATGTTATATGCTGCTGCATCATTAACAAAAGATTCATGAG